>CM021733.1:68672731-68851732 GCA_011075105.1 Heteronetta atricapilla
CGCCAAACGCCTGTTGTTTATAAACACGGGGGTGGGAGGGGGGGTGTAAAATCGCTCCGCTAACGAAGGGCTGCGGCACGGGGAGGCTCGGCCACGCCGCCCACCTCGCTCCCCCCGCGTATCCACCGGGGGCTTTGTGCGCCCGCCGCCTTCCAGCAGCCCCAACGCCTGCAGCCTTTGATCGGCGGCGGATCCGCCGGGCGATTTTTATAATTATTACTTTTCTATTTTTTTTTTCCTCCTTTTCCGGGGAGGGGGAGGGGGACAAAAGGGGCATCTGCCGTTCCCCATCGAGCCTCCCCCACCCCCGCCCCTCCAGCCCCGGCTCTCTTTGTCTCGGTCGCCGCCGCCCGCCCCGCCGAGCAGCGCCGCGCAACCCCCGCTCGCCCGTGGAGCGTCCACCCGTGCCCCTGAGGGGCTGGGGGGAACCGCGGGGGGGGCTCCATGGGCTCCCCCGATCCCCGGAGGGGCAGCCGGGCGGTTGCCGTGGCGACGGGGGAGGGGGGCGATGGGGAAAGGGGAGAGGGGCAGGAAGCCCCGAATCCCCCCTTTGAGGACTGTGGCTGGGGCTGGCAGCCAGTATCAAAAAGTCACCGGGATTTCTCGCACGGGATTTCACCTGCATGGGCGCCTGCGGTTCGCCTTTCCGCCAGAGCTACGTGTGGATTTCGGAGCGGTGGCAACCGAGAAAAACATTTTCGCCGAGCGGCTTGGGGGAAGTTTTGGCAGTGTTTGCATTGCAATCTCGGTGTGTTTTTCAACCATTCCAGTGTTTTGCAACTTTGAAAGAGAAGAAGGAGAAAAAAATGAAAAGCTTTGTCCGATATTACTCTAGATGCTCAATTCCACGAGTTCTTCTGCAGTGTCTGGACAGGCAAGGAATCCGGAACATAAGCACGCTCCCAGCCTTACAACCGCGACAGCTCTCTGTGCCTTCTGCCCCACACCCTTGCATGTGAGGTGCAAACAGGAGACCTAACCCCTCCACTGACCTGTTGCCCACCAGTGACCGGGCTGCTCACTGTCACCCCATACCTTTAAGTGCCAAGGAAACACAGATACGCTGCAGGGGAGATTCCTCATTCTTAAACTGGCGCTTTACTCAAATTTCCGATCTTTTAATCTCCTTCCAAGGAGAAAAAAAGAAGGGAAAAAAATAAACAAACCAGCGCCCTGATTGGTGTATTGCAGCAGGACTAATCAGATATGAATGCAAAACACACCATTATTCCACATTGGCTTCCACACAGAAAAGATCTTGCAGCATTTCTTTGGCAGGACCAAGGATGTACCAGTTTAAAGGCACTTACGTGCAGGCTGCTGGAGATTTAGTGTCTAAAAAAAAAAAAAAAAAAAAAGTGATTTAATTGTAAATGTATTTGTGTCTGGGCTTTTCCCGCAAGAGCTGTGTCAGCAAAAAAGTCATGTCCTCCATGTGACGTGGGTGAAGTGATAACATTTCTAAGAACATGAAACCAAGACTGAGGGCCAGCTCTGAGGAGCCTGAGGATGAGCAAGACGGTGCTGGGTCCAGCCCCCGTCCCTCCCGCCACAACTAATTTCCTGATTTCCAATTGTACATTGTATCCAGCACACAAAGTTGGCTTTTGCACAGCATTTCCAAAACGTGACTCTTCTCAGCACATTTTGCCTGGGATTGTTTTCATGCTCTCTGTTTGGGAAGTGGGAGGGATGAGGTGCGGACTGATGGTATGCTTTGGATGGTGCTGCCCAGCAAACCCACATAGCCACTGACTCGGAGTTATTGATGCTCGCTGTGCCCTTATGTTTGTTAGTCTGGAATCTGTGCCTCCCAGCCATGGCTTTGGCCAGGCACGAACACAAACCTTCCTGACAGTATAAACATGGTGTAGTGTGTATGTCCACTTCATGCTCACCTCCCCTTGGGATGCCAGGGGAAAAAAACAAAAAAACAAAAAAAAAAAAAACACCAACAACAAAAAACTAGTTTTCAGCCCAGAGCAGCAAAGTTCCTTTTCCTTCTGCAGTGTTCAACTGTGACCTGAAATAATGATTTTTTTTTTTTTTTTTTTTTTTTTTTTTTTTTTTTTTCCCCAGTACTGTAGAAACAACCCTCTTCCCCCAGTCCTGAAAGACAGGTAAATGAAATGTTACTTTCACTTGACAGGTCAGGAACAGGAGAAAAAGTGTCTGAGTAACAGCTCCCTGCCAGTATGCCAGCTGCTCTTGGAGGTCCCAGGAAAACCCATCAGTGATACTTGCCCTTAGCCAAGGTAAAAGTACGTTAATGAGCAGGTTTTAATTCTGGCTATATGTTGAAACTTTTGAAGACTTGTCCCAGCTTGCCACCTGTAGAGAGGACACAAGTGTATTTTAGCACATTTGCTGGCAAATGCGTGAAAATGCAACGCACCCTGTCAACACTGTGAATTTGAAAAACATGTTAATTAAAAGTTTTCACTGACTTTTTTTTTAATCATTATTATTTTTTAATACACCTTTATCCTCGTCCAGACAAGACTTTAAGAGAAAGTGAATCTCAGGGCGGTTTTGGAAGCTGGAATCCAGTGTTTACGGGAATCCTGAAACAACATGTGCTTTCTCTTGATCATGTTTGAGTGTCTCTCATGGGCCAAGCTCTGATAAGGTGCTGGTAAACCTCCCTGTGCTCTGCGATGCATGGGGAGCTCTCCTCTGTGCAGGCAGTGCAGCAAACTACACACAAAAAAATGGTCCTCCAAGTTTACGCTGATAGATAGCATTCCCCATGTGCCAATCTAGCCTAAAGCCCTTTCTTCCTTGTCATTACAGAGAAATAATGTAACATATGCATAAGAAAGAAAACATCTTGCTTTCCTCTCAGGCTGGGACAGTGATGAAATTTCATTCTTGTTTTAATCTGTATATACTTTCTGATAATGAGAGGACAGGACTAATGAGCTGAATAATGTTAAAAGTTTCAAGTTCTAAAAATAAATTTAGGTTTATAGAATAGTTGCATCTTTTCTGATTCCAAGAAATGAGTATTTCATGACGTTCTAATCAGCAATGAGATTTCTTACTGACCCATCATTTGAGTTTCTTCAAGCTTTATTCCAGTTCGGTACGATGCTATCAAAGCTTTTAACCTTTATATCACTCACAGCCATTACAAGTACTAATATTTGCCAAGCTTTTATTAACTGAATACATTCAACAATGTTTGTTAAATAGGATCCAGACTGTTTGAATGTCCGGTGTGCTGGGAAACTGGAAACTAAGTACAGCATGTATACTTTAAAAGTATCATACAGTTTGCATTTCTCATATCTAATAATAAAAATTCTGTCAACCTCAGTTAACAGATATTTCAGGTCTGTCAGTTCTAGGGACAAGCACTGCTCTGGTTGCAGCTTCCTGGCAGTTTTACCTGGTCTGAGGCACTGCTGCAGCAGCCCTTTGCTCCTTTCCTTCCTCAGCTCTGGCCCTACAGCTCCACTCCCTCCATTGTGCGTGCCCTGGCTTTCATCTGACCTCGCGATAAGCCATTTCAGGGAGTAAAAACGTCTGAAAACTATTTTTCCCCCTTGCCCTTTTCTTTTGTTGGGAGGGGAGGGGGGCAGTTTCCTGCATGTTTGGTTTCTGTAACTGTTGGCGTGGCCAGACAAGTAGCAGCAATAACAAGCAGGTGATAACCTGATTTGTCGTAAAGTTAAGTTCTAGTCCCAATGACATTTGCTTTAACCACACAGCTGCCTTGCACAATCCCCCTTCTCTGTGACCTGCTTCTTTCCATTTTCACATTCCTCCTGTTGTGCTGAGAGGACTGATCTGAGTAAAAAATACCCAACAACTAGTGGCATAGTCAGGTGATGCCTCAAAGTTTTTTTTTTAATTATTATTATTTTTACTTTTCAAAGAACAGGTGTGCTTTAATGAGTGCTGTGTAGCTACAGCATGTTCGATATCAACAAGCCAGCATGGCTTTTATGAATTTCAGCTAGGTTGAGGGGAGGGGTGGCACTTAAATAACGCTGCTGCCATGCTCAGTGACACTGAAAAGTGTCACAAGGTGTGAACTGAAACTGATGTTCTCATTTAGGGCTAAATCAAGGGAAGGGCTCAAGGTTGTGGAATTATCAACCTCCATGTCAAGTGCCTAGCCTCCCCATAGGGCTCTCACTGCAGAGAGAAAGCTAATGCCAAAGTCTGTAATTTGCCCAGCTGGCAGGTGGGGGCTGGTACCCTGGCTCTGGTTTTACAATTCTCTGTACCTGAGCAAATACAGTGCAGTCACAAGGTGCAAAAGGTTATCATTATTACTATTTATTATTATTTTTTGTCATCATTGTCCTAGCTCAGGAAGACTGCTTGCTTCAGGTAGCTGGAATAAACACCATATAGTGCATCCCAGCCAACCTGGCAGAAATGCATGAGAATCGTACTGCCAGGTGTGCTGGCAGGACACATTTGATATCAGACATTGTATAATCCCCAGCTACACAGAAAGCCATCTAAAATAAGAAACTGGAAGCATTTATGCCTGTCTCAGAGTCTTGGATTCCTTATATTGAGTTGTTGGGATGTATATCCCTTCACTCAGGAGCTGGCACTCTGACCTCTTTCCTGCCGTGAGGTGCTTTAGCCCCTTTGAAAGCTTAAGAGGCAGTCCCCTTTCATCCAGCAGCTCAATGGTGGGGCTCAGGAAATATGGGTTTAATTCCCACGTAAGAAAATCTGAATCCCTTCATTTACCTCCCCCTGCTTTTCCCATGAAGTTCTAGGGTGAGGGAGTATGAGCACAAATGTTTCTATCGAAAAGCTGAAACTGTTCAGCAAGTGAATTAAGAATAGCTCTTTGGCATTGAGAATTACATAGTAATCGCTCCAAAAATGACCACGTTTTTGTACTCTAATTGTTTTGTATGCTTCAAGGTCCAGTGCTAGCTGCGTGACCCGGTCTCTGCAATACACAGCTCCTTTTCCCTGATTCTTCAAGGCACACACACATACACAACACCAGACAATCATTTCTCTGCAAAGTGGAACCGACTGTGCAGAGAGCTGGTGTGCCCTGGCACCATCGTGCTTCTGGCTGGGGTAGGAGAGGATCATATGCCATGGTCCCTTCCCCAGCACATGCCAGGACTCCCCTACAGACAGGGCAGGTCAATGCCCATGCAAAGCACTGGGCTGAGAGCATTGCCCTGGATATCACACATGCAGGAGCCTCCCCAGCGTCTCTCTCTCCAGGAAAGACCCTTGGGTGGCTGCTTCTGTGCCACTGACAACAGAGGACTGGGGTGGGACAGTCCATTGGCTGGGCACCTCTGGTAGCACCTCTAGCCTTTTGCTTTCTCTCTCCTGATATTTTGAAACAGTGACAGATAACAGTTTCAAGTCAGAGAGTCACTGGATCTAATCCGATGAATTGAGCAATTGATGGTTTAAAAATCTCAGTTAGGGAGAAAAAACAAAGTGAACATATATTCTTTTGTAGACCTAGCTGTAGTTTTCAGCCTCTCAAGAGGGACATTGATGTTTCAAACTAGATACACCTGACTTTCCATCCTTATTTTTCAGTAGCACAGTGAAAAAAATGAAACAGACTATTCAGAGCATCATTCAGGCATTACATACTCACCACTATTTTATTTTGGCTTACATTCTGTCTAAACATTTTTATATTATTTTTGTATTCTGTGTGCAGTATGTCTTTTAGCACCTAGCTCTTCTTAGTGATCTGATGCAAGTGAATGAAATTCATGTTCAATTTTGCAAAACCCTAGAAGAGTTTTTCTTACTTACACAGTAAGTCAAGTTGTCATAGGAGTATGGGTAAGTAGGGTGAGAGTTTTTTTTTTTTTTTTTTTTTTTTTTTTTTTTTAAACAATGGCTTCAGAAGTTTGTTTTATAAATGTTCCTGCACCCCTATACTGACATCTGATTATGTAGCAACTCGTACAATTGAGAGGTCATTTCTTTTCTGTAGCTGGTATTGCAAGAAACCACAGCTATGAGACCACAGGCTGCAGGCCAGTAAATTAAGGGTTGTTAAAACAAATAGGCTAGCAATTACAAATTCATCTGTTTGATTTAGAGGGGCATATATGCCTAACACAAGAGACAGATCTTTGAGGGGTTGCTGGCAAAAGAACTACTTTAAGACATTTGTGTCTGCATTCCTGCCCTGTGGCAGACCTCCTGTGTGGTTGGGTTAAGTTGTTGTAGGTATATGTGCCCTGCAGACTGAGGTGCTGGGTTGGGCATTAGCTGTGGTACGTCTCGTGTAAATGTTGGAAGTGGACATGGGGATAAGCATGGATAAATTTTGTCTGTTCCTTCAAGATGAAAATTTTCTGCCTTGAACTCTCTTTCTGTGTCTATACTGTGAAACACACCCTGTACCCAAGCTGCTATTAAGCCACTGCCAAGCAAAGGCAGCAGGCTGGCTGCATGGATGAACAAGAAAGTCCTGACTAAACTCAGACTTAAAAAGGCAGCATGTAGCAGGTGGGAGCAGGTACAGGTGACCCAAGAGGAAAATAGAGGCTCTTCAGTCCAAGTGTGCAAGGATGGGGTTAGGAAAGCCAAAGCCCACCTGGACTGGAATCTGGAGCAAGAAGGTATAACCTTGGTCGAGGAGAACCAGAGTAAGGGACATTAAAGCAAACTCAGTGAATTCAAGTCCACAGGATCTGATGGTACTTGCCCACAGGAGCTGAGGGAGCTTCCTGATGTCCATGCAAAGATACTCTTCATTATCCTTGAAAGGTTGTGGTGATCAGGGCAGGATCCTGAGGACCAGAAGGAAGCAAATATCTCTCCTGGAGTAGTATGGGATGGCCAGCAATGCCTCATCTGCTAAAGAGAGGTTGTGAAGTTTCCTTCTTCAAAGAAAGACACTTGAAAGCTGTCTGGACACAGTACTGAGAAACCAGATCTAGGTGGCCCTGCTTGAGCAGGGGGTTTGGGCTGGACGGTCCCTAGTGGGGCCTTCCCATCTCTGCCATGCTGTGACTGTGTGATTCCGCACGTCACACTGCCTTTAATTCTGCTTCGGCTATGCCTAGACTCACTCCAGTTTCTGCATCAGTTAAGTGGTTTATGAAACATGGATATTAATACAACCTCTTATGTGCCTTGGAAGAATAAATACACCAAAGACTGAGGTGCTTTGAGTTAATGCGGCATACAAATGCCTTCTGTACACATTTATAGGAAAGAGAAACTATGCTCTTTTTTCCCCCGTACAGTACAAATTGCATTAAAATGTGAGAAAACAAT
This sequence comes from Heteronetta atricapilla, assembly GCA_011075105.1. Classification (NCBI taxonomy): domain Eukaryota; kingdom Metazoa; phylum Chordata; class Aves; order Anseriformes; family Anatidae; genus Heteronetta; species Heteronetta atricapilla. Next base: position 68,679,980 of record CM021733.1, read on the forward strand.
ATCTGTAATAATGTTCTTGAAGCCAGGTTCTAGGAAGCTGAGAAAATCATAGGTTTAATATGAACCCCTGCCTTTGTAAGTTCCCATGCCTTCTGTAGTACTGTGTTAGAACCTATACAGAACAGATGAAGTTGTGTCATAGTAATTTTTGTTTATTTCTTTCAAATTACACTTTCTCGCACTTTGGTAAGGTTTCCCATTTCCCCCATGCAGCTATAAAAGGCTGGCTTCAGTCTGTTTAGGCTCAAGCAACGCACACGGTCTTTTATTGACAAAAGCAGATGGCAATTTCCCGTACAATCCGCTTCCTTTTCACTGGCTGGCATGCGAAACCCAGAAAACATACTGGAGGACACGCTGTCATACCTCACTAGCCTCTGAGCTCTCTCTGAGTATGGGAGAGCCCAGAACCTGCCTGCCCATGAGCGATCCGAGTTACTGAAAACTATTTCACACTTGGCTTAGAGCTGTTTTGACAATCTTCAGCTGTATCCTTTTTTTCTTTCTTCTTAGCATGTAAGTGTCCTTTTTATAGCTGCTGGTCTTACAGAATTTATAGTTCTCTTTTCTTAAAGCTTCTCATTCCTACTTCCTCATTTTATTTAAGCAAGTCCCTTTTCTCCTCTTGGGCATACCACACTACCCCAAATGCATACATTCAAGTGGTGAAATCTTGCATCTTCCTTAAATTATCACATGTTGTTGGCCTCTGTTATCCAGTATTTAATCTTCAAATGATATCCTTTTAGCCATACTGCATCTTGTGCTTGTGAAGAGCTCCACAGGATGTATTATTTTCTTCCTTCATACAGTTCCTGAAAACTCTCCTTTCCCTTTACATCTACCAGCACAGAGCAATGCCTGGTTACTACACTGACTTCAATTTATTTTTTATTTTTTTTTTATTCTTTAGGCTCCCTTTGCATTTATTAGTAGTTATTTGGATTTTGAAATCTGTGTGGGATCAGGCCTATCTCTATGGGTTGATAGAACCTTGTCAGTTAGCACAACGACATAAAATGTGCAAATTTAAGCCTCTGAGGTGCTTTAATCTCAGCAGCTCCGGCAAATTCCCTGGGCAGAGTTCCCCTTTCTACATCTCAGCACTGCCTGGAGTACGTGTGGCTTCTTCAGTGCGTGGGCATAAAGCATGCAAACAGTTTTGGAGCAACAACTGGTTTGACACAGCACATGCTAGGAACAATTTATCTTTCATTTTTAGACGACTGTACATCATGGGCACTTTCATTTCTTTTTCTTTAGCTCTGTCAGGATTTTTAGATTGCTTTTCATATGGCTATGTTCAGCACTGTTTCTTTTAGAACCATTTTCATTTACATTTTTCATTCATGTACAAAGAAAAAAATCTGAAACAGACTAATAGAGCATCTGCTCATTTAAATGCTTATAAACCTAATATTGAGCTCACAATACTGAGAAATGTTGAAAGTTTCTTCTTCAAATAAGAATTTTATGAAACCTTTATGATCACATAAACTTTTTGTGCAATGTGCAGTTTGTACATACAATAGCATTTGAGGTACAGTCATGGGTGATCTGGAAGACTGTGAGCAGCAAGCATGAAGCACCTTCACATTAGTGAGGACAGGAAAAATTCAAGCCAAAAATGATGGGAAAGCCACCATTCATGCTGGACATGCCATTGAATTTGTAGTGCCGAAACTAAATAGTCAATATCATGCTTTTTGAGATTATCTTCCGGGGTCTGCATACTTGCAGCAAAGCAAAACTCATTTCTTCTGAATACAGGCTGCAACTTCTGTACCGGTAACAAATAGAAACTCATATTCAGAGAGATTAAATATAGAGCTGTGTCTGAAGTAAATGGGCAGATTAAGTGCACTCAAGTCTTCAAAGTTCTTTCTTTACGGGAAACACAAATTGAGATTTCACCAATACTGATACTAAAAAAAGTCTAAAGGTATAAACTCATAGTGTTATCAAACTTTTCAAGTAAAGTATCAGTGGGTTTCTTGGGAGATTTGTACGAGGACAGTTTTTGATGAAGATGAAGAAAGAGTCAGGAGCCAAGGTGGGTTTGGCTGGACCTGGCAGTGGACTGGAGGGATAGGACACTCATATCGTGGATGCTCATCCCTGCAGCTGTGCCAGCAAACTGTAGTGTCATTGTCATTTGGTCCTGTCCTCAGCAAGCACAGCTTCTTCTCATCATGCTGCTCACCATCACACGAAAGGACATTTTCTCTGCTTGGTGCTGTCAGGATGCACATTGAAGCAACTAATTGTATGGAAAAGGTATTGTGTAAGGTTAGAAGAAACCTGACTCTCTGAAAGGTTTCAAAGGGGAGGTTTTGGCACCACAGAACCAGTGACTGGGAAATGATTGTGTTAGCTAGCTGTGTCTCCTCGAGATACAAATTGCATCCAGCTGCTTGGCCAACAAAAGGGTGAAAAGAGGAGGAATGCTAACCACACCTTTCCTCAAGCTGTTGATTCTGTTTATCTTTTTTTTTTTTTTTTTTTTTTTTTTTTTCTTTTTTCTGCTGAGACAAAGCAGGAAATACAATTTAAGTTGCCAGGGTGTTGATACACACTGGCTGTGGTCTCCAGCTCATTGCTGTAGTCAGAGAAGTGCTTGTGGTGAGATATTTCACTCACTCCAGAGAAATTACATACATCAAAGGTAGGCCATGTGCCTTCTGAGGTGTTTCTAGCAGTTCTGCTCAGAAATCCTGGTGAGGGGGACTTTATCTCACTGCATTGATGAGTGGCTTCATGCCCATGGATGGGGGTACATGTAAATTATTAGCAGAATACCAGGTTTCTGAGTCTCAGAACAAAATACGGGCTTCTCACCAGAAGTATCTTTGGGTATATCACAAGGTAGTATCAAAGAATTGTAAAATCATTAAGGTTGGAAAAGACGCCCAAGATTATCTGGTCTAACCATCACACTAATACCAATGTCACCCACTAAACCATGTCCCTGAGCACCAAGTCCAACCTCTGTGAGTTGCTTCTCTCCTAATGCCTCAAAACAAGGTCTGAGGCAAGCTGCTAGACCTTTTCCTCTTCCTCTGGCCTTCATGGGTGGCCCTGTAGGGAATGAAGGAAAACTTAGTTTCTGTTTGTTTGTTTTTATATGCATATTTATTTTCTTCTTGGTTTAAGTAACTTGGACATCTCTTTATATATAAACACTTCACATATTTCTTTGAATAGACTACATCTCCAACTTCACAGAAATGCTGTACAAATGTGTTACTCTGAGTTGTACATGAGCAATTACCAGAGTCTCCAGGAAAGGTAACAATATAAATTAATCAAAGCATTCAGGCCTGGTATTTCTTAATCTTATTTTCAGTAACTCCCGGTAGATTGTGGACTCAATTAAATGTGGGGGAAGTCTTCTGAACACAATGTTTTTCCTCTTAAACTGTACTTCAAAAACCAAATCTGTGTATGCCTACAAGTACATCTACATACAAACACATCTGTTATGCACCGACTCACTAATCCATTCATCACACACAAACCTTTACAAGTATTACAAGGTTGCTGCAGTTAAACAGATAAGAACAACTTAAGTTCTTTTTTTTAAATTCTGCTTTACTCAGCATGTGTATTTACATATGTCAACTGTAGATGAGATTTCTAAAAACCATCTTTGGTAAAGTCAGTACACATTGTAAGGTACACTTCATTAGCTAAGATATGGCTTAATATTTACCAGATCTTAACCACTGAAGCAGCAGATGTAAAGGACTAGGAAAATGTGAAAAGTAAAGTACTGCACTACTCAAATCACTGCTATATTTGCATCTTTCTGAAATAAAAAAAAAAAAAAAAAAAAAAAAATCAAGCCAGCTCTGGTTTCCAAAGAAGTTATTGAAACCATCATTGACTGCTGCACTTGAGCACTGTGCTTTTATTACCTCTGTTAATGATGTTAGGTAGATACACATTGTTCTCTTTCAAGCAGCTTTTACAGGGTTAGTATCTAAAATGCTCTGTTTTCTGACTAATTTTAATGACTATTTATAACAAAGAATTCATTGGAATAGTAGAAATTGGCTTTTCTGACAAATGTTTTGTAACCAGGTCTAAAAGCCCTGTAGAAGAATCTGCCATCTCTCTGTGTCAGTCTCCTCACCTAGCTGCAAATGTTGTTAGCAATAACTGTGTTTATTAGAGCAGTAGGCCCAACAGAGGAAAACTTCTCAGGGTGGTAGTCACTAGTCAAATCCTAAGAAACGTGTAGGTTGCCCCAAGCCTGAGGTTTCTAATTAGATAAGACAAACTTAGGAATGGGGAAAAGGGCAGGGCAGCAGAAGCAGAAACACAGATGCAGAAGAGTTCCCCTTTTAAGAGGGCAAGAAAGGGGCATCTGGCTGAGAGGAGGGCACCCAACAGGAGTAGAAGAGTGTCTGGATGAGGTGCTGCGTGGAGATGAGGAGATGAGCCAGGACCAGAGTGAAACATCACAGCACAAGAGTCTGCAGGAAACTCTCTGAAGGTACTCAGGTCCTGTCCTTCCCAAGTGGGCTCCTGTTATTCCTGTTAGCTGACAGCTGCCCTCCTCTCTTTTTTGCAGCCCTTCCCCAAAGCCATATGGAAGTAGGTGGGTGGAAAGCACCACCTTTCTCCTCATAACCTCAAAGCTGGAAGATCTCCTCTGAGTGGCTGGGGGCCTGGCATTACTGCTACCATCTGTCAACTGCTTCTCTTCTTTATCAGGACCATAGTGATATTTGGTGGCCTCAGACAAGATGGAGACAAGACCCACTGACTGCAACTGCAGCAGGAGGTAGCCAGGAGAGCTTGCTGTGTGGTACTGACAGACTGGACAAAGAAAATAGTCTTGTTCTCTTTTTGCACGTGGGCAACAATGGGTTAAATGATTTCCCGGAGGTCACACAAAATGTCAGCAAATGAGGGGAGAACAAAGCTTACCCTTCCTGAGCCCAGCACTACACTTCCAGTCTAAAATCTCTGCAGCTCTGGTGGAAAAAAAAAAAAAAAAAAAAAAAAAAGGAAGTTGAGGAAAGAGGAAAAGGATTAGTAAAGGCAGAGCACACAGCCTCACAGCTGCTCATAGGCAGCACGTTAATCGAAGCTAAGCTTCTGCACAGAAATGCTGCAAGCAGTGTGGAATTCACATCGGAAATGAAAATATTGGCAGAAACATAGCCCGGGATGATCTTCTGGGTTCTGTTTCTACAGTCTGTATTGCTGTATCTTAGTACCTCATGGTCATCATTGGATTTTATCCTCATGAAATCACAGTGAGGAAAAGAAGTTTTATCTCTGTCTTGGGAAGGCAGAATTCAGGCAGGCATCTGATGAAATGTGTTATCTTGGGGTCCCTGGGAAGGCTGAGGCTGGGTTCAGCAGTAGAGCAAAAGCTTTATAAGTTTCAATCTATATTCCTAAATCCCCGAAATCACCTTTTTGAGACTGGATTTTTATGAAGCTGAAGTCCACTGCATGGTCTTTGTTCATATGCTCTCTGAGAGAGCAATGAACGACTCCTGCTCCCTTGCTCTGGGAGTTTGTTAGGAGCCTTTTAAATAGAATTACAAGGACAGATATGGGCCTGCTGCAGGGCCAGGGAGGATGCTGAAGCAGAAGGAACAATTCCTTTCTCACCAACCTCAGGGCTGTTTGGCCATAGGACTAACCTTGAGAAGCTGCTTCTAAGGAGCTGGAGGAACATGGGTGTGGTGTTGATTGAATGAGTATTGGAAAAGGACAATTGCAAGGAGCAGCTTCATCAACATTTTACTCTGGGCAACAGATCTGATGGGGGGTAGTCACGGTTGTTCCCTAATGACACCTGCCACCTCTTTCTCCTGTGAAGTACCATCATGTCACACTATTTGTGGCTCTAGGAATTGTCCCTGGGAGACTGTGGATCAAGGGACTGGTGTAAAGGTTGAGATCCCAGCATCTCTTCTGTTATTCTGTCATTTGGAAGAAATTTCAAGCCCCTCCCATAGATTTCCCTGGTCATTCATCTTAAGAAAGCATTATAGGATGTATTCTCTGCATTGGAATGTACTGATTGTTATATGCTACTGAGATCTTGTTTATTCTTGCCTTTTCCTTTTACACTGAGTCATGGCAGAACTATTCAATTTGCCCCCTGCTTGAGCTCCACCCTACTCCCACCCCCCACCTCAAGAACAAAACAAATCACTACATACAGGTCCCACTGCTTATCAATGCAGTTTTCCTGATGCCTCAGTCAGCATGACATTTCCAGGCTTAGATCTGCACTTGCCAAGTCAGGGCTCAAAAACCTGGACCCACTCTAGATTCTTACTGATGGGTTCGTGAACCAAATTCCACATCCCTTCTATATCTAGCTTTATATCTAGTTTGCAACAACTGATAGATCTGTAAGAGGGCTTGTATGTGATATTCATTTTGGCTTTGTAAGCTTAGATGGTAGCAGAAATGTGTAATGCTCAGGAAATGGACAGACTACTGTGTGGACACTAAATAGACCAGTTACTTGTATTTTCTTACTAATACTTTGAACGTTGTCTGTAGGTCTAAACTCCAATCATCAACTGATTGATGACAATGTAGACAAGTATGCATTGTGTTTATGGTCACATTGGCAAGAGCAACCCATCATGCTAAACACTGTAAATTTTATCCCCCTTATCACAGCGGGATCATGTTGTGTCCTATTAGCTGGTATCACAACAGAGGCTTTGTTTGTGTAATGTTAGACTAGAGTGTTCAACATAATGAATACTCTCTTACAGCTGGTTTACGCAAGGATTGTTGCCATTTTTCACAATGATTTAAAAAAAAAAAAAAAAAAAAAAAAAAAAAAAAAAAAAACCACGTCTGTATATAGACAGTCAACATGACCTAGAAGAACTTGAAATTCTCATCTGGACAGTGTATTTGATTCTCATGTTCAGGAACATTTACCAGATGCTCCATTAAAATTGTTTTCTCTTTTGTTTTCTATTTTATAATTGGTGGAGAATGTTTGTACACTAGATAATTTCTTTTTCTTCTGCTTAATGCTTAAATCTTCTAGGTTGTTATAACCCTTTATTTTTTATTTTCTGCTAGTTCATTAGTTTCTCAACAGCCTACAAAATCACCAGTCACTTTCTCCAATCCTCTGTTCTGCAAAGCACTGTCCACTGCATTATTTTGATTTTTTTTCTCTTATCACTGGTCTGCATCATCCCCAGCAAGAGAATAAACATGGTGGGCTCTCAGATATTTGGTTCTAACAACAGAGGAGAAGGGCTTTGGCATTACATTGATCCTATTTCTGTTCAGGGTCACAGAATCATACATAAAAATGAGAGCATCTGATCATAACTATCTTCTCTCACAACAGTAGCTACCTTCAAACAGCATCCATTTATCAACATTTTCTGCCTCTACAATTGGTGTAATACACTGAAGCATAATCAGTATTTTTACTACAGAAAGGAATATGTAATGCATTTATGCATCTACACTCGGGAATAAATATATAGAGAGGGAAAGGCATAAAGTGGTTATGCCAGTTCTTGAATATACCAGCTGGAAAACAAATAAGCTGGGGAGAGTCAGTGTCTACATCCAGAGTTTTGTGTCTCTAATTGTGGCAGCATTCACAGAAGCTGCTTTACAGATTAGGGAACTGTTTTCAATTAGGCCATTGTTTTCAGCACTGACTATCTAACCCTGCTAACCTTGGGGTTAGAAAACACAGTGGTAGAATGATGAGCTTGTATAAGCCTCATCTAAGCTTCATCTTCTACCCAGTGGAGCAGAAATACAGCTATGAAGAGTTCTGAGGAAGGCAAGACAGGAATACATCCAGGATAAACAAGAAATACAAGACACTATTTCTTATGCATATATAGTATATAATTATACAGCTGTCATTAGTAGCTAATACACCTGAATAAAGATGTCTGCAGACTTTAGCAAGAATTAATTTTCATTTGAAAATGAAAACTTATTTATTTATTTACATGAATATATTGGTTTTGACTTCCAACAGAAAACCTTTCCAGTTCAGCATGGAATTTATGGTCAGCAAGAGAGAATGAGGACAGAAATTCCATATTGGTTAGACTGACTCTGTGTTATCAACGAAGACATGTATTTTTGCCAGAGGAGAACCTCACCCTTGGTAGCCTGCAGCATCATAACTTGGATGCTTATTCACTGCTGGAAGATTAGATTCCACCTTGCCAAGCTCCTGTGGGGAGCCTTCTTTCTCTCATTCTTTCCTTTTGTATACATCCAAATCTATAATTCATTTTGTATTAATACGTAGAAAAAGACAAATAATTGAAATTAGAAAAGTTTAACAGATGGTAAATCTTTTATCAGGCTGAATAGCAACAGTAATGCAATGCTTAGATTTTACTGAAAATGTGCACAAAACTGACTGCTAGCTATCATTAGTGTTCTGTGAATTGTCAGCATCTGTCAAACTCAATTCAATGTGCCCCAATAACCTTCTAAAACTATCCTTTCCATTATATAAGCTATTCCCTGTTATGCTGTTCTTTATCTATTTTATTAATATTTTCTCCTGAACTTTTTATTTATTTATTTATTATTATTATTGTTATTATTATATTTTTTTTACTGTTGCTGTCACTAGTTCATCTCATTTGCTGGTACCCATGGTAGGAAGCAGGTATTATCAAGCAGATCTGCTGAGAGAAGATAAAGTAGTCAGAAGACTGGCCTGCTGATAGGAAAAGTCTTGAAGAAATTATTAAATAACTCCCTGCTCTTCCATCACATCTTCACTGATAGCCTAAAGATCAAGTAGGATTTTAATATCTGATTGTACTGGCAGCAATCAAGCCAATTCCAAAAATCCCAGCCCATCATTATATCTTTTGTGTCCTAAAAGATGACAGTCATCTACCATGTGGGATTTCTTCTCCTTTCTTCCCTTAGAGAGGAACATACTTTGGAGTACAATAGGTATTCCCCAGATCTAATGAATTAATTGAATACTTTCTAGGGGATCAATTTCTATCATGCTAGAAACCCCCTTATCTGGACCCAAACCAATTTGAATAAAACTTTTAAGCATAAAATAGGAACAGCTGTATCATGCAAGTCAAATGAAAATGCTAATAGCTGATGGTAGTCTTCTCTTATTTGTTCTGTTCCTAAATTGGAAGGGCCTGGAAAACATGTGCTATGAGGAGTGGCTGAGGGAGCTGGGGTTTTTAGTCTGGAGAAGAGGAAGCTCAGGGGAGACCTTATTGTGCTCTACAACTACCTGAAAAGAAGGCGTGGGGAGCTGGGGGTCAGCCTCTTCTCACAGGTAACTAGCGATAGGACTAGAGGGAATGGCCTCAAGTTGCGCCAGGGGAGGTTCAGTTTGGAAATTAGGAGACATTTATTTTCAGAAAGAGTAGTCAGGCATTGGAATGGGTTTCCCAGGGAGGTGGTGGAGTCACTGTCCCTGGGGGTGTTTAAGGAAAGGTTGGATGTGGTGCTTAGGGGCATGGTTTAGTGGGTGATGTTGGTGGTAGGGGGATGGTTGGACCAGGTGATCTTGGAGGTCTTTTCCAACCCTAACGGTTCTATGATTTTACGATCTGAACTAGTAGCCACTACAAAATTATTTACTTGCCTTATGCCCCACATAACAAACAAACAAACAATAACAACAAAAATAAACCTTGGCCAAAAAAATCCTATTTATGAAGATACTGAAAAGACTGGGAAAGGATGCTGAATTATGTGGGTGGAGATGTCTGAGAGGATGTGTGACTATGCAGACAATCATTACATGTTTAAAAACAAAAGGCAATCAAAAGGAGAATTATCGTCACAAACTTAAAATAAATAAACAAATAAATATAAAATGGGGGGTGTAGGGATGTGAAAGAATACTCTTAGGCCCCTGGCAGCCAAAAAGACAGGAAACGTTTATTCATACATGGGGCTATGTATTTAAAAAAGAATGAGATGTTGCCCTCTGAGGATGACAGCTTAGACATAAACTACAATAGGAGTTGTGGTGTGATTAAAGAAGAGTGCATACCTCTGAGGATAATAAAGAACTGATTCCCTTAAACGTTGTGCAAACTTTTAAATCAGTGTCTGTTCTGGACAGCATCCATGGAATCTATACAGATATGATAAATCAGGGAGCATGACTGAGTATCTGTGGACTTTTATTCCTGGTATAAATTAGTTTGAAAAAGTTACCCTGAAAGGGTTTGCACAAAAGACAGTGGCAGAAAGATGTTGGATTTTTTTTTATTTTTTATTTTTTTTTTAATAATTTCATCACCAAAAAAGTAAAGGAGACAGACCTGCTTCAAATATTAGGATATGGACTTGTGTACAAGGGAGTTGCTCTTCAGGTGTTCTGTCCACATTACTCAGATGAGCCTCACCTTTAGTACCTGTTCCAGGGATTAAGCCTGGTGGGCTTATTTTACAATGCCTTTAAGGGGTTAAAAACAAATCTAGATGTCAGAAGAGGGAGCTCAGATGCAGTTGAAATGACAGTGGTGAAGATTAATATTCAACCTCTGCCCTTGACAAGTCTCTCGGGCTTGGCAGTTTCTCACTAGAAGTCTATAAAATGCTTAGGCATGATTGCTACACTTTGGCAAGAGCCAAATTCCTAAATTCTCCCAAGGGAACCAAAAATAAAGAAATTATGCTCATCATACATACTTCACTCCCATGAGAAGGTTACCGAGTTGTTTGTATATTTTATATCAATTCATATCACTTCTTAAAGTTGGAAATGAAACCCTCACCAAAATTTTGGCAAGCAACTAAGCAAATGTTCTGCCAGACACCATTAATACAGATCAATCTGGTTTCCTTTGCGTGAACTAGAAGATTACTTTCCTGAGGCGAATCACAAACAGTTTTTCCTCAAAGGTTTGCTTTTTCGATCTTAACACATGCCAACAAATCTAGGATAATTCATAGATTCATAACAGTAAGGCCAGAAGGGAGGGTTAGATCATCTGCTCTGTTCTTCTGTACATTTCAGACCCATACATTTCACCCAGTTACCCTTGTACTGTGCTTATTAACTGGTGTTTGGCAAAAGCACATCCTCACGAAGTTATTCAGTCTTGATGTGGAAACACAAAAATAAATAAATAAAAATCCACCACTCCATTGGCAGTTTTTCTCCCCTTATTCATTAACTACTCCCACAGAGGAAAAAGAAGAAAAAAAGAAAAAAGGAGGGCTTTTCTTTCCAGAAAGCACTTCAGTTTTTAGTTACTGATTCTTGGTATACTTCTCCCTACTAGATAAAGATCTTAGTATTATCTACTCATGAGGAAATATATTCACTGTACTTCTAAATCTGTGATAAACTGGATTGGATTGCTTGTTTCTCACTGAAAAACACTTTATCTAGCCCTCAAACAAATTTTGTGGTTTTCAGCACCTTCTTCAATTTTAACCTTGTCCATGAAACTTGAATAAACTATGGCTATCGTGAATACTCAGCACAGAAGTAAAAGCTATTTCTCTAGTCTTATTCACAGTCCTTCCTTTGATAAAAGGTAAGATAGCTTTATTCAGAGTACCTTCTGGCATCTACACAATGCAAGATCAACAGCCATGGGATGAACTGGATAGAGGAAACTGGAAATACGACACAATTCTTCTACAGGTAGGGCCAATAGAAGGTAGTCAGAGAGAAAGAGATTTTCCCCTTTATGTCTCCCAGTTGGCTTTGGCATCATCCATGTGACTGTAGTGAGTCAGTTTTGAAACCTGAATCAACAGAAAGCTGAGTGAGGTGGGAGAGCAGAACAGATGTCTCTCTGCTTCACTCCCTAAAGTGTGGGCTCAGTGTAGGGTCAAACGTATGCCAGAGCCTATGTGCACAGAGGGGCAGGACTACATCTCCAAACAGGCCAGCAGAAAAAGGATATGCCTCTGACCAGAGCTCCACCACAACCATTGCATCAACTCAACAAGGCTGTGAAAATATAGTTTCAGTGATCATGACTGCTTATTCCAATTTCAGAGGGTTTGTAGAATTTCAGTCCAAATTGTAAGCCAAATTTGCAAATTTCAAATTTCAGCCTCCAGAAATCTAAATTGAATCCTAGCACAGCAAGACTTCTAGAAAGTAAAACACCACTCTGGTTAAACTTGCTGGGAATACTGATTTGAGTTCAACTTTTCCCAATGTTCAGACATTCAGAAACATCCAGAGCTAGTTTGCCTTCATGATAAACTCAGCCACAGACAAGGAATATAAAAGAAATAAGGAATTTGTTTCATGCAATGTATTTTTTTATTATTATTTTTTTATTTTTTTCAGGTAATGGAGCAAATGAAATAAATTTCCAGATAAAAACTTCCCAGCCCTGACTGCTTATTCCTCTTTTCAATCCACAATCTATTGCTGTTACTATTCTGTTCTACAGGGCTGTTCAATAAACCACATTATTGAAATCATCTCATTTATAAAGAAGCAAACAAGTAACTTCTTTATTGAAGGACAGAGGAAAGTGGAAATCTCTTAATGAAAAAAAATTTGATTATCAATAGAACAGAACAACCACAGAAATAACAAAAATACAAAAAAAAAAAAAATCTAACTCAGATTATTTCATAGAATGTTCTGTCAGTGGAGCTCTGAAACATGCCACAAGTGAAGGGACAGAAAAATGTGTTTTGGGGATAGAAGTGAGTTTAGCAGATGGGGAAAAGTGAGAACTGAAGCACAGTGGGAACTGTGCTACTAGAGAAACAGTAATGTGGAATGACAACCTGATGTAAAGGTTCAGAACTAGGTTAGAAACTTAGTAGTAATGAGTAAAAATTCTTAACAACATTTTTATTCAAGATGGATTTATTGTGTAAAGACATACATATATATACATATATATATATTAGAAAGCTATACCTCAATGAGACTTATCTTAAGGCAGGCTGTAACATCAGTTCTAGTATTTCATTATTGCTTTCTTTGCAGGTTAGATTACCCACTAGTGAATGTTCTAATTGCTAGTTTTCCCTTGCATGGTACCTGGTGGTAGTGAAAATATGAGTTCTTTGGGGGAAAAAATGCATATGCAGCTCCATTTGTCTTAATTGTTCAAAGGCAGGCCCTTGCTTTTCTTGCTAACTGTTTGCTTGCTCCTGGTAAATCTGTAGCTGAACTGAAGGTGCTCCAGGTTAAGTTGGGAGTGCAGGACATTACCTTGCCTGCTTTAAAATACATATATATAAATACATATAAACATGTATACATGTATGCATATGCATAGACATATACATATAGCTATTTCTTTTGTGTTGGAGCCTGAAACTAGAAATATGGGGCTTTTCCTCATTGAAGATGGTTCTCACTGCCTGCTTTTCTCTATGGTCTTTCCTCGTGGCCTGCTTCTGTAAGAGGGGATATGGCTAATCTTCAGGAGATCATGTATGGTCTGGTTTTCCTCAGTATGGCCCCTGTGAATCAGCCCCCTATGGTAATAACCCTCATCCTTTATTCATTTTCTTCTGGGGGACCCTCTACATCCTTGTCAGGTCTCCTAGAGTTCTCATGTGTGGAGGAGCTTCCTGATGTTCCTGGCCATGCTCACACATTGTTTTCTCCAGCTATAGGCATTCCTATAACACCTTCTTCATCTCAGACTATCTGTTCAGAGAGACAAAAGACATTGATTGTTGAGACACTGTTTTATTCCAAATGGACCAAAGAGAAAACATTACCAAAGGGACTGGGTGTGAAGAAGGTTTAAAAACTTGCTTCTGGGACTTTGGAAGTCTCATTTAGTTTCTTCACTTTACATATCCAGAAAGTTATTTAGAATGACATTTTGTGGCTAGGCTTAATGTTAAGTGATCTTTTTCTGGTATTCATTATCAATTGAGAAAAATAAGCTGTTTTTGAATACATTGTTTCTCATCTTGTGGTAGATACGTAAGATCAGTTACATGGATTGCATCCCAGAAATACCTAATTAATAGCTCTGAATCCCTCATGTATCATCCCCATGTATATATCTTGGCCCATCACAAAACTTGCAGAAACCTTTGTGCTATCCTCCATGAACTAGAAGCTGTCAGGCTGCTGTGCATAACAGCCGAGTTTCTTGTTCACCATCAAAGCCCTCTGCTTAACCCAGCTTTGTACATTATAGCACCAACAAAGAACTTTTATTTTCTTCCCAGAAGTATCCACAAAAGCCAAGATCAGTTAGTCTCCACCTATGTTGCCCATCAACCCTGCCCATTTCCACCAGCAACAACCTGGTGGAGCAGCAGCAACCCAGAGGGTCTTCTTGTTAGTGATAAATCCCCATTTCACTAACAGGGAGGCTACTGTGTGCATGGCTTACAGAGGGAAAGGGCTGAGATTCTGGGCTGCATATCTAATTTTTTATTTTATTTTATTTTATTTTATTTTTATTTTATATTTTCATCCATGCATGCTCTTTCCTTGTCATGAGCTCATGGGCTGGGCAAGGGAGCCCAGCTCAGTGTGGTTGAGACACTGAAAGGAGAACCTGTGGTGGGAACAGTGACCCAACAGGTGTGTGTTCCTCTGGTCAATCTGCCTGGCCTCTTCTCTGGAGATAATGCTTCTTGCTCCAAGGGGTAAAACATTGTGGTGTGAGGTCAGGTGGGTGGAATACATGTCCTGAATTGCAGGTGCAAATCTTAGAAGCCATACTTTTGCTCCGTCTCCTCCCCTTCCTTTTCCTTCCCTTCATTTATGCCGTTTGAGGGGAGAAATAGTGAAGAAGAGGAAGAGGTGTTGCTCTTTTCATCAGCTCTTTTTAATGCGGTCCAATTTAATGCCTGTAGAATTCATTTATGAAGCAAAAATGAAGCATTTTGCAGGGCTAGAATAATTCCATTGTACTGTATATCTGTAGAGTAGAAAAGCTTATGGCTATTACTGTTGAGTAGATTTGAACAGGAATTGTAGGCTCTATAAACAGCTCAGTACATAATTCCAAATGAAAATAACATACTAATGTCTGAATGATTTACACCAGCATCAGCTGTCTCTGAGAAAAGTTAGTGTTTGTTCTCATGCTTTCATTTTCCTGGGTAGAAGGTTAACTACACATATTTTCTGATTTCTTTCTTGAAGTGGTTTCATATTAGCATAATATTTTTGTTCTCACAATTTCACTCACACAGATTAGTAAACTGGAATACACTGTTTTTGAAATATAGTTCTTATTCATCAAATGTGTTATTCAAACTCCTCATATTCACAGCACACAAATAAAACTGTTGCAAGCACATTTTACCCTTTGCTGTAAGCAATATTCTCTTTTTTGTTGTTGTTATTGTTTGTTTTGTTTCATTTTCCTTTAGATAAGTACGTAAGGCTGTGGCAGTGATTACATTTTAATGCCTAAGTACTAATTCTTTTCCTATGGGCTGGATAGTGTGTGTATGAACATTGCTAGTGAACCTAAATATGAGGATTACAGCCAGAAACGGAATTTGGCCCTACAAAAAGAGTGATTTTTGTACATGCCATTAGTGGAGCTGCTTTCAAAGCCATGTGAATGACTAAAGGCCAAGTTACATAAGTTATTGTGGGTTAATGGGATACCCATGGATCTAGGTGGCTGTGTATCTTGCCTGTAGCAAAATTAAATGCCCCACAGTGGAAATGCTTGTTCAGAGTTTTGCTCACAGGTTGCTATACTGCAAAAGTTTTTAGACCAACTGTGGGTTCAGTGAGCTACTGATGGGTTTTATCTGTCTTTTAACACCTTTAACACCATCAGATCATTTCTGATCTGATGCCACATGCCTCTTGTAAGAGCCCTATTCACTTCCACAGGTCTCACTCTTATCCCTGCTTTCTCTTTCTCTCTATCTCATTTATCTGCATTTCTTTCTTTATTTATTTTTCTTTTCTTTTTTTCTTGGCAACAGCTTCAACTGGAGTTGGAAAAACTCCCGCCTCTCCTCAGCTCAGCCCCTGAATAGCTACAGACCAATAATCAGGGATCTTCTGTAAAGAAGGACGTAAGCTTTTTCTCCACTCTTCCCTCCCCTGGGCAAAGAATAGCAGTGAACCCTAGGTTACTGTATATCATATTTAAATGTGACAGAGTGTAGGGTTGTTATTTCCAATCTTCCATGGGCCCTGGCTGATGCTCAGGGCTAAGGGTCTGTGCAGTCCTCAGAAAGACAGGATTTAAGACTAATCCATCCTTTGTGAGTTCCTCTTGACTAGATTTGGCAGTTTCTTGCTCTTCTAACCAGAGAGCTGAATCTTCTTATGAGTGAGTTGACTGTATCCTATAACTAACATAACTAGTCTTGCCTTCAGATCCTGTTTATTTTAGGATCTGAAATGGGGGTATTGCTCCAGTGAGGGTCAATATATCTCAGCTGCTGATGGAACCAGCCCTAAGGACCAGTGTGAGATGAGCATATTAAGAACACATGCTGCTCTGCTTTGCTTCAGTGTAAGGAAAAGAATGAGCAATGATTTTCTGAGTTCTCAAGAAAATATGTAAAACTTACAAGGGGGGCAAATAGCAATTTCCCTGCCATCATCCTCTTGCTTATGATCCTTTACATCCTAAATGCAAAGGGAAGGTGCAAGGTCTTTCCTATTTCCTGGTATCCTACTTCTTCCCAGAACTTCTCATGGGCCTTTTATTGCTGGCTAAAGGTTTTTGTGAAGCTAACTACTGCAGAAGAATTCTGATTATGACTGTTGTAGAGTTGTTATTCATCTGATAACATCATTGTAATTTGATAGATCAGGATGCCAAGTTAGAGAGATGGAGTTATTAAATGCACGGAGGAGTAAAAGCTTTTGGCAGGAGAGGGCAGGATAGAAACTGTAACAAAACTTGAGGTGAGTCTTCAGGGTAAATAGGATTGGCAGAGGAGTTATTAGGCTGGAAAATGAGATTCAACCCTAAGCTTTGGTTAAGAAGAGTTTTTCAGGCATTTAGTGTTAATAGAAATAATGATGTGGGAAAACAGCAAAGACTAAACTGGAAATGCCAAGACTTTCAATAGTCATTTAAGTGCTGGCAGACACTAATAAATAAGAGATTTACTTAATTTCTGCTTTCTGAAAGCACACCAGCCATTTGAGTCTCTTAAATGCTTTCCCTTTAATGAGCACTCAGGTGTCCAAAGTGTTACAGGAGCACTTTGACTTAGCTGTGCTACTAAAAATGAACCAGGAAGTTTGAGGATGTCAACAGGCTTGCCTCCACTTTCACAAGCATTTAAAAACCAGTCATTGCTTCCCCTGTCTGCAAATGGCAAAAGAACATTTTTATCTGAGATCACACTGCTGTTTTCAGAAATCTGTCCATAAGTATCAAGTTTAATCATCGCCTTTCACTTAAAGGAGCACCAAGAGACAGTTAAGCCCACATCTTCTGTTCCAAGTGAATGGAAATGAAAAGCTGCTTAGGAGTAACAGTGACTGGAGGAGGCACTGGGGAGATTGTACTGGGGTTTGACAGCCTGCCTGGAGAAGCCGGGGGCAGCAAGGCAGGAGAGCCAGGTAAACTGAGGGAGAATGTGGCAAGTATGAGCACTTTGGGTAAGACTGGCTAAAAGCACAGGCATGCAGTGCCAGCAAGTCCTGATCCATCAGGTTTTCTGTGCTGAGGGAAGGAAGCATTGAGAATAAATAAAGTTGCACCACAGAAAACCCCAGTTCATCAACAGTTTTTATTCCCAGTTGGAATCACCTACAAACAGATAGACACTTGGATTAAAGGAACAGCAGTAGTATCAGAGCTTTTGCAAATTACAACACAAATTTAGATAGAGCTTTTTTATTATTTATTTATTTATTAAGAGATCTATTTTGGATCTAAGCTGCTGCAAATATTTTTGTTTGTTTGTTTTAATACATTATTTATTTATTTAGTGTGTGGCTATGTGCAACTGATTTGGGACTTTCCTAAATAACCATTGTCAAAATGCCAAAACTCACCAGGATCTTCAATGCTTGCCTATGAGTCAAGGTGCAGGTGGTCTTTTGAAGTCTACAGTTCTACCTCCATCCATAAGTGTATTAGTCAGTCCTGCTGAAATGTGAGTCCTGCTTCTCATTCTTCCTCCTGCCATTATCCCTTTCCTTTCTTGGTCCCAGCCATATCATCCTATTTATTATTGTGATAGGTTAGTTTTCAACAAGGTTAGGTCAACTCACAGAAATGACCAGTGGGCACCAAAGCCAGCATATGGAACAGGACAGAAGTCTGAGCCTGGCTCTAAGGTTGATGCATATTCTCCCTCTTTCAATTGCTCTGATGAATTATGATGTCTGCTTGGCCTTTATAATGCAACTGCATGTGAAAACACAGATATGCTTTTCCTTCAAGTTAGGTGAAAAGAAAGGAGTAAAGCTTATCTAGCAGCTGCTCAAGCTGCACCCATTGTAGACAAACAGAAGGGTTTACTTTGAGTTTGCTCTATGTCTTCTACTGTCACTACATCATTTTTTTTCCACAAGTAAACATGAATGAGCTCAGAGAAGTATCTAGCTCTCACACCTCACTTGTTGCAAGCTGATTAGCATAGGTCTCATAAAATGCGATCGGATAGAAAGAAGTGCGCACAAGGCTGCGTCAGGTCCATGTGGGAGGCATGATGCTGTCGGCAACTGTGTTCCAGTGAGGGAGGTGCAGAGGCTGCTCAAGGAATATATTTTTGTGACACTGAATTTTATTCACTAGGAGTTTGTCATCTAGATTTCTGCTCTTTGAGCACAGACACTATTGGAGGAGACAGACAGTCTCCCAGGACTGTTAGGTCCTGTCTGCACTATGAAAGCAACTAAATGTAGCATTTTTTATGTTTTTTCTTCTTTTTCATGTAGGATGTAGCTGCTCTGTGTTGCAATACCAGCTGACTCCATCTTTCTGGATGGAATAAAACACTTTTACAAATAGTCTGATAAACGTTGCTCTACTTTAAGCTCCTAAAGCAAGTTTAACCAAACTACATTGTAATAGGCAGGATTTACAAAAAGATTTTAACTAACAGCAATTGTTTCTTTAACCAGTGTATCTGTTGTTAAAATATAGATGGAGACAATCCACACAAATGGGTAGGCACGTGGCTGTCACAAACTGGCACAGATTTAGTGGAATTAATAGCATTACATTGATCACAGGTAAAGGTCTGGTTGATGAAGATCTGTCTGGTTCTTGTTTTCCAGCAACTGAAATACTTCATGAGAAAAGCTCCACCAAAGATCCACCTAGCAAGTGTGGTCCTCTGCAGTTGCAAGCAATGACAAATCATCCTCTACTTCCTATAAAAGACTACCTAGAAACTTCTCAAATTCCATTTAAAATTGTTAGAATTCTGTATTTAATGCCCTTTATTGGGAGGCTATTAGAAAAGCTCAGACTGCTTGTAGTTACAGACTGACTTTCTGTTCAAATTTATTGCTGGACACTGCTTATCCATTTGCTTTTCTGACAACACTGTTTTTAAATCCTCCAATAATTTATCTTTCCCCTTGGCTATAGTTACTGAGATCAGCCACAATCCCTCTCAGCTTTTCTTTGCTGGACTAACAAACTGAGACTTTCTGGGCCCATGTCAGCAGATGGGGGCTGCCTGGCCCTCTGCCTCTCCTGGAAGTCTTCTCCATGCAGACAGTTCTCACCACTGTTTCTTGTTCTTGAGCAAATCTGACCAAAGCTGCACAGACCACAACAGTAGACCACCAATACACTAACAAGCATTTTTCTGATTGAAGGTATACGTCATGGAATTTGTACTTGTTTTGTTCATAGCTGGACCACTGGTAGTTCTTGGGGATCCGTGTGTTTAGTGAGCGTTCCCAGAGTCTCCCACTCTTTTAGCATTCTTGGAAGTTAATCTCCCAATTTACAGCAGATGTTTCTGTTACTCACTCTTAAACCCATGGCCTTGTACTTAGTGCCTTTTACATGTACCCTGTTTTATTACTACAGTTTTCAAAGTCATCAAATTTTCTGTTTGGGCTCTTCATCCTCTCCTGTTTTGAGAATGTCCCTGATTTTGTGTGTTACTAGCAAATTTTAGAATCTTCCTGTTTTCTGTGCTCAGTGAAAATGTTAAGGAAGGTTAGCATCAATCTTATGCCACTAGAAGAGGCACTTGGAGCCAGACTTTGAGAAGTATTTACATGCCTAAGATGAAGAGAAGTACATTGCAGGGTTTCCGAATGTACTTATTGCTGGGGTGAAAAAGGCTGCAAACTTCTGATGTGTGGTTGCACAGCACACTTCTTGCTGGAAGATGACAAGTAATTGTTGCAAGTGCAAGTAGCAAGTATGTACAAACATGGTAGGATATCAAATCTGCCTCATTTCTTGTCTGCATCTTTAGGTACTGTATTTAGATACTAAAATATCTGTCAAAATCATGAAGGGGAGCATGTTCCCATCAGGCAAAGGCTAGACAGGGCAATACCTGGGGTAGATACCACAGCCGAAGACTGGACAACATAATCGAGTGAGAAAATATTTTTGTTTAAACTTCCGTGGAACAGTTTTATAGAGAAGAAAGGAATTTGGCAACAGCAAGGAAAGCTGCTCCCAGAACATGAGAGAAATACAGTAGATACTCCTTGCTAAAGAAATGTGATTCTTATTATTAAAAAGATGTTTTCGTTTTGAGTGTGGTGGGTAAGACATGCTTTACTGAACATTAACTGTAGCAAGTAGGTAGAAGTAAAAACAGTTCGGAAAGGCGAAATGTGCTGTACATTTCTTGAAGGAAGCTTTTTTTCCCACAGTTGAAAAGGTTACTCAATGCTACTATTTTTCTACTCTGTAGTTCTTTGAACTCGGCACACAGAACATATGGATGACAAAAGAAGCCACGCAGAAATTCAAAAGTTGGGATGTCCTGCCACTGCGACTCTCTTTGTTATTGGAGCCACTTCCTCCATGCACAAACATTATAATGTCATTATTAATGGCTGAAACACTTTTTTGTTTGTTTGTTTTTTGAAGGGCTTCTCCAGCACTTCTGCAGCATCACGGGCAGTGCTCACAGTGCAGGCAGACAGCCTGTGGCTTGTTTTTGCCTTGCTGTTCTGTGTGTGGCTGCATGCTTTGTAACCCTTCTTTAAAGGCAGAATTACTAATTTCCATCTGGGCTTCACTACTCTGTGAGGCTGTGTTTTTTTTTTTTTTTTTTTTTTTTTTTAGCACAGGCTTGTGAAGTTGGAGGGTTTATTTTTTCTAAAGCATAAAAAAATTAAACTAAAAGTAGCCATTGATTTTTGGTGTCCAAATGGATTTCCTGAGGCGTTGATTTTTGACAGTACCTTACACTACACAAAACTGTTTATGTTCAAAGTTCATCTCCCACTAACTCAAATCACAAGGCATGACATTTTTCTAAATCAGATCCCTGGTGCCTGATCTGGACAGGCTGGGAATTCAAGCTGCCACTGGGGTGGAAACACTTCCCTCAAACAGCCTTCAGCTCTGGGTGGTGGGATGGCCACAGACACCTTTGGTTTGGTGTTTGCTCCCTTGCCAGTACACATGCTGTCATTAGCACCAGCCTTGCACAAGTGTGGAGAGGAATTTTTTGTTGCCTTTCTCTTCACAGATCTCTGTTTTGTTCTGGTGTGCATATAATAGGGCATATTTTAGATCTTATTAAAAAAATAAAAAAATAAAAATAACAAAAAAAACTTAGAGCAACAAAAATGCCCTGTGGCCAGGCCTACTACTGATTTACACCTTCAGGACTGGCATCAAAGGGAGACCCATTGTACACATTAAAGTTGGCTTCTGCATAGTGCAGTGGTAACTGCAATGGATGGCTTCTCTTGAATTGTCCCCATTTTCCTCCCTCTCTCCCCTCATTCCTCCCCATGTTCTTTGCTTGTGGACAAAAAGGAAAGTTTTCTTCTTTAAATATCCTCATGAAACTCTTTCACGTTCTGTGTTTGAGGTATGTCATATCTGGAAGCTTTTCAGGGTTTTCCATACTTCTGGCTGCTGTACAATGTGTATATATATATATATATTTTACTGCTAAGCCATCCTATATGAGTTAAAATATTATATTTTACAGTATTTTAAAGGAGATAATTTTGTCATTAATCCAAAACTAAGCAGCAGGCTATTTTTCATACCACATCACAATTCTCCTCCTACTCATTCTTAAAGGCAATCAAAAAACCCAGATGTTTTTCCTGCAACATCTGGCTCCCTGGCACAGGCTTCTGAAGCAGTGTCTGCAGCCTTAAAGCCATGTCTTGGTTTTGTTATTTCATTTACTGATGGGTTGTTAGAGTCACTGGTGGCACAGAGGCTGGTTCACTTTGACTGCTTTTTCAGTCTGAAAGCATGAGATGGCCTTGCAAGCCTGTTGTGATTCTGCTCAGAAATTTTGAGTACGCAGGAATGTGACGAGCTCAGCCACCTCAGCTTCCTGTCTTGCAGAAATACGTGCAGCAGGATAAATGCACGTGGACCCAGAAGTGTTCCCTGTTCAGCCACAAAAACGAGGAAGCTGGCCTCGTGTCCAAGTAATTAGCCATGTTCCTGCAGAACATACTGTCAGGCTTTCAGAATTACTGTGCCAAAGTCTGTCCTGGGGGAGTGAGACAAAGTGATCAGGGAGGGAGCTGGAAAGGGCCACAATGCTACAGCTGTAGCTTTTTATTATTATTATTATTATTATTATTTTTAATATCTTGTTTTGTAGTCTTTATACACACACACACATATATATGTATCTATAAAATCTTGATTCTCTCACATCTTTCCTCTGTGCTTTGATCACTAAGCTATGTGGCCAGGATGATTTTAGACCCATCTATCATGGAGTGCACACAATGTAACAGCTCTCAGGGGAAACCTGATTTTCTTATATTGATTGATAGGCTAAGTCTCACCTAGTATTTAAGTGCCATATGCATTGGGGGCACGGACAACTAAACTCATATTCTGGGCAAGTGTCCTAACACTTGGCTTTTAACTATTTCAGGGGAGGAGATCTCTTTCTTTCCTTCTCATCCTTCCCAACACTCTAAAAATCTAGAAGAACATTCAATTGCATTCTGCATTCATTTTAGTGTCGAGAGGAAAAAATATTGCAACGATTTTTCTGGACTGGAAAAAACTCTTTTTCCCTACTTGGATGGTAAAGCTTCTGTTACCAAGTGCATATGCTACTGCCAGCAATATGTCTCAGCCAGGGGCACAGGTTGCTCAGTTTTCATCAAAGAAGCAGAGGGAAATAGCTATGTGGAACATGCTTTGCAGTTGCCTGCTGAAACCTCTGAGACTGGCTCTGAATTTCCTGCTTTGAAACATTTTGCTGCCATAGCAGAATGGTTCATGAAGCACAACCACACCTCTCTTCTGGCCTCCAGGACACTCTCTCATATGGGCAGAATGTGTTTTTTTGTGTCCCGTCTCCTCCTAGTTATTTGTTTGTGTAATTAAATCTTCCACACTGACACAGCGTTCTTGCATGCTTTTATGTAAGACTCACTATTTGTTGTTTGAAATATCATCAGTCCCTTGAACTGCAATGTATATGCTCTCCTTGTGTCTTTGGTGGTACTGCTTCTGCAATACCATAAAGCATTCAGAGAGGTGTTATTCTGCTAATGTGTACTGCAGCTGTGGCTGGAGCTGGGTTACATCTTTTCCATAGTATTTAACTGAGAATTTTAGTTTGTACATAGTGGTAGATTAAATGGGATGATCAAAACTGGGGTCTCATTTCATATGACCAAGCGCTTAGTATTCATGTTGGAGGTTGCTCCCTGTAGCAGAGTACTCTGAATAGCCCACGAATCAAGCCTTGAAGGTAGCTTGCATTAGCAAACTGTCTGTAGGCCCTGCAGCAGCTCCAGATCTGCTAAAAGAGCAGCCCAGCCACCCCTGAGGGCAGCACCCCTCCTAGAAAGGATAAGGCAGATGACAGAGCATAATGCATGCTTCAAGTGTCGGACTTCAGTACCCTATCATGTGTGAGTAAGAACCCTTAGATATTTTACAGGATCACTTAGTTTTATGGCAAAAAACCCCACATGACAATTATTTATGTACCAAAAAGCCACTAGAAGGGCTTTTGTTATTCTGACTGAGCACAATATATGCAAAAAGCAGAAAGAATCAGCATGAGAAAAAGATACTAGAGACCAGCACAGATGAGCAGGAGATGAAAGAAAGGGAAAGATGAAGGCAGTAAAAGTGAAGTGGAACAAGGCATTAGCTACAAGGTCCTCTGCAAGTATGTGTGAACCTGGTCTGTGTTCCTCATCTTCTGGCCAGGTAGGGCACTACTGAAGATTGCTGTTTTTTTAACCCAGCCAAAAGTATCATTTGGAGAAGAGGTTGATGTATTTTGCCACCTCTGAACAAGCATAAGGAGAAGTCATCCTCTGTCAATAGAAGTGAGCAAAAATAACTTCTCAAGAGTGGTGGTTTAACGTCTTAGTCCTCAAGCAGAACCAGAAGTCTAAGGCCAAATCTCTGCTGCCTTGCATTTTTTTTTTTTTTTTTTTGTATTTTATTTATTTATTTTTCCTGGGCACAACAGTTTGGGACACAGACTGGGATCAAAGGCACAGTAGAACACAAAGGGTACAAGTTTGTTTGCTAACAATGGTTTCTAACACCTCTGTCAGAAGACTTGTGTGATAGAACGGGAAGGGTAGGACAACCACAGAGATGAGGAGTCTGCTCAAATCAAAACCCACTGCAGCATAGATCTTAGCAAAGACTGCAAGGAATGGTATGAGCTATTTTACAGATGCTAGAGCTTTGGTAGATTGTGCCAGTATTTGTGCACTGTAGTATTTGTGCCATTGTGAGATGTGTGAAATGGACTGGTTGTTTTACTTCAGCACATAAACTCAATACTGAATACATTTTTTTGTTTTGTCCAGTACAGATAAGGAGCCTGCCACTAATATATCCTGGGGATGAGTCAGGATGGTAATGTAAAAAATTCTTTATGTACACCACACAAACATGAAAATGTCTTCTTCTGAGCCACAGTTACTGATAATATTGGGAAGCTGGCTCCATCTCTCACCCTCACTACTGTATCAATTATTAGAATCTCTTACTTTCAGCAGATTTAATTAGTATGTTGCTAAATATGGTACTATGGCAACATGCTTACCCCAGGATTCCCTTTGCTGTTAGGTCTGCTGCAGCTGAACTAATAGAAAAGGCTAATGGGAAAGCCTAATGACCATTTTTAAAGCTTAAATACCAGTCATTTAATCTGACACTCTACAGGCTGCCAGTTGTTTCCTTGCGACGTACATGGAGTAGTTAAATACAAAGTAAAATCTGCAGTCGTTGGAGCTGCTTTACAAATGTTCTGTAATGCTGGAAATCTTCAAAACTCCCTGAATATAGTATTCAACAAATTATATCTGACTGGTTTTCCCCTTCCCCCTCAAAAAGTTTAATGTGCACATGCACTGCCACGATGCATAGGAAAATCCTATGGAGCAGTCCAGCATACACAATCTGTCAGACCAAGAAGAAATAAAGGTCTGTTGTTAATTCAGACAAATGGTCAGCAGCTGCAAAATAGTTTCCACAAGAAACAGAGCAAAACCCTCTCAGTTATGGATAGAATTTTTTACAATTTTCTGTTGCCTTTTCCAAGGCCAAAATATACTGCATATATTCCTACATAACTTTTATTCGTATTCTTTGCTAATTCAGTGCTGTAAGCCACAGCAACAAAAAGCCTGTTTCAGAGTAAGAAAATATCCTGTGATTTTTATACTGCTTTTCAATACTTTAATCAGGCTACTTGCCCCTCTCACAGGAGTAAAAATACCCCATCAGCGCAGTTGGACATAGGGGTACTGCAGGCTGTAGCTGTGGTTGTCAGCATGGATGTGCCTGCTGGCGGACGGCAATTCTCTGATTGCAGTGGGTGTATGGTCACTCAGATAGGGCATCTGACCATTGCATTCCAGGATACCTGTCATTCTCACTTTAGCAGTGTTTTTCTTTACCGCTTTGGTTTTTATGTGCATCACAAGGATATCCTGCTTCTACAATACTATGCTACTTAGGCGAACATGGAGGGCTTTAGAAGTCATAATTCAAAATATGCCAAAATACCTCCAGGCAGAACAAAGGGCTGTTCAGAGCCTTTGCTGCTGCTGGGATGAACTCAGAGCTGCTGGTACAGGTCTCTGCATCGGAGGGATTGCTAGCTGGGCCTGCATCAGTATCACAACATCTTTAGTCTCTCCTTGCAGCTTTACAGACACTGGCAGCAGTCATCACCAGGAAGACGGTGGCTGGGTCAGACTCAGCTCATTTCCTAGCCTGTTAAGGTCCATATTTGGGTCTGTACTATGCAGTTCCGCACTTGTAGGTGATACAGAAATACAAGTGTCTCTTTACCACTGTAGCTCCCATCCCTTGATGATGGTTTCTTGGAATTTTGTCAGGACTGTATCAGTGCTCCCCAGTGTAAATCCTGGAGTGAAATCTGGGTTTATGTTATTTAAACTACATTTAGCAAGCTGAGTTTTAATCTGCAAGACACATTGACACAAATTTATTTTGGGTGTAACTCCTCTTAAATCATAATTTTAACCTATAGACCAGGAGGGCTAATGGGTTACTGGACGTTAAAATGTTCCTATTCCCATTTGGAGTCTGATAATAACCACATCATCTGCAACATTTTTGCTGTTTTTAAAAACCCAAGCAACAAGAAAACAGTCCTTATTTGTCCACTTGAGACACATTCAGCAGAGCTCAGATGTGTATGGAAATTGAATAGAGACACATTTCCTCTAAGTTTAGAGAGCGTGGGATCATTTCCTGCCCACTGCTGACTACATACCTGGCAAATTTAAGAGCATCTACATAAACTGCAGGATGCAATAGCTTCCCTTTCATCTGTGTCAAAACCTGACAGGAAAGTTCTCTGAGCTGAATGCATTGATTCAGACCCAGCGACAAGCAGTCTGTGAGAGCTGCATGGAGAGAAGAAGTCAAAAGCATTTAAAAAGAGCTTAACATGCAATAGAGACTGAGGCAAGTAAGCTGCAAACACAAAGTATTTCCAGAACTGCATCTCTAGTACCCTGACACTGTTTTGGGGAGTTATTATTACCTATTATAAAGACCACCGTGTCTATACAAATGAAATAAGGTCGTATAAGGTACATAAGTACCACAGACCTAGTATTTGCACGTTCACGAAGATGTGGTTTATTGCTGCATTTTCATGGGCATTTGATTTAGATATTTGAAACCGATTCCCCATGACCTGTTTATGAGGATGCGAAGTCCTCTGGGCTGAGTAATATTTATGGTGACACATTTGACACTGGGCTGACACCACTGGACATATGTAGGTTGTACTTCTGGAACAGAGGTGGTTACATGCAAGCTCTTTGATAGGCAATTCCACAAGAAAGGTGAACTTGCATACAAGCAATTCTTGTTTGAAAATGTTAAAAGTTCTTAAAGTGTGACTTGTTTCAATGTCCTTCCCAGGAAAAGGCCAGAGTCCTCCTCTGAAATGTTCTGATTACAGTATGTTGGGCTGCAATTCACTTACCCAAAATAAAATTACCCCCCCCCCCCCCCCCCCATTATTAAACCCTCATGTCAGGAAATCTGCAAGCTCCCCGGAACTTTCCATACATTTGTATTTCCATACACACACCATGTGTAGTCACTGACATTTGGACAAAGTTAGAAAAAAAAACACTATAGAAGAGAATGCTGCTGAAATAATACATATCTAAATGCAAAATAAGCTTCTACTTACAGCACTCATCAAGACTCCAATTTAGACATAGTTAAAGCCTTGGTTGGCTTAGAGGGTTAAGTCCACACCATTATTCAATTTCTTTCACCCAGTTGTGTGTGTTGTTCTTATTCTTTAACTATTAGAAAGTTAGGTGCCTGGCTCCAAAGATGGGGTTTATGTTGCTGAGTTCTCTGTGTTTTGAATGAGGGAGAGTTTGTGGTTTGCAAATAGGATTTGCAACAGCCAGCACACAGATTGGAGGTGGCTGTGTCTCTGAAGCTCTCTCCCTCAGAAGATTAACAGTGCTGAAACAGGTATCTTGGTGAAAATGGATTCCCTGCCTGAAACCACTTCCCATACTTTGATACCTAAGCCAACTGTCCTACTGATCTTTTTCAAGGTGACAGTAGGAGCATAAAGGTGAATGAAAGTAATGGGCAACCTTTTATCTTTCTGGGATCTGTGATGAGCTATCACCTTGCATGATAAATTGCTTTTTCCTGTGAAGTATTACTTGGAGACATGCAAATGCCACCTCACGGATATTGCAAGCAAGTATTCTTCTCTCCAGTTGGCAAAGTGGGCTCAGTTGATTGCAGTTTCTTGTAAGAATTCCCCTCTCTCTTTAGGTGCTCGGTGTTTAAACCACAGGATTTCCCAGTCATTTCTCAACTGAGAAAAAAAAAAAAAAAAAAAGAAGTAAGCTTTAAATGGTCATTTTTGTTTCTCTAATCAGGAAACTGTAGACATTTCTCTCTCTCTCTCTTTTAATTTATGGAGAAAAATAGAAATCAATCCACATGGAAAAGTTTCATGGGAGACTGCAGCTTTCAAGCAAGCTTGTGGAAATTTGTTCCTTCCACTGACATCAATGTGGGGCTGTAGAGGAGAGGGTGCAATGTTTTATGCCTCCTCTCTCAGCAGTAACATAAGAACATTATCTCTTCCAGACTACCGTTTCATAAAGTATTCCATAATCTTGTAAGAGAGGGAAAGGTTTATTTTTTTTTATTATTATTTTTATTTTTTTCTGAGGTAATGACTCACAAATGACAGCACCTAATGCTGGCATACGTCTGCTATGCTGGGAACTTGTGTCCAGTATGCTATGTTATTTCCCCCTGTCAAATAATGAAGGAATCTATTTGAAACCTCAAGAAAAATAAACAGTGATCCTGCAGCAGGTCACACTGTGACTTCTGTAAATCAGTCTATGGCAATGGGACCTCATGCAGTGGAAGAACAGCCAGGGCAGCATGTGAACAGGAGTGGCAGGAGGCTGTGCTGAATTGGAATTTCCCACAGAACAGCTAGAAACAAAACAGGGGAACTCAGGATGAAATTTTTAAATGAAAATCAGGTAGAAAGCTCAAAACAAGCAAATAAAAATACATCTCCCTCTGAAGTGGAACTTCTGTATTTATTTTTATTTTTTTTTCTCAAACACTTTTTGTTTCTGTCCCCATTAAATATTTTAGAACAGTAAAAGATTTTGGTAACTTGGTAAATTCCTACTCATCTATAAACAAACAGCTTATGCCATTGAATCAGCTATAGTTATAAAATCTCATTGAAGACATGGTTGTAATTCTTCTTTAAGAATATGTTTGGAGCTGATAGACATAGATATTTGTCTGATATTTTCCCATTCTATGGAGTTTGCTATCACTCACCTTAATCCTTTATAAGTGTTTAATAAGCTGTCTATTTCAAAGTGTTCTGGAGATAACTGTGGGATTTGATTTTAAGTGTATCTTTTACCCCACAAATTATTCAATCTCTCAGCTAGATATTAAGAAGGAACAAATATGATTGGCCTACCATACCAATTAGAGAATATTGCTTTAGTTTTCAGTGTGGATGAACAATAGTTGTAGCCAATATTTGGAGATAATTATATTAATCTTGCAGAACCCACACCACCAAAAAACATCAAAGACCAGCACAAACCTAATTGAGAGTAAATACTCTTAATTAAACACTTAATGTGAAGTTAAAATAATTGTGCAACATTGCTGTAGTGTGGTGGGAGGTGAATATGAGGAGTGACTCCAGCTAGCACCTACAGAGGAATTGTGTCAGGAGTTTTGTAAATCGTGCTTCAAAAATGGGCATGTGAGCCACAGCTGCTTAAGCCCATCTCTAAGCATACCACCATTTGATAGAGATTTTTGTATCTTCGTGTCCTTGCTTGACAGGACTCAAACAGAGGAGCTTGCCTGGTCTCGCTACAGGAGTTCCAGACATTTTTGCCCCAAGGTATTTGCTCGGTCCCCGTGCTGGGCTCTGTTTCTCCAATGGGGAACCAGCACCTGGGAACCCCAGTCACACCAGGATAAAGCTTGCAGTTTAGATGAACCTGCCTTCATTAACCATTGAAGCTAGCCCAGGCTTTTATTAGGTAAAAGGTAGAACAAAATTCTCATTATGACGGCTCAAATAGTAGTATCCTACATCAGTGACTTTATGCAAAAAATACTTTCTATGTCAGTGTCACAAAATATTACCTTATCAGTGTATTCCCTGCGACTGCACAAAGAAGTTGAAAAGTTTTGCTTATTTATCCTTACTAATCTGTGCTTTCTAATGTTTCCAAAAAACTGAAACAAGTGCTAAACATTAATGAACACTGGTAAGGAAAACGTATTCATATTTGTGAAACCTCTCACAAAGCTAGAAGTCAGCCTTAGAAAACAACCCTTTTGAAATTCCTTATAAAAAGAAAACAAGGTTCTTATTTGCTCTTCAAGGATATCAAAAGAATTTTGTATGTGATTGAGAGCATCTGTCTCTAATTGTGATAAATAGCCTTAAGCATCTGACTTTAACAGTAGAAGCTGAGAAATTCCACTTTAGGTATCACTTTATACACCTTTCAGACGCAGAAGGAATCAGTATGCTGCTTGTATTTCAGCAAACAGCCCTAAAAAGAGAGAAACATGGCAGAAGCAGAACGTTACTGTAAGTATTGATTGTGCAACATATAACATGCTCTGTGTGAATCAGAACAGGAGATTAATACAGAAACTAGAGTTTCCTCTCATAACAAATTGACTTGGCCTTTATGTTTTGCATTTTCAGTGTCAGACATTATGAATGCAGAGAATTTTGAATATATTGACGCTTATTTGTTAACACTATGAGCAGCACATGCTATGCTATGCGTGATTTAGTTTTCAGTTCGCATATATTACAAACCTACCACTTCAGATGCTGGCATTTCTTCAAATTAAAGTATACATATGGATATTCCTGAAATTGTGTATGTTTAGGGAATTATATTTTATAACTAGGATGGAGCACTGAGAGGAGGAAAAATAAAAAGAAGTGTGAAATCAACAGGCTGCCCTTTAAGATAAAGTGTTTCCTTTCAGTTCAGTGTCCATTCATTTCTATAGAGTGTGAGCAAACAGAAAGAAAATAGCTTTTGGCCTGATGAGAACTGGGAAGATATTTCTGTACAAGAATACTTTGTATGTTGTATATCTAGACAGTTTTCATTGTACTGGCTGGAACAGGCATTAATGTTATTAGTGAAAAATGCTGAAGCTAAAGAACATAGATCCTCACCTAAATGTTATAGCTCATGCTGAAGCTAAAGAACATAGATCCTCACCTAAATGTTATAGCTCAAGCAGTTAAGACACCTAGTGAAGCTGTGATATAGTTTTAAAGTAAGGAGGGCATTAAAAATGAGTTTGTAATCAGAATCTGCCACTATATACAAATGGTTTTAGTAGCCCAGAATAATACCTGTGGCAAACGTGCTCAGAACTGGATTCTACAAATTATGGCATTCAGTGGCTCTGATCCAGCAAAGAGATGGTTTGCTGTCATCCACGCCTCACTGATACAATGACTTACAGTCCTAATATACACAGGAAAAGCTGAACAGCACCAGAGGATTTCTCACAGAGACCTTCAAAGCACTGGACTGTGTTAATGCCAGCTTCCAAGCCCCGTGCTTAATCTGCCTTTGCCTTATGATTTTAGAATAAAGGCATGTGTTTATGCATAGACCAGAACACCCCAAGTAAGGCAGGGTGAATGGAAATTGTGGAAAAAAATGAGGGCTGACTGCATACTAAATTATTGAAGATTCAAATCACAGCAAAATCATTTAAACAAAAGCCACAAGATGTGACAGCCTTTGTTTTGGCTGTTATTTAGTTTTACATGGAATGTCTTTTGTGTTTACAGTCCCCTGTTCAGACAACTCAAGGCTGATCTGTTTGTCCTTGTGGTATTTCAGATTTCACACCTCATGCTGTAAAACTTTCCAGGACCAGCTCTGTGCTTTGAAGTGTACAGTGTAAGACAGTAAACATTAATGAGTCATAAATATATTTGGTCAAAAAAAAAAAGTGTTTTACAGATTATGCTTGCTTTAGTCTATGTTCGTACTATTCATTTTCCTGTAATTTCAAGAATGTGTAGGATGGCAGATTGCTTCATCAAGACTGCACGATTTTGAGCTATCAGACTTTACAGAAATCTTTTGTCTTAAAGGCTTAAAGTAAACAATTAGATATTGAAACAAATTGTTGTGGCCATATGTTTTCTTGACCAGAATCACCAGTAGGTTTTTGCTTCTACTTAACTGTGAATAAATTCCTATTCAAACTGCCAAAACAGCTAACAAATTCTGAAGAATATGACAGTTAAAAGTATGATGTCTAGGAGGTAGTGTTTTAATGAAGATAATGATCACCATCTTATGTTAACTAATCTAACAAAAGGCATGTGCAATTTTTTGCCCTAGATGCCAGCTCCCACTGTACAGGTACAGTACATGCAGTAACACTGAGCTGGTAAATGGAGATAACCTCTCATAGATGTTAGCTGCGTGTATGTGCTTGTCCCAATGCATGTTTTCACAGACTGTGTGCGTACAGAAGTGCACAGAGGCACACAGTGCAAAGCAGTGCTGCGGCTGTGGACATGGCAGCAGAGCTGGCAGGGAGGCACTGACTATCAGGGCAAACTCTTCCCTGGGGAAATCCACCTTGGTATTGGGAGAGCCATCCTCTTGGGAGAGGATGGCTCTCCACTACCCCTGACAATATGCCGAGAGCATGGTTTTACTTGTGCTGCTGAGCAAACTGAAAATGCAGGACAGGTCAAAATCACAGCCATTTATTTCAGTGTTTGTTGTTACGGCTGGCTGCCTTCTGCATGCTGGTGAGAGAGGTTTCTGTGTAGGCAAAGCCTCCACACTAAGCTCCAAACTAAAGGTCATCCTGGGGCTTGAGTGTTTTCCTTCTTGCTGTTTTCTCATAGCTTGTAGTGGCAGTGACATCTTTCTCAGTTCATTCCACCAGTGCATTCCTATTCCTTCTGCTTTTCATGTCATCCCACTTTTACTCCTGAGCCCCTGGGTAATGTTAAACACTCTGTTTCCTGGCTTAATTGGTGTGGCCTCCTCACACTTATTTAAGGTTTCACTCCTGCGATTAGAGTCTTTGCAGGCTGTCTCGAGAGATTTTTGTAGACTTGCTGGGAAAGAGATTGGCCCTCTGCGTGGGTCCACTCGCAGAACTATGCGTTAAGTTCAAAGTCTTCATAGAAAGAAATGGCTTAATTATGACAATAGTGCATAATACTAGAAATCTTTGAAAAATGCACAAATGCATATATACAAATACACATATTGAGGTTGGTATATAAGGAGTAATTCTTCCCATAGTACTATACCAATCACAAAAGATTTATTTTTTAATTACAGAGTAAAACATTCCAAAATTGTCTAATTGATGGATGGGAAGCTTTAGCAAAGCATTGAACATAAGGGAACCTGACATTAAATGTTTGGTATGTTGCCATGACATTTGCTGAATTTTATTTTTATGCGGAATTTAAACCATCAGTGCTGCTAAATTTGATTTTTACAGGAATAATGCAAAATAATGGAAACAAAACAGAAAAGAATGCAACTCTTGTGAATGTGGCCAGATACTACATATTGTACTTCTGAAAGTGATCAGAAAAGATTTATTTTGTTTTGCTTTGAAATTCCTCAACATACAAAGAGTGGAATGTTCTTTAAGAATTAGTGGGTTCATTTAAAGAACAATTCTTTAGCTTTCCTTCACTTTAAATCTATATATTTCAATATATTCACTTTCTTTATTTAATCTCTTCTCTTTGGGGAAGGAGAAAATAAATGCCACTGATAGGTGTGAACATTTATATTAATTCTCAGGTTGCTGATGTTCAGCAGGCTTGATCTACTTATTTTATTACATTGCATCTGTGGTAAATTATTACCACCATTCAGTATTTGTCTTTGCACATGCATCTTAGGTAAGCAAGGTAAGCATCTTTGGCTTTACCTGTACTAGGAAGACAACTTGTACTGGCTTTTGATTTTATTCCAGGTATGTCTCAAGTCTCTTGCAAGAGAGTCTCTTGGTCACTGGAGTATGTCACACTCCTAGAGAATCTGTATGGTCATGGGAAAAGTCCCTGCAAGAATGAACAGTGGGCAAGTAAAACAGAACATCTGCATGGATTGTTTGCCAATTTTCCTGGATGGGAACTTTGTCAAAAAGGCCAAACTTGTTTACCATGGGCAATTTACAATGTCTAATCCAGTTCATCAAGGTAATTTGTGCCTTGGTCCTGGCACATGATTCAGTCTATGTCAGTTTAATTCCTTTCTTTTCTAGCTTTGAATTATCATTGTCACATCCCTTACATCCTTGAGTGTGAAGGACAGGGTGCAAGCTCCTGTGATTTTGTTTGTTTGTTTTGTTAAGAAATACATGTGTGAGTCTGAGAGGATGACTTTATGTCCTATCTTTATCCTGGTATTTTCAGGATCAAAATAAGACCCCACCTCCTTCTCCCTTCCCACAGTATCTTATGCATGTGGAACCTCTAGATATAGTTGTAGTTTAAAGACATACATCCAAAACTACAGGGAACAGTGGCTAAGCTATACAGTGACTGCTGATGATTTGCAATTAATTAATAATAATAAAAAAGGCACTGGAAAGTATTCTCACAAAGAAGGTCAGAGTCACAAAGAATCATTGATTCTTGCTGATCAGGATATCAGTTGTTATGATGCCTGATCTGATTATGATATCAGATTATGATACCTGACCACTGATCCCTAAAACTTGATCAGAACTTAGAGAGGTAGTATTATCATTTAACAATTGCATAGGGCTACAGCCACAGTATTCCTGCATTTTTTTTTTTTTTTTTTTTTCCTAAGGAATGTGGTTTATCAATAAAGATTGAAAAAGATCATTTCATGTTTGTGATGTGGCCACATTAGGGGGAAGAAAAGATATTGTAATGTTTTTGAAATCATACATATTCACAATCCTAGTGCAAATAAAACAGTTTTAATATGGACAGACCTATTGAAGCAAATAAATAAACACAAAAGAAATATTTTGATCAGTTAAGATTTTATTTAAACTTCAGCTTGCCTTGCCATCTTTGTGTGAAAAGAGGCTAACATTGTTAATCAGGCTAGATGACCTATGGCCTAAGGCTTTGAGCTGTAGTAGACGCAGTAGGCCTCGGAAGACATTTAGGAGACTATTTTTCTTCTGGAGAAGTTTCTTCCAGAGGACTCTAAGTGTTGGGCAATTTTTTTATGTTGAACAACATTAAAACTGCAGACCATAAATAGAAAGGTATATCTGCCATCTGTGCCTTCACTCCAGGAACCCTCTGTCAGTGAGATTCTATGTTTTTCTTACGTGGGCATCAATGTCCCAAAGAATCAATATGAACTGTTGTCCTGTTTTACCTTTGAAGAAAAAAACAGTTTTCAGACAAATGATTCTAATATGCAATGACATAAACTTTCATGCATTTCAATAAGGTGTTAATTTCAAAGCCTATTGGGAAAATATAAATGAAGTCCCAACTGAATACAGCAGTCCACAAACACAGGGGAACTTGACTCACCTCTTCTTAAGAGGAGGTAGCCCCTGGGCAAAGGGTGCGATTCCTCCTAACAGATGATGTCCTCTCTGGAATAGCCAGGGGTATGCTGAGGCACTTTATTCCCCCATAAAACTCTTTACAGACACAGGAACTTGAGCTCTTTGCTGACTCTTTATTTAAAAAAAAAATGATTATGTGGCCTCTGTTGGGAAGACTGAATTTTACCCTCTCCTTCCCTTCCTGCAACTCCCACTCCTTTGCTTTCTATCAATAGATTGCAGAGAAGAAAAGTTTTACATCTCCTCTCAGAGAGTTTTTCAGCCCAAACTATGTTTGTACAGAGCCTGGTATAATTCTACAGTGGAAGTTGTTGGAGATAAAGTTGTTTCTATATACTTAGTAAAAGACAGAGACTTTCTCCATGAGAAATGTAGTTCTCAGGATATGGCTGAGACAAAACACTACATTCTTAATCCAAGGGAACCCTGTCTAAAATAGCTAACATGGATTAAACCACCAATAAATCAGTCTTTAATTCAGATTAATGGCTCAAATTCTGCTACATTCAGCTGCTCATTTGGCTGCCTTGCATTATTCCAGTAACACAAAGCAGCAAATGAATATGGCCCAGCACATTTCCTGTGAAATCATGGATTTGTTTAATAATATGCAGCCAGCTTGATTTGCCTCTTTTAGGAGTCACCTCAGTGAGATAGCAGTAAGCTGGAAAGGTTTGCAGCATGGCAATTCTGTGAAGATTTTTGCCTAAGGGAGCATCATGTGTTACAGAAGTCAGAGAGGAAAAAACAACAACAACAGCAAAAAACCAACCACAAACCTTTGAATGTTTTATTCAGTTTGATTGCAATTCCAATAGTGCTTACTGCAAAATATGCAAACCTAATATTTCTCCATTTTTCCATGGGACTTGCTTTCTCAGTCCTTCTCACTCTTTCACCTCACATTTTCAGTCTATCAATTCCCTCTTTCAGGTTGTGAAAAATCTCTCCAGAATAAGCACCCCATGGAGCCAATTATTTGCATGATTTGAAATGAGGAATTTGTCAAACGTAACCCTTTTTTTTCCCATCCTTTAACAGACAAGCTACCACAAATATATTCGCTGCTTAAAATTGCCTGTCAATGTAAAGAAAAGTCTTGTTAGCAAGAACTACTGGAAAGAACCTTGTAATTTCTTTAGCATAACAAGCTTTGGGATGTTGAGGTTGTGTGCCATACGTACTTTGAGTTCTGGTACAAGTTCTGTCTTATTCGTGAGTCAAGCGTTTCCCAGGACTTGCGCTCACATAGCAAAATTGTTAGTGCAGCCCTATAAAAAGTGGTGTATGCAATAAAAAATGACAATGCATAAAGACAGCTTACAGTAATATGGAACTAATTTATTGAATATAAATATAATTTTCTATACTGTGCATTTTATAATTCAGCAGTTATAGAAACTGCACATACAGCAATAAAAGTAAGAACATGGATACCTTGCTGAAATCAGAGCAAATTTGTCAATGACTTCAGTAGGAAGGTGTTGAGGCCTGGGACTGGTGTTTAAAGACTATTGAAACTGAGAAGGATGCACCAAGATATGATGATTGTAGGTACTTGGCAAACTGAGTACATAATTTACTGACTGCAGACTCTGAAATATACAAATTATATTCACAAAAAGGGAAGTTGATCTTTAGTCCATATAATATTGATACCTTTACAGGGAAGAGGTTTCAGTTATTATTATTATTATTATTTTTAAACAAACAAAAAACCAACCAACCAAAAAAACTTCTGTCCATGTATTGCTTGTGCACTGATTGCATTTTATGAACATATGATAAGCTGGTCAGGCCACTTTTGTTTTAATTAAGAATGTAGACATATTTGAATGATTTGCAGTGATTTAAATGAATCAAGTTCAGTAGTGCAACATTAAATCTGATTTTTTTTTAAAAAAAAGTGTATAAAACTGTAGTATGCTGTTTAATCAGTTGTCAGAGTAGAGGGTAAGTTCCTCTGTTACTATTGTCAAAACATAAACTGCATAATGTAATCTCTCAAGATAAATTAAACACATTCTTTTGCAATTTAGATTAAAACCAAATCTTAATTGTAAAGGATTTGTAGTATTGATTAGCCATAGAATGGTAAATACAGCAATAATTATTTACTCTAGAAAGAGTAATACTGAATGAAGTCTAATACGTTTTACACAGAAGTTTACAGACTGAAAAAGTGTAGAATTTGCCAGTGCAAAAGATACACTTTTCCAATAGCATGCGATTCTTACTGAATCTTTGAAGTAGAGGACAGGGGGTTTGGTCTCAAGTTTCCCTTGCATGAACTAGTTTTCTGAACTTTAAAAGATACAAGATATAGAAGGATAGCACAGGGATTCTGACTGCATCTCAGAAGAACAATGCTTGGCACCTCCAGGAATGATGCATGAATTTGTGGGAATATATTTCCTTAAGAAACAAGAACTAGGTTTGTCTTCAGTGTAAACTACAGGTTGTCATCCATGAAACTAAAATTCCTTACTTTCTTATTTCACTTCAGGCACTTGAATTAACCATTTTTAAGCCAGACCTGCAAACCATAATCACTTTGTTACTTATCTTTGCTAAATGCATTAAAAATGAAATGTGCCTAGTTGCCCAGCTGTCAAAATGGGAATTTCTATGAATAAAATATAAGTTATGTTTATCATGGTACTTGGCTTCTCCTCTGAAACTGAGAGTGAATATAATTTAGGATAGGAGCTGTTCTTTATCAGAGCAAAGCCAAATCAGGACAGAAGTATACAGACTTGTGATGTACACAGTTCAGCATTTGGCTTCAAATATCAAGTGATGATTTAAAACTAGTCAGATAAAGAAGGACAAGGTTCTTACTGAGTAACACTCCTAGCATGTTCAAGAGAATGTCCATATAGAAAGGGTCTGTATTAACTGCAATGTTTTACGTTCCTTTTGGAAGGAAAGGGAGCCTTAAGAAAAGGTAACCCTACTTCAATTAATAACTAGAGAAGAATGATTGTAACAGCTAGAGAAAATAACAACAATAAAAAAAAAACTAACCTTGTGAATTTTTGGATAGTCCCATCTTCCTTCATTATAGAGATTCCTGAAACCACTTTAAACTCTGCAGGTTGGAACAGTATTCCAGGCATACTCTATTAAATCTAACTATTTTAATAATTCTTTCTATTACCAGGTATTTTAGGTCAGTAGGAAAATATGTACTGCGAGGAGCCATGACCACAGTCTCTTCAATAAAGTTTCACTGGAAGAATTTCCTTTGTGAACAGTTTGGCTTGAACAAAGTGGAATTTATAGAGTTTTTATGTTGACTCCATAAGATTATGTGTAATGAAGTTATTTTCTCTACAATAAAATACCTGCTTGCTCATATAACTTTGTGTGAATGCCAAAAGCAGTTTCCCATTGTATAGAATACAGAACATGTGTAGTTCTGGTTAAATTGGATAAACTTTTATAAGCATTTCTTTAAATGACAATGTATTACTTAAGCCTCACTACTTTACACTTTTTAAAAATAATTGGTTTTGCTCCTTATTTTTCTTATACTTTTTTCCTTTTAGAATAAAACACCTTTTTTAAACAAAAAAATCAAATAAAATGAAAAAGATGATAAAATGAACATAACATTTAAAATATTTGAACCAGTGAAATTCACACACACATCAAAGAACTCAATAACATACAATTTATGTTGCCTGGTTCCCATAAAATGAATCACTTTGGATTAATTACAGGTATGTTAAAGTAGATAAATAACCTTGCTATGTCATGATTTACTCATTGGGTGCAATACGCATTTCTCCGTATTTATCTATACCATATATAGAGAAATGGTTATGTCTGAAATGGCACATGCCCACACAACATGTATTGTGTATATAAAACACGTGTGTAATACAATGTGCAGTATATTATGTATACACATATACAAATACAGTATGTTAATCTAAGCAAGTAGAAGGTGTAACATACCTGGACAGCAAAGGGGAAAGCTAGATGGCAAACAGATGACTAAGGTCAATATAATTATGGCATGTATAGTTTATTCTAGGCAAGACCAGAAATTTAGGCAGTATTTTAATTTTGTATAAAACACACAACAACATACATTTGTTGCATTTTTTGTTTCATGACACACATGATGAACACAGAAACAGTGAAGACAGAAGTATTTGTACAGAGCTTTGAAGTGGACTTCAGACCTGACTGACCTGACTGTTAGCTGTGCACTGTAAAATGACACTCATGAAAAACATGGGAGTTAAAACAGACATTTCTGAGGCATTTATGATGAAAAATACAGTGTGAAACGTGCTATAGGAATCCACTGGCTAGTGACTCGGATTGTTACAGAAACGTCAGGAATCAGCCAGTTAGCTGCTGTGACAATAACTCTGTGAGCCAGCCAAATGGTATCTGGTCCTAATTTTCTGTGGCTTTTCATGGGTGGGTGAAGAGTCTTACTTTATTTCCCTACTGCATTTTTCCAGACATAGCTGCTGATGCTTTTTGCTTGTTTGTTTGAGTGTGGCCTGTACCTTTAAAAACTTGACACAACCAATGAAGATGAAACTTCTGACATCCTTGTTGATGTTATAGAGGTGTATTGAACCTCCACAATTATATAATAATTGAGGTATTACTGAACCTTTTTCTTATTATTTCATGGGAATATTTGGGCCTCTTTCTGGTTGTGGTGACACTAATTCTGATCAATCACATCTAGAACCTGGAGACAGTTTTTTTTTTTTGTGGTTTTTTTTTTTTTTTTTTTTTGTCTGTGAAAAGCCGAGATTAAAAAACCTTCCTAACAGACAAGAAACAACTCTAATGGTAATGCAGACAGACTATGTGAAATATACATTCAAGTCCCTTTCCATCTCTCTTCCATACATCAGCCCCTATGGCCATTCTGACTTTTTAATGGAAAACCACTGCCTTCGGTTTCCCACCCTGTGCTGCTACACAGGCTTGTGTAGCAGAGGCAGCAGGATGGGTGCTGTCTTTCTCTTTGGCTTGGTGTTAACTCCTGAGTTTGCTGATGAAAATGGAAATGGATGCTTGTTTGCAGGTATATGTGGCTGTAAATGAGGGTGTCTGAGCAGCCAGCATATTCTGCACATACTGCTCCTGTGAGAAGGACAGAAAGCTCCTATGGCCTCTACACTTGACAGTTAAATCCAAAAGAGAGCATAAGTCAGAGTGATCAGTCAGGCTTTCCCTACACTTGATTATATAAACAAAATGCTTTTTATTGTTATATAAAGAGAAGTTCTTAAAATTATCTGGTAACTGTAAGAAAATCTTACTCCGGGGTAACCAGTACCTTGGGAGTTATGTCCCCTGTTAGGCTGTAGGAGATTTAAATTCATGCTCAATGTTTCACTCAGGTATGTTTCCATGAAATGCTTTTGTTCTGATGAAATGAATTATTCCACTGAGACTTTTTTAAACAACTACAGTCATAATCCACTGAGTACAGCTAACCCCAGCTATAAAGAGAAATAAATTTGCAGATTGTGTTCTTGAATCTGTAATGCTTCAGAGGAGCTTGATTTATACCATATTTCCTTAATTTCCAGAAAAAAAAAAATATATTATTGTTAGATTACAACATCCACCCAGCATTTGGATAAGTACAAAACTATGGGCACACCTTCCTAACTCATTTAGCTTAAGCTATTAAGTCTTAAAGTGTCTTCACAACTTTGTTCCTCTATGACCCTCTTTTACCCTTTCACCCCCAAAAGCAAACAAGTTCTACACTTGGAAGGATTCCTGAGGTATCTGAGCCCAGCAAATTCCACCTACATGAAGTGAGAGCAGAAACCGTGAGGACACAGACACTAGTGTTAAGTCTCACAAGTGATGAATTTCAGAGGATCTGATGAAGGCTACCCAGCTGCTGAGCTAACTGCCAGGTGAAGTGTAAAAAGCCCGCCGTTCATTTACTGCATTGGTTGTGCTTCACAGATACACACTCTGCCTCTATTTTTGTTACCGTCTTGCAGCCTATGGGAAGAGGTGTGAACAATTAGCTAATGAAGAGCACACTATGTCTAGACAGCTAACTGTTAGCAGATGATCACTGTTTATATTTGTCAGTGAGCTGAGTGACATGAACAAGATAGATGTGCATCAGGATTAGATATCGCCAGACTCCAAAATAGTGTCCTTGCTGTGTACGTGTTTTTTTTTTTTAATTATTTTTATTTTTTCTTCATTGTCAGATGTACAGCCAATGCTGAGTCCCAGCCTCATAATTTCTCCAGTAATGGAAAGACTTTATGATCAGACCTTTGAAACATAACCTTCTGCACAAGGTTACCTCTTCTGTTCTTGCATTTCAAAAATAGTAATAATGGTATGTATTGCTTTTCATCCACCAGGAATTAAAAGATAAAGGCTTAAATATTGTATGAGGGGCACTGTAAGACACCAGAGCTAAACCTGATGATAGGGATTCAAGAATGATGATTGAGATTCAGGAATCAACGGGTCAGATTCTGTCTTTGTCACACATTTCCCATTTGACCTTAGACAAATCATTTTGCTGCATTTCACTGTGCCTTGTTTTGCAATCTGCAAAGTGTGGATAAAGCTGCACTGTGAAAAGACAACAATGTGAAAAGTATTATGTTGCTGCAATCTGGAGAAGGACTTGCAGATATTCCTGTCAATGAACTTGTGTGTAGACTTCTGTAGTACCTTTTCTTCTACATGATGATTTTGTGGAAGGTAGACTCAGGCAGAAGTGAAAACA
The DNA here is from genome assembly GCA_011075105.1 of Heteronetta atricapilla. Classification (NCBI taxonomy): domain Eukaryota; kingdom Metazoa; phylum Chordata; class Aves; order Anseriformes; family Anatidae; genus Heteronetta; species Heteronetta atricapilla. The sequence continues at coordinate 68,722,424 of CM021733.1, forward strand.
TGGAATAGCTGTTTGTCATTTCATCTACCTTGCTGCAGGCAAAGCTTCAGAACAGACTGCTTTGTGGTCCTGTAAGTATACAGCAACATTTAAGTAAATGTTCAAGACCTCATATAACTGTCATGCTTAAGTTGTATCAACTAATGGAAGCCATTAGTACATCTCTCTACTAGAAGCAGAATTTTTAGGTACAAAGAATAAATTTATGGTTCTGTCTGGTTTAAAATGAAATGGGAATGTTTTTAAAGAAGTTGCTATTAGGAAACATTTTGGCTTTTCTTTCTAGCTATAAACAGATGCTTATTCATATTATGCCAGATTTACTAGCTAAGGCTGCTCTTCATCAGCAATGCATAAATCCCTCTTGACTGATTGGCAAGGCACAACAAATAAGCTGGCATACAATGGGGGAACTTGCTTACTCTTTTTGCACTCATTTTACAGTCCTATTCCTGCAATATGCCTATTGACTTTGGTGGTCCCAACACAGCTTCTAAGAACCATTCACAGGAAGAAATGCTGAGGGATGACACTTGGTCTGTACTTAGTCTGTGGTGAGAGCTGGATGTGAACTATGTCATATACAACATAAAGCAAAGGGACTGAGCACACCCTGTCTGCTTTGTGGTCAATATTTCCTTGAATAAATAACATGGAAGATATAAAAGAAGAAGGAAATATTATGATTCTGCCAATGTAACCCTGCATTGTTTGTGTAGGGTTTTGAGTAGCTGTCAATCCAGCTCTCTGTTGTTAGGCTGTGCCCTTGCCTGGGAGTGATCTGAAAAAAAAAAAAAAAAAAAAAAAAAAAAAAGATGCAATAAAACAGAACATCATAAATCCTTAGCAGATTGATAACAACTGAAAATGATCACCTCTCTAGGGATGTTGCTGTTTATTATACTGTCAGATTTCTATTTTTCACTATTTTATAAGTCACTGTGGTATTTTATGGTGTGGTAATGTTAACCCACCACCATGGAGCTCTCACAGGCAGTCCATGGACATAGAATTGCAAAAGTCCCTTATCTCCTCGGGAGGTTTCTCCGCCTAAGAGCTGGAGCATATTGGTTCATTACTGGTATTTGTGGCCTGGTAATACAGACCATAGAAATCAAACCTTCTTCTCACCCTTTTACCAAGCACGAAATTCTGTCACTGTTTTAGGCTGAAAAAAAAAAGTTTGGGCATTTACAGGTAGATGTCTCCTTCCTAAGTCATCACCCTTTGCTGCTTTTATAGCTGTGTGAAGACAAAAAGTCACTTTAAGGTCATGATCCATATGATTTATTTCACACCTCTCTGTTAGTATGAAATGAATCTGAAACTAGAAATCCTGTGTTTTCTCCATTGGCTGTGAAGGGAGCCAAAGGTGACTCAAATCCAGATGGCAATACTGAACACCTCCTCTAGATTAGATTAATACCCAAAGTGTTTTAAGTTACTCTTCAGAGTTTGAGATTCATGTGGATTATGTCCCCTTTTAAGATCAATGCAGCTTTCAAATTTCTCCTCCAAAGGTCACAGGGACAACTGAATTAAAAGTGTTGTGTTGGAATGGGAGGATCTCTCTCTTGCTTGCTGTGCAAGGTGAAGAATTCCATTCTACAGGCTCATTCTCCCCCTGAGAGTGTTAGAGGACCTGACACTAAAATCCTTTCTGTAGATCAGGCTGTTTCTTTGACAAATCTCTGCTTTGACTTAGGGGAACTGTTTTTTTAAAGGCTGCAAATTTTGCACATTGCAAAGGGGTAGGGAGAGGTCAGCTACAATTCAGTAGGAAATGAGCAGAACGCCACTGGATTCGCTTTACCGAGGATCCCTTACAGACATTTAATCAGAATGAATTTCTCTTCAGTCTTGTCAAGGCTGATAAACTTCATGAGAAGACCAAACCATTTATCTTCTATAAAAAGCTTGAGATTTAGAGAAAACTAAATGAAGGAGCCCTCATTATTTGTATTTATACAGCATACACAATGAACTATCTTTAGCTTTCATGCTGTATTCTTAACACATTTGAAGTATAGAAGTGGAAACTGGGAATAATTTGTCTGTGAACTACATGCCTGTGGGGTGTGGGCTAAAATGCCTTCTTTGATCTAACAATGAAGTGAATTTGTGTCATGGACCACACACTGGAAACAAGGCAAGCAGTGGAAAGATAGAGGGAAGGGTTCAAACATTAATGTTAAGGTCCATGTATGTGTCTCTTCCTCTCTATTTTGCCCTAAGATTAAAAGGTAATTGCTGGGGTATTTAGAAGAGTTCTGTGTTGCTATGGAGCACAGCAAGGTTTTGAGCTTAAAACTAATGCACATCAGTGTAAAAAAAGAAATATTCCTTATTGTTTTGTTGGTGTCTGTGTTGTGACAATTTTGTTGTCGTTCTCTAAGTGCTCTTGGCTCAGAGGTGGGGGAAATCAGTTCATTACTTGATCTTTTTAAATGAAATGTAATGGATTTCAGAACTTTCATTTTTTTTTTTTTTTTTTTTTTTTTTTTTTTAAATATGCTAACCTTATTTGTCACAGACTAAAAGTGTGGGCTTGTGGTTACATAGTGTGTGCATGTCCTGTAAATATGTTTGCACTGAGACATTAATAACCAAATTCAGTCCTGCTAATACCACTGTTGATTTCTCTGAGGTTACATTAGGGTTGGGTTTGCCTCTGTGTGAAAGTCAGATGATGTTTTTCATCATGAAGAAGAGTCTGAATATGTGTCACTTATTTGGGATATCCTGCCTTTCCTCTCTAGAAGAGATGAAGATGTCCTAATAGTGATTTTACCACGATGCTTCTCATTACATACATGCAGTAACTCTCTTGCCAACATGAAATATCATGATATTGTGAAAAAATATCATATATTTTTTTCTTTTTCATATTAAATAAAGGATAAATCAAACAGAGCATCCTATGCTGGAGGACAAACATAAAAGGATATTAGAAGTGTCCTTACTGTGATCAGTGAAATTCTCAGCTGTCCCCAAATGACTTAGGCTCACTAGTGTAATTAATTTTTTACAGTATTTATGCTCCTGAACCACTTAGTTTTTTTGGAAATCCAACCTACTCCCAAGTGCAAATACATGGAAATAAGAACTCTGCCTGACTCACTGCAGTAAATTAAAATCAGATGTCTGAAGACAGCCTCTAGCTGTCTACCCTGCCTGTCTTCTGGATGGTGTTGTCCACGAGTTAGAGATCTACAAAGGAGCATCTGAATTGCCACATTGATTTGTGCAACACACTAAGATAAACTGAAATCAGAGCTTTTTTACCTTACATGACCAGCTGAAAACAGGAGCTGAGTTGTGATCAGCTTGGATGATGTTGTCCCAAGGCTAGCAATGTCCCTTGCAGGGCTGGGGTGGGAAGCTCAGGGAGTGAACAGCTCAGCCATCCAACTTTAAAATGCCACCACAAGCCTGTCAGAAGCTCTAGATGAAAAAGAATAGCCTTAGACATGTAATAATTGCCATTCATAGGGGAAGCCACCATCTTAGCAGACGGCTTGGTCCTGGTCTCTTGCTCCCTTGCTGACAACAATAGAAGGAATTTTGCCCAAATAAGGACACTGGTTGTGTCTGAGGAAGAGGACGTTGGAAAAAAAAAAAAGTGTCAGATAGTTTTAGAAGGGCTGAAGACTTTCTTTGTTGACAGCTTTTGAACCTGAGTCTCATGTGAAGTAAATTAACCAGCACAAAACATATCAAGTATTGACGGTTCCACCTTAACACAGTGATTAGTATTAGGAGGACATGAGAATTGCCTCCAGCTCCCCAAACTCTCATCCTATTCTCTTCCCAACAAAAGTGATCCTGAAAACTTCTGTGGTCAGTTGGTAAAAACTGCCCAGGAGGAAAAGCAAGGCCAGCAGTATGTCCATTTTGAGAGCTGCCTTATGGAGGCATAAACTGGTACCAAGTGCCACAGCTCTGGGAGCACCAGCTTGTGCTTATGTGAACCAATACAAAATCCAGGCTGCACATGTGTAGGCAGAAGTGAAAGAGAATAGTCTAATCTTTCCATCCAGATACTGCTCTATGTCCTCTACCAAACTCAGGGAGCGGGTTTACTGACTCTGGGGAAGGGGTTTCCAGCAGGATAAATAACATTCATTGACGTGGATGAAGCTACCTGAGTACTAGAAGGAAAAAAATAAATATGCATAATTAATCTGTTTTGCTGGTTCTTTTAGGATGAGGGAAAGAGCAGGAGAAAGGAGAAAAGAAGAGAAGGAGAGGAAGAGAAAAGGGGGATGAGAGAGAGAAAAAAAAGAAGAAAGGAAAAGGAAAAGGTGAGGGCAGGAAGGAAGGAAAAAGAAAAGAAAGGAGAAAAAAAAAAGAAGAGGAAAAAGAAGGAAATAAGAAAATAATCTTCCAACCCTCCAAAGATGTTCATTAAACATTCTTAAAAATAGATGGGTGATGAGGGGAATTTTATCAAACTCTGATCTGCTTTGGTTCTAGTATACATTTATGTCTTCAACCATTTCTTCTTTGGTTTTCAAGTACCTTCCTTATGAGAACAATAGTGAAGGAAAGGACTTTAAGATATGAGTTTCATAGCCTGAAAATATCAGTATTTATGAGTCTGGGGGAAACCTTGTAAAAACATTTTCATTTATATTTCATATGATTTCAAAACTGTCCTTAGTGTGAATTTATAAACTGTCACTAGTCACTTCAAATCATCTTCATAATGCATTTTGCAAAACCTGCTATTGGTAGAGAAAACCAAAACTTTACAAGCTTGAGTAGAGGTGACTCAGGTCCAAATTATATGCAAGGTAAACATGGACTTTACAGGGAAAATAAAGACTGGAACGCTCCCTTCTTTCTTCCAGTAACACAGCTCAGTATATCATTGAGTCCCCATGCCGGTCATTGTGTGGCTCACTAGCTTCTCTGGACTTTTCATTCACACAGTAGCTGTAGCTCCATACCACTCTCAGGTTTTCACAGCCAACTCAATGCAGACACTGTGAGAAAAGAGATTGGAGTACTGACTTCTGGATGGCATTCACCTAAGTCCTGGTTTTGGAGTCCACTAAAGACAAGTGCAAATGAGAGGGTTTGCCCCTCCCATTCTTTCCAAGCCAAGACATAATGACTTCTTTTCTAGCTGCTTTTTTTTTTTTTTTTTTTTTTTTTTTTTTTTCTCAAACTGTTTTTCTCCCCTCAAAGTTATAAAATTGTTACAAAGCTGGCATTAGAAGTTGTGGTTTTAATTTTCTCATTTCATGAACATTTTTGATTAGAAGTCAACTCAAGGTAGAAAGTTTTCAGGTTTTCAGTAGATGTTTATTTTGATCATCTTTAGAAAATAGCAGTTTTTGAGGTTTTGTTTTGACTTTTTGGTCCCAATTTAGAATGTACTTTTGGAAAACTAACAAACTTTTACAGGAAAAAAATGTTTTCTCAGCAAACCCACCGAACATTGTTAGCCACATATGAGGATGAGTTGAAAGTTAGAAAATTATTTACCTTTTATGAATGATAACAAATGTGATATATGGATTAATGTAATAGCTGTATTATAACACCCTCTGAGTGCTGAAACTACTATTTGTACTACTATTTGTAGATACTATTTGTATCTACAGCATGTTATTTGAACTTAACTACTATCAAAGTTTTATTTTCTAGGGAAGAGGTTGTATATGCTCTTATAAGCTATATATAAAAAACACAAAAGGACACTATTTCTTAACTTTTCAGGAAAACAGGCAGGAATAGGGCTATGGAAATTGGAAGCTGAAACCCAAGAGGAAATGCACTTTTAATGATATAACTGTTCTCAGTTTTAATGAAATTCCATAGTGGTACTTACAGAAAGTCACTCTGTCCCTTCTCTGTTAGCTTTGTTGTATATCAATGAAATTCTTTAAACATCTTTAACCTTTGAGGCAACAGTAGGTATCACTTTTGACACTTAATACAGCATTTAAAATAACGGTCTGCCAAAAATCACGGAGAAGTCAAAAGTCAGGAACAACTCTGTAGATATTTGTCCTCTGTGAGACCATCAGCTGAGAAAAAGTATATTAAGTATATTTTTGGCTTCCTCATTCAGCTTAGAGCCTAGAATCAGTCCAACCTCTACTGCCAACCTTAGAATTAACTTCTGGATCTGAAAGAGTGAAATAAATCATGAGGTTTAAAATAAAGAGGCAGAAACATGGTGCTTATATTGCTCTTTGTTTACATGATTTTCATATAATTAAAGCTGCAGGTGTACTTCTGATTATGCAGGTATTCTGCTGTGTGTTTCTGTGTAAATAATATGTTTTCAGTGTTTGCTGGCACATTGTTCATTATGAGCTCATTTATTTCAGTTCTGTGCAAATAAGAAAACATAAGCCAAATTCTGGGCTAGTTTTCCTTGTCTTATGAGAAAACCTACACACAGGAACAGAAGTATTTTGCTGGGAAGGACACAATTGCCCTGCCCCTTCATCATGTCAGAGAATCTGACATCTCCAGCTAAGCAATACTTGAGATCTATTAAAGGAACCATGAACGATGTCTTCTTGAGTTCTCTGTTTCCCAGTAGGTAATAAAGTGGCTCTATTCTTTCTCTCTTTCTTTCTTTCTTTCTTTCTTTCTTTCTTTCTTTCTTTCTTTCTTTCTTTCTTTCTTTCTTTATTTTCCCTACACGGTAAGTCTGATCATTTATGTTATGTAAATTGGGAGTAATAATAAAGTCTGTATGCTTGATCTGAGTTGGAAGCTGACCCCTTCAGTGTTCTCACACTTAACTAAAGATACTTCAGTACTTCATGTGGAAGAGGAAAAAAATGTACCACAGTATAATCTTTGGCTTAATATCCAATACATGGCAGTCCTTTGGATGTTCTGAGCTTTAATAAGCATGGATGTAGCAGTTCATCATTTTAGTGGTCCAGATTCAAGCACTGAAAGCATGGCCTTATATTTCAAGTCTCCGTACACCTGTATGCTTCAACAGAAGTGTATTTTTGTCATCTTCATCATTCCCTTCTCTCCTGTGTCCCAAAAAGGCATATGTGATTTGATGTGAGAATCCATAGCCCCTCTGTAAACTAGATTCATGTATTTGGACTGCTGATGCTGTTAGTCTATCTGAAAAGAGATCCCTTCTGGTGTCATTTTTAAGATCCAATTTTAAAGTAACCAGCAACTCTGTTTCTGAGACACCACGAGGAAATGACCCAGTTAAAGAGCTGAATATCAGGACCATAAATGCAAATCATCTTTTGGAAGGCACTGATGAAATTCCTTTTTCATTGTCATTAGATACTGGCTTTCTGTCAACCAGTTAATCACGGAAATAATCTTTTAAATATGCGTTAAACCATAGCTATGCCTAATCATCCCATTAAACGTCAGCAGGCCATTCTTTGCAAAGATAAACAGCTTAAGGAGCATTCTTCCTTTGATCATGTTATCCCCTGATGTTTTTGAAAGGAGAGTGAATGCATCTTCCAGATTTCATCAGTACAAATCTTGTGAGCTTCTGCACTGTGCTAGTAGTTTACTCAGGTGACTGCACTATGTAGCTCTTTGCCTTCTCAGACTGAAACATGCATATGAAATTTAATGTATCACTGCCTGTACTAGTTGGAGTCGAAATGTTGATCGTTCAAGTCTGATAAGGAGGGGATAATGGAGTACATTAGTAAGAAGGGGGCTCCCAATAAGGCAATAAGCATATGGCTAAGTTATTAGGAATGACTTCATCCACTGTTTACAGCACAAATAAAGCTGATGTTTTCTTTAGGCGTGTGTTTAGACTGAAGTGAGTGAGACCTCCAATTCCTGAAGACCTAACTTGCCTTCTAGCTCAATAATGTGATTTGCAGCAATCCTGTGTATACCTACTGCCTTTAAAGCAAGGGTGTTTTGGTCCTTGTCAGTCAATTTCTGGGGCACTTTTTCTCTTTCTAGTACCTATAAGGGGCCAAAGTACCAAACACGAGGCACACCTAAAACCCATTGCTTAGGCATTTCATCCTCTTTTACTTTATTCTGGGTTCCTCAGCTTCTTAGGTAGTGAGAGTTCAGGGAATGCAATGTCTTTTGAATTGAAGGGACTATCTTACGGCTTGGTCTCCAAGAGACATCCTGTCTCAGGATCTGAATGGGGAGAACATCTCATCAGAGTGCCACTTATTGTGAGATGAAACATGCAAAGCTGGGGGTTTGCTTGCCAACAGCTTTTGCATCAAGAGATGCACCCTTGGTCTGTGTTGCTAAGAGAAATGGAGAAAATAAAGGTCTTTGACTGGTGTAAAGGCAGATGTCATGGTAAACCCTGCTGGCTGTTTCAGAGTGAGGACTATAAGCATGCATTCTTTATTGATACGGTACAGGATGGTATGTGACCTGCTATAAGGCTTCAAGGAAGAACACAAAACAGACCCAAGATGATGACAGAAGTTATCGCAGTTTTGATAAGCCCCACTTAGAGCATGTAGTGTAAATGCAGGCACTTTCATACACTGAATTTTGAACAGACATTATCACTAGCCATACCAGAAAGCCTGTCCATGCTCCTGACATCCTTTTCTAGAAGAATAATTCTTGCAGGGCACTGTGATGCAGATTGAGCACATCATGAGAGGCAAAGCTCCAACTGACAGGCAAAGTCCAATCTGCCACACAGGCACTAGTTGTATATTGCTCAGTGATGGATGTCTAGCAGCTTCGTGGATAAGTACGTCAGTGTGTCAAGGGAAGGTAATTACTGTATTTTAGAGGCTTCAGAGCTGCACTTGAACATACAGCTGCCCACATGCTTTGCTTTGCAGTTATTTTATTGATGTGTGTATATGAGAACAAAGGTCTAATGCTTGCATCTTTTTACGTTATATTTATTATTTTATAGCCCTATATGGCAGATTGCAAGAGTAGGTGGCAGGAAGGTAATTTCCCTCTCTGCTTTTAGCAGGGATTTTGAAATAAAAGAATTCTCCTCACTGTATCACAGAGCGTTAAATGTCAGTATGACATAATGAAAGCTGGATTTGGATCTTTAGGAATACTTAATTAACACTGTGTGGGTCAAACTAACCTTTCTCATTAGTTAGCAGTTTTTCATTGCTATTCATTCAAAGTGCTTTAAGGACTAAGTTAAAAAGTGCTTGTTTGAATAATTGAGTGGCAACATGTCAGATATGGTGGTCATTAAGGTGCATTAGAAGAAGCATGGGTTATGGCTCGCTGAGGCAGTGAAGTCTAGCCACATGAGTGACTAAATTCATTTTTGGAGAATGCATATGATGCTGCACATTATCTTGTAGCATGATTTGTATCTCCCAGAAATATGACACTGCCTGCCAGAGGGCAGCTGGTTTGGTCTTTATTCCTGCAGCAGGAAGCCTTGCCTTTTTTTTATGCCTGTTTAACAGTTTTCTATGATGACATAATTAGAGAGGTACAGGTTCCCTACTGCTTAGAGTAAAATAAATAAACAAATAAATAAATAAATAAATCACTCTGCTTATATTTTTCTGTTTTCCCCTCAAAGCTGTCTTACAGCATGGAGGTTGATGGCCTGTCTTCCCCTTCTTCTAGCCATGGCCACACATTTCTGCAAACAACCTTGTATCAGTGCTAATGACCATGTGGCTCGGCCATGAGCTATGTCAAGGAACTGACCCGCGTGAAAATTACTCTGTCAAAAATAAATAAATAAATTAAAAAAACATTTTTGAAGCTGCAGCCTAAAGAGCTACCAATTGACCCCTCTCACCTTATTGGACTCAGGAACATGTCATTTCATAATATGGACAACTGTTTTTCTTTTTCATTTCTACGCATTAATTAAATTCCAGGTATGCAAAGTGATACTAGTAATAGCTTAGTTTTAGCTACAAAATGTCAGCAGTACTTCCAGTAGAGCTGTGGGACCTCTTTAAACAAGAAAAAATACTTTAGGATCTGAGGAAAAAAGAAACACATTTCAACAATAATGAATGGGAAGATGCAACAGGCAGAATCGCCATCTCAGCTTAGGGAAATTATACAAATATTGCAAATAATTCCAATGTTTATCTGGTCATGGGCCCTCACAGTTTACTTTACTGCAATCTCAGAGAGACAGTGTAAGAGCATATAATTTTATATGTGTATATATAATAACTATATATTATTTATTCCACACCTTATCTCATTATATTCTCCTATCTTCTTGCAATCTGTGTTTTGGACTTCCTAACCAGGAAATTACACTGTACTTTCAAGTTTAATAATGTACATTTCCATGAATTTGTCTAATAGCATCTAATGTCTGTTTTACACTATTGGCATTCAAACACCTTGTGGCAATGAGCACTGTAATACAATCTTCTAAAATGTGAAAATAAAGGATTTGTGCTTGTTTAAACCTGCTGCCTGAATTCATTATGTTTCTCCTAGTTCATGTTTTACGAAAAAAATGTGAGTAATCATTCTGAATTAATTTTCTCTAGACTATTAATATTTTATGAGGCTCTGAAAACTTTGCAAAGCTGAAGAGTTTCAGCCTGTTTAACTTTTCTTCAGACAGAAATGACATGACACTTCTGCATGTTGTTTTCAAACTGTCATTTTTCTGTACTTACTCTAGGTTTAATACCTGTTTACGATGGGCTAAGCAGGACTGCACACAGCATGTGAAATTTGTATAAGCCACGAATCCATAGACTGACAAGATGATATTTTATACTTTCTCCTTTATCCCTTTCCTGGGGATTTTATAGTTCTGTTCAGAATCTGACTGACTTTTTCAAAGAGCTTTCAATTGGGCTTTTCAGACTTCATTCTCAAGCAGGGATAGCACATTTGGACCTGCACACCGTGTCCAAGCAGTGTGCTTTTTTCAACCTGCCATCACTTTGCATTTATGATCAATGAATTTTATTTGTTGTTTTATTGTCCAGTCACACAGTACAGTTTTGTGTCACAACGGTACGTTTGTACAGAGAGTAAGGTTACAAACACTCACTGTTATTTTTGAATACCATGAATTACTTTATCATTAACAAGCTTTTCACATCTGTTCTCACCATTTCCATGTAGTTTATGAACATAATGAACATATACGAACACAATGAACATACATGAACACAGTTTCCAACACAGTCCATGCACACAAACTGTATCGCTGCTGAACTCCATCTCTTATGAAAACCCTGACCACTTATTTTTCCTAGTGCCCTTTCTTAGTGAGTTATTATGCTTTATGATCTATTATTATTTTTTTAAACGCATGATGAAGAAATCTGCCAAAGGGGAACCCTTTGGGAACCTTCAAAGCTGCCCAGGCCCCATAGGCGCCCCAGGCCTGCCTGTCTCTGCCAACCCCTTAGGGCTACCCCATCACCCCAGGGTCCAGAACCCCATGTCAGCCCCAGGGCCATCAGCCCCTTCCTCAGGGAGGCTGCAGCAGGGCCAGGCTCCAGTTCCCCACAGCCCAGCCCTGCCCAGCCATGGCACTGAGCCAGGCCCACACATGGGCCCACGTCCCAGTCTTGGCCCATCCCTGCCCGCAGGGATGAGCCTGTTTTGGGACTGCCCCTGGCTGGGTCACTGGCATGGGCCTTGGTGCTAGGCCATGCCCTGGGGGTCCCCAGTGCTCCCGGTCCTAGGGAACTGTGGCCCCTGCTGTGTCCTGACAGCAACTTTTGTTTTACATCTTCAGATATCTGCAACACATCTGTCCAGTGTAACTTCTTTTTACAATAGGTGTATTGAGTGCTCCTACCACGTTATTGAATCACCTGCAAATGCTGCACTTAGTTTAACTGACCAATTTGCCTGATTCAGAAGTCAGTCTCATTTCTTTTCTCTAGAGCCTCTGTCAAAATCTTAAAGCAAAACAAAACTCTGGAAACAAAGCCTCTCAAGCAGAATGACCAGACTGAGCAACAAAGATATGTGTCTCAGGTAAGAGCCAGGACATTTGTATCTGACATTTTTTAGGACCATTTGAACAATGCTATCAACAATTTCTTAGTTGATACTTGAATTTTAATCACTTTTTCAAACTTCCCTCTAGCAGAAACCTTGCAAACTTCTCCGTAGTAAATATTGATGCAAATCAATCATTTATATATTTATATTTTATTTTATGGCTTTTTGGAGTACTCTTAGTGTGCTTCAGTCATCTCTGACATCTGAAGGATCACTTGCTTCCTGTTTTCTCTTTTTAGAAATATACAGCTTTTATGTGACTAGCAAGCTCTCTCTCCGAATCTCATTTGACATATTTTTATACCCCACACTAGTCTTTTTACTCTTAGTTTTTTCTGTTTCTTCTACAAAGTTCTATTTTTGAAAGACATGATGCTTTTAATAGTTTCTTCTCACTCTTTTAATTATGCTAATTTTTCTTAAGATTTTTAGTCTTGATTGTGGTATACATTTCCTCTGAACAGCTCACCTTTATTTTATAAAACTGTCTCCATGGCAACTCTAAGCATTTTTATCCTTTTAGCGGCTTCTTTTTAATTTAACAATCGTCTTAATTTTTAGTGATTCCTTTTTCTGAAGTAAGCCACTACAGTTACAAGGCTTATTTATTTATTTATTTATTTATTTATTTATTGAGATGGGCTGGGGGGGCTAGCAAACATGCTAAATTTGTGAATCTCAACATTCTGAATACACTATTGCAGAGCAAAACAGATCCTGGGCACTGTTTTCTACGACAATAAAGATAATAAACTCATTACTTGCTTCAATAAGCAAGTTATAGATCCCCCTCAAAATAATTTCTGCATCAGACTCCATGATAACACCTGAAGTCTAGTCATTATCTCCCATTCTGCTCAGTCACTAGCACAGCTCTAATTATGTATTTCAATATCAATATATAACTTAATCTATAGGTGTATAGATTAGGTGATAGGTGTATAGATAGGTAGTTCCTTATACTTGCCAATAAATTGAACTTACTTTCATTGCTTAAAATACAGCACTCTGCACATCTGCACAATACATTTCTGTACAGTATTACCCTTATATCAACGTCACACAGGTTGTCTTCCTTCCACTAAGTTTTCTGAATGCCTTTTACATGCAGATGTCTGAACTTATTTTTGCATTTGTTTTAGAACACTTACCTAGCCTTTTTTCAACTGTTGCCAGTGAATTAACACCCAGAAGAAGCGTGTTTGTGAATAATGCTGTCTTGTGTACCTATAGCTTTCTTTTCCTCTTTAGCTTATGTATAGCTCTGTAACCTTTTAATTTTCTGAGGCCAGAATTCTGTTTCCAGGTTGTTTTGCAGTCACATTTCATTTGAACACTGGGAATCTGTGTTACGCATTCCCATTTTGTGGACTTCCCCCTCATCCACATCTTTAGCACGATTTAGGTGAAGAGCTTTGTGCTAAATGCAAACGCGAGCTTCTAGGTCTTTCAGCCATGGAGAAATTGTTCAGAGAAGACAGACTGCCCCGATAACCACCTCTGCTCCTGTAACAGCGCTAAGCCTCTTTCTGCCTGTTGATGACAGCTTCAGCCTAATTGCAGGCTACGTTTTCTATGCGCTGCTATTAAACAGACCCTGGTTTCCAGCGGGATTGCAGTTGCCTGGCATGTCAAATTATTTCTTTACAGCACAGCTTATCACTGTGTCGCCTATACAGACCCACTGATCCTTCCCAAAAGTCCTTTTAGCACATGTGCAGACTTATTTCCATCCCCTGATGTGCTGAGCACTATAATCGCTGGAGGCCCGGGGTAACTTGCTGTCCCTCTGGCCTGCCTAGCATGCTCTGACAGGCATATCTGGCAGCTGGGTTGCGTTATACATAGCTGGGGGAGGGCAGTTCCTGGGTGTTTTATTTACTTGGTGTTTCTGGTGGGATATTAGAAATGGCTGAGGGAGAAGTGACAAGGTGTCACTGTCTTCACTGCTGCAGCTGCTTCTGGGGGGCTTATGCAGCTGCACAGCTGGATGTCCAGAGGACAACATGGAGGCTGTGCTCTTGGCTCCCTTCCAACTGGCTCCAAATGCACTTGAGAAACTTCCATGTGATAGTTAATGTAGCACCTGCTCAACAAACAAAAACCAAGTTTCCCCTCCTCCGTTATACTGTACATCTGTTATTTTGCTGACATGGAAACTAGCGTAACAATTAGATTCATTACTTGCCCTCTAAGCTGATTCCAGCTGAGCTGAAAAGACCTTAGTGTGTTCGCTCAGTGATAGTTTAGGCGGCAGCACAAATTAAGAAATTCTCCCTCCAATGAGATTTGTTCTACATTGTAATTGCACTTGCATGTGCATGTGTATAATTGAGGTGAGACTGCAGGGCAACATTTGACTCCGTCCAAATACAGATTCAGGTCCTCAGCAGAGGTGTGTTTGCATTTGGAGTGCTGGTTCCAGGTCTAATTAGAGATCAGAGAGAGCAAATATGCAAATCCTTGAAGAAGACAACCACATCAGAAATGGCATTGATACACACATTTAACTACCTCCTCACTTGTCCTCTGCTCTTTAAGCCTTCTCTGTTGGGACTTAGTGGGACATTCCAAGTATCTGAGCAGTTTCAGACAGCTGCTATTAACAAAATAATCTGCCAGAGGAATGTTTCCTTTTTCACCACAAACATGGAATTTCTCCCTTCAGAATATCATCCTCATTCAAGGTCAGGACAGGGAACAATCATTCTCGAAGGAGTGACAAGGTTAAAGTCCCGCTCCTCTCCCCCTCCTCAGCTTCCCCACAGCTGTTATTTACTGCTGCTCTGTGACTTTTAAAAACCTGTCCTGCAAAGGCTTGCATTCTATAGGGTTACTCATGTGCTAAAGACAAGTACAAGCCTAAAACTGGAAGCTAAGAGGTTGATTACCATAACCCATTTTTTTTTTATTATTTTTCTGACCTCTATTTAAGTCCCCTCTTTTTTTTTTTCTTTTTTTTTTCTTTTTTTTTTTTTCTTTTTTTTTTTTTTTTTCCCTTTGGTATGGTTTTGACCTCCTACTATTCAGATTACTCCTTAGCTTTGGCATTAATATGAATAATATAATACCCTGAAGCACAGATCTGAAACATGCTGCATTTTGGGAGATTTTGATTTCTAATGTAAACCCTGTGCTCTGTATTGTTCCCTAGAATGTACATTGCTCCTAAGCTAATTTTTTGCAACCTATTGGAGGATGTCCCATTCAGTATTTTGAGAAAGGTGCACAGGTTGGTGTTTATTTCCTTCTCTTACAATACTTGGTTTATTGTGGTACGAAACAGTCATTTTATTCTGTGCCCTCATCAAGAAATTATCACAGAAATACTTTCAAAATTTAAAAACCCATTAGAATGTCAAGTCTTTTTTGATACATGCAACCAAAAGAAAGTCCTGAAGACTCTCATGTCTCTGCAAGTTGACAGAATATAATAATCACACCAACCCGAGAGCTCTTCTCAGAGCATAAAATTTTTCTCTTTGGAAACTGTGTGGTACAGAAAGGGGCTGAGCAAGAACGGCTCTGTATTTTACACTACGCTTTCACTCAGATATAAACATTGTTTTATTTTCTTGCCTATTTTTGGCTGGACTGCCCTGAGCCAAAAGCTGTAGTGAGACTTCACTTACTACTCAAACTGCCTCCATGAAATCACTTACCCAGGATCTAAGAGTCTTAATGCAGTCCTAACAGCTGGTAAACAAAGAATGTAGCTGCTTTGTTAGAAATCCTGAGGCCTGCTTGTTTACAAAATTTTGGGTCACCATCAGCCCAGGCGGGCACTAGGGAACTATGGGACCCCCACCTCATCTTCAAGACATCGGTCCATCCCCAGCAAAAAATCTTTGCGAGTGCTTTAGTTAGATCAAAACACAAACCTGCCACTTAGTGACTACTACTAATTATGATTCCTCCCCTCCCTGCCAATATGGTAATATGGGTAAAATCTATAGTAAAGACACATAGCAAATCTATAGTAAAAGACAAATTTGATCCATAAAAACTTTACTTTTGGAGGCAGGACGGTAGAATTACTCTTCCCATTTCTTCAGGCTCCTTTTGGAATGGTGTCCTACTAAGATAGAAACATTATTTTTCTTTCTTTCTATTACTATTTTTTTTGGTACCAAGTGTAATAGCAGAGCAATAGCTATCTATCTTACAGTAAAAACTTGTTTTTATTCAGGACGTGGGGCTTGGTTATTCAAAAGAAAGCAAGATAGAGCTTTGCATAGCTACTGAGGTTCTTTTCAGAGGTTAATTTGTTACGTCACATAGATTATCTGCTCAAATACTGTACATTCCCTTACCCTGAGGCACAGAGGTTCATTAAATGAGCTATGCAGAGAAAAAAAAAAACAGCCTTTTTCTAATACAGTTTCTAAGCCTCCTGGCAGTTCTGTGCAAAACATCCTTCCCATGCTCTCAGTTATGCACAGTCTTCCAAAGGGGACCCACTGTGCGTCTGTCATAAGCTTTTTCCAGTGTCACTAGCAATAAGGATTAACCTCCCTATGCCTAGCTCCTGAGAGCTAGCTTTTTATGGAGATATAAAGCATGTCTGGGGGCAGAAAGCAAAGCTGCACTGGTGCAGGATCCTTGGCTTTAGCATCCACATCACCCAATGGCTTGACAGACCCTGAATTTGTTGACCTTCAAGGTATGGTGAAAGGCCAGTCTATTTACTCGGCTTTGTGCCTGAGGGAAGTAGTCTTAGGAATTGGAAACATATAAAACAAAGCAGTGCTCAAGGATGAGATCCTATCTAAGCTGACATTTTGTCAATTAATTATGCAAATTGTCTGAAAGTTTTTTGGTGAGTGGAGGGAGTGTGGGGGGTGCTTTATGCAAGCCCCCAAACAAACAAACAAATAAATAAATAATGCTGCATGTTCTAATGACAGAGATGGAAGTCAGTGAACTCCTGCTGAACTGTTAGAAAGCCACTGGAGCAGTATCATTTATTAATAGGCAGCACATAAAATTGGACTGCTGCAGCTGTATTATCCTAACCTAACATGCAGTATTTATAGTGGGCCAAATTCACTCTCTCCTGGCACAGGAAGCTGCACAAAATGCTGTCAGAAATCGTTGTCTCTGACGATTCAGCACCTATCCTCCTGGCCTCAGTTATGCTCCCTCCCAAACCAGCATCTTATACTTTTTCCTGCTGTGCCAAGAAATGGCTTCCTCTGCGAGAAGGAGGGGCTCAGAAGACACTGGATGGCAAAATCTGCTCACTGGTGGGTTTTTCAGAAGCCTCCCTCTTCAGAGATCATAGTTTAAAGCTAGCCTTTGTGTTGCTGATGAACTTGCTCAGTTTGTGCCTTTTTGTGCCCTTTTTTTTTTTTTTTCCCAAAAGCTTGATACTCTTCTGTGCTGTAGAGTGCAAGGAGTGAGCATCATCTCTAAGACTTTGCTCATCCCAAAGCCAGGCACAGTTGCAAACATTTTGCTCAAGGACATCCAAGAGTTGCTCTCTAACACTTCCAGGGTGCTCCATTCCTTGAGGAGAAGACACCTGTTTGCTCTTCAGCCACACAGGACTAAGTAAGGTCAATGCTTCCTCCCACAGACTGGTTGAGAGGGACAGTAAGAAATATTGTAGGCATCTTGGCTGGGCTTCTTTAATGGTTTGTAAAGTAGCCACTTGGGTCTTGTTAGAGCTCAGCTCTTGGTTTTAAAAACTTTTTGTTGAATCTTTTGAATAAATTTTCTTTATGAAACAGACTATTTTGCTTTCTTGAAAATATCAGTTATGCAAGCAGGAGTAACTTGTACTGTGGCAACAGAACTGTTTTTCACACATGTGACCTAAATTTGTCCACCCTGAGGCTTTAGTTGATTTCAGTGCATGAATCTGAAGGCAAAATGAAACTCATGATGGTTTTCATTGTTTTATGAGGTATTTCACCTCTTTAAAATCTCATCCAAAAGCTTGGGCCTCATGTATGAATCTATAACCATGTAAAGCTAAAGTAACACAAAAGAAAATATATAGTAAACACTCAGTAAACAGTAAATAATATCCATGTAGCACCTCTGACTGTATTCTTACTTCTGAATAAAGGGTGGCTGGGATAACCACAAGTAGTCAGCGACTTGTATATTGATTCCTTTAAAGAGAATGTTATAAATGATGTATTAATACTTTTCTGTCTCTTTGAATGACCTAGAGGAATAGAGCAGTGTTTCTAGCTATTGTACTCCTCATTGGCAGCTCTTCTCTGACTTGGATTGAAAAGTGGCAAAGGGTAGGATAAAAAAATTCTTAATTATTTATGCTTTCCTTGTTTATTGATTTGTTCTTCACCTCCTCTTTTGATTACAGTTCCCTGGGTGTGTATTCAATGATATACATTCAAAGTGAGGATTATATATCCTCTGTGTTTTGATAAAGTTACTAAATGGAAAGATAATTAAAACAGCCATTTAATATCAGCTGTCTTTATATCATGAACAAGATTCATATGTCTCCCTTTTTATAAGGAAACATATGCCTTCCATATTGTATAGACTAACTGGAAATTAACACGTTCAGAAGTCTTCAATTCTTGACACTACTTTGTGTGAGTAAATACACATTCAGCCACCACTGTGTGAATGGATTCAAGCACTCCTAATGATTTTGGAATTAGTTTATGTACTGGGATGCATGGACTTCTTTATTTACTGAAGTATCTAACTAACAGGCTTTGTTAGCCTAAAGGCAGTGAGCCTTTGTGTGTGCATGCACTAGACATCCACAGCAGATTCTCAAATTGCATCGACTTTCTTGCCAAGATGGCAGGCAGCTGTCAATGTGGACACTAGCAAACACAGATGGAGCAAGTCATTCAGTATGGGATGTGATATTTGCCAATTCAGACTTCCAAGGGGCTTAGCAGGTCGGCGGCTACCACAACCCCACGTTGCCTTATTCTCTCTGATCAGCATAACGAATCATGCCTGGGAGACCAAGTTAATCCCTTTCAGGTTCCCTGGACTGTAGATCTTTCTGAATTTTCCTTTCTTTAGCCCTTTGTTTTCCTCCTGCTTTGTACTGAAAGTTAACTACAACAGCAAGAATGTATTAGGCTACTTGGAATACTGTCTTCAATTCATCCTGCCCTACTGGCACACGGCTAAAGCTGCACCATGAAGAAACCCCTGTCTCACTTCTGGAATGAGTCAACAAGACATTTTATAAAATGCAACATCTACTCTTGCACATACACACGCACACACACATAAATTGGAGTTTCCCTTGTCCTGGTTTCAGGGTAAATGCAAATCTACTGTTTGAAGTCACCACTTACCAAAAGGCTGCACAATCTGCTACTGTCAATCCAAGGAGTTATTTACTCCCTGAGTACTTCCCCATCTCCTAGTGCATGACATGCAGGTGGCCTGCTCCAGCTGGTTAGATGCACCATTCATCACTTCAAAAGCAGTTACAATGCCCTCTTCTGCACTCAGCCAAAGGAAGAAGCCCATCCTGATCCCATTCCTGGAAAATTCAGGCAGACCCCTAGCTTGGGGCATTCTTCTTGTATGAAGAACTCTCATTGTGTCCTATAGCAGGGGTTATGGGATGTTTGAGGATTAATCGTGTCCTCACTAAGGCACATCTGTTCTCCATTAGATCAGAGAAAGGAGCCTCAAACACCCTCTGCACCTAGGGCTTTTCTCTATCCATGCCACTCTATCCTGCCATGCAACTGGACCTGTCCTTTTTTGACCTGACTCTTTGCAGTGATTTCTCCCAGCCTTGTGACTGTTAGATGAATGGTGGGAAGCAAAACACATTTTGTATCCTCTTGTAAGATCAAGCATTGTGTGATTAAATTTTGCTGGCTGTGCAAAATACAGGGTTTATCATATTTTGGCTGAGGTAGTATAAGCAATGACGAGATGGATGCTTCTATATAATAAATCTTCAGGGATGATTAGCTTCAATTTCTTACTTGTAAGATACAAAGGCACAGGATTCTTAAATTAAAGCAAGATTTGTTGTATACTATAATGATCAAAAGTCACTTCAAATGTTTGTAGACTGTGTCAGCACAACTTCACGCTGTTACATTAGGCCTAGAATGACCATGTAAATGATCTATTCTTTATATCAAATGAAACTGTTCTCACTTATTCTGGACTTGAATTGGGCCCAGAATATTTAACAGCCACAAAGCATCTGTTTTTCCTACTAAGATAGTAAGAAGGTATGTCATCTGCTTTGGGAACAGTGTTCAGAAACAGTGCAATCTATCTTTGAAGTGGTAGTAGTTAAACTGTCCCCTCTTGAGACTGTAGCTGACTAAAATTCATACCAATTTTACAGTGTTGCTAATTATGAGGTTGAAATATGATGGTCTCTAAGATATCATGAACTGTGATAATGCTCCAGTGCTTTGAGAATCTCTACTTCGGACAGGGTTACAATAAATTCCTTTAGATCTCCTGTAGCATTTAGACCTTAATATTATAACAAATAGGCAGGACACAGATTTTTCCAAAAGTCAAGGAGGCAAGCAATGGGAAAAAGATTATGCATAAGTCATGGGGGACATTTTGTGTGGAGTTTAAGTGGTGCTTGACCACTAGAACACATTAATTGGTCTTGTACTTCGTTTAATATCAGGTTTTTATGTTCATGTATCGCCTATAGAGGTATTTTAAAACATTTGTGTCTAAAGCAAATATGCTTTAGACCATCATTATATGACCAACAGTAAAGCATTCAACAAGACATATATTACTATTATTGTAGTTAATGTGTAAAGCACTGCAAGTAAATGAAATCCTCTTTAAAACAGATTAAATCATACACCCCAAATCATCAGGTGTAATTTTCATGTGACTATGCCATTTATGGAATTCAAGCTCTTTCCCTTTGCATACCTCTGTTTTATCTCTAGGTAATAAAGAAAGCACAGGAGAAATTTCCTGGAAAAATGATATGTAAACAGAAAAAAAAAGGAGGAAAATGAGCATAAAGGTGAAAATAAAGAAAGGAGATTTATGGTGTCAGAAGTAGGGATATTTCTTGTGGATTTGAGAAATCTTTCTATAGAAGAAAGCAGCAAAATCTTTGCAGATGAAACTGGGCCAACAGGAGTAATTGATTTTATTGGTTCAGCAGTGGAATTTATAAACAAAAATAAAACTAGAACAGATCAAAGGGAATTAAAAATTTTTACTTGACAAAGCAAAACACCCAGAAATGTCACTTTGCGTTGCATTTGATGCTCTATTTCACTTGAAATGAAATACTTAAAATTGTCAGGAATATAAGCAAAACAAACAACAACAAAAAAGCAAAGACGAATGCATTAGAGTTACAAAATGTTCAAAAAGATTTGCTCAGCTCCACTAATAAAATGGATCACTAGCAAAAGTGGAATGCAGAAAATAGATAAGTGATGGCCAAAACCACTTCAGAGAAAGGAGAGCATGAATTTAAGGCTCTTACACTTTATCCTTAGTTCTTTAATAAAAATCCAAAGCAAAAGACTGAGTATTAATGCTATGGAAAGTATTTCATCATTGGTGTAAAGCATAATTCATAAATAATTTGTAACAGCAAATTTTTCTATGCTACATTTGGTAAGATTTTTCTATCTCCAGTTAAATAGCAGACCAGGCAGACGTTTTCACTTCAATTATGCTTTTCCTCCTCAAATTATTTGCCAATTAAAAAAATAATATATATATATATATTTATTTATATTTGAACCATCAGGAGAATAATACTTAGTATCAAACAGAAGATGCATGTCCTTCCAGATGGACACTGGCTTTCATGGACCTTGTTATGGAAAGATGAATAAAATATGAATAAAAAATTGTCATTTTTAAATGCATGATGCAGCACTGCAGGCTGGAGGAAAGGGAATTATAAGCTACATCATGATTAGCTTACCCAATCACCACACCCATAAAGTTATCCTTCTGCCATTCCTTGCTTATCATCTTGTGCAAAAAGCTTGTTCAATGTTGCCTGCAGCTTAATTTTTGTTTATTTTTAGTTAAGTTTATTTACAGAACTGTAGGGAAAAAAGAGACTTCAAGAAATCACCCGCTCAGCTCCACTGGCCCCAGATGGCCAGCGCTCTTCCTGGCATAACCAGGCAGTGGTATTGGCAACTGATTCTTTGATGTCACTTTCTACAGGGTTTTTTGCTATGCTCCTTTAGCTGGTTCCACTTCTTTTCCCCTTTTGTGGTTGTTGTTTTTGTTAGGTCTTTTTTTCTCTCTCTTTTATTTTTTTTCCCCTTCATAGATTCTGTACCTTGTACCTTCATAGATTCTGTTTCCTTCCTTCGCTTCGACTGGGAATTTGCCTTAGCTGAGTGAGGAGTATGTGAGTATTCTTGAAATTGTTAGATTAGATTCATTAGTAGATGTTTGTGTGGCAACAGCTAAAAGGTTCCTAAAGGCTAAACTATACATAAATACATGAAATCCATAGTAGCATTATATATTTTTTTTAAATTATTCAGTCCAATTTAAATAGATTGTGTTTTAATTTTTGAGATGATGTTCAAGTGGACAAGCCAAAGGTCAGCGTACCTGGAATTCAATGACTGGATCAGCAAAGCTATTATACCTGCAATCATGAATTAATACGTTGCAATATTTCTTCTATGACTCAAGCCTTTCATTTGGTGGAAGAAGCAAACTGGGAAACTTAGCCACAAAAAAACAATGGTTACAGGCAAGTTAAAAGTGTTGTCAGGTTTCATCCAAGACCTTTTCAGATATGGTGATATAGTGCAAAAAGAGGTTACTTGTGACTACAGTGAATAACTCAAAGTGTCAGAAGAATGAAGGAAACTACTTCTGCACTCATTCTCATCAGGTTTTGTCCTTTCTTAATATTGTAAGGATGTCAAAAATGTCAGAAATTGTAATTTTATCAGTTTGTCTCTTACATAATTTATTTCTTCTTTATAAAAGGCATAAGAAGGAAGACTGTATATCAAATTGACAGCAGTATCACTGTACTTCACCATTGTGTTAAATGTTGATAGCTTTGTTTCCAAATGTGGGGGGAGTTAACTACTGTTTCTAGTCTACTTTCAAACCTACTATACAGTAACACTTCATGGGGTATTGAAAGAGCTTGTTTGCTCTTTACTTATTATCTTATTCAGTAATAGTTAGCTATCAAAATGCTATTTACATTTGCTGAGACAGATATATTTTGGGTTTTCTCTTCTTTAGAAATATATCTAGCAGAAAACTCATTCTCGCATAATCTTAATTATGATGTATATCAATTTGATAACACAAAACTGATTTCAAAATGAAACAAAACCCTTACTTTATAAATCTTCATAATGTATCACAGAATCACAGAGTGCTAGATGGTGGAAGTGACCTTTCCACATAATTTAACCCAATCCCTCTGGTCAAGTAAGGTCAGCTAGAGTATGTTACCTTGGATCTAGTGCAGTCTGATTTTGAATATGTCCAAGAATGGAGAATCCATAGTCTTTTGGCAGATTATTCCAGTGTTTGACCACCCTCAGTGAAACATACTTCACCAAAGAGTGCTTGCATTCATTCAAAACATCTGAATGCTTACATTCAGATGGAATTTCATTTTTCTGTTTGTGCCCATTGCCTCTTTTGCTGCCACTGGACACCACTGAGAAGGGTCTGGCTCCCTCTTCAACACATACACTGAACTAACTAAAGGTATGATCCATCTCAGCTTATGTTAACTGCCTAAAATGTTGCTATATACACTTTTCATCTCGATATGCTGTCTCATCCTAGAATGGATGTGTAAGAAACATGCTGATGAAGGCCATTTGTATATAGAATATTTTTCATTGACTATTAAGGGGACCAATGGTAGTAAGTGACTAAATTCTGAGGAAGTGAAGTCTGTTCTAAGTGAAGGTAGTAAATTACATCTTTGTATTTTTGTTTGTTATCCATTTGTTTGTGTTTTGCATGATGATGACCTCATATATAAATACTAGATATTTATGACCATTTGCTAGCTTCCGTTAACACAATGTATTGGTTACAAAAAGCAAGTTTTTCCTTTTCCAAGCTATAATGGTTAGCTACAGTTCAGCAGTTGAAACTTGTGCCCAGTTGCATTTTGATACCCTCTGAATAACAGTTTAAAACTATTTCAGAAAAAAATACATGAACATTTAACATTGCAATCATTTTTTTTTCTTTTTTTTTTTGTTTTTCTTTGAATACTGGAACTGAGATTCTGGAAACCATACTATTCATCTGAGAGAAACAAAGGATAGGCAGGGGCCTCTAGGGATGGGCTTTGGAAGTTAGCTTGAAACAAAACACTATTTTGGCCAAGTTGCCCTCTTTTTTTGACACTACATGGATTATAAGAAAAGTAAAGCAACAGAAAAAAGGAACACAATGGCTATGAGTGCTATTCCTTCAGATTTGGGTGAAAAACCTTATTTCTATTCATCCATATATGTGTGCAGGCACATACATATTTGTACAGAAAGGCAAAGAAGAAAAGGATGGTGGGACTAAATGTATCATGATAACTGTTCATTTTGTTCATATTTGGAACAGATTTTCTGAAATTTTAATGTGTTCTGCCAATGGTGTAGCCTATATCAAAACTTACGGGAGCTGAAATTATATTTTAAAATGAAAAATATATATATACTTAAAATGGAAAATCTTCTATACACATGGAAATAGGTATTGTATGTTTTTTGGATTTATATGCTATGTGGAATACATCTTTGAATTAGTCGGAAGTTAGCCTTCTATCATCTGTTTCAGCCTTCACATCCAAGATAATTCACTTTTCATTCACATCTGAAAATTTATTTGAATGGTGGGTTCCATCTACATATATCTCTAACATATGTAAGTCACAGAATCATAGGATGCTTTGCATTGGAAGGGACCTTAAAGATCACCTAATTCCAACTCTCCTGCCATGGGGAGGGACACCTCCCACTAGACCAGGTTTCTCAAAGCCCCAGCCTGGCTTTGAACACTTCTGGGGATGGGGCATCCACAGCTTCTCTGGGCAACCTGTTCTAGAGCTTCATCACCCTCTGAGTAAAGAATTTCTTCCTAATATCTAATCTAAATCTACCCTTTTTTAGTTTAAAACTCTTACCCCTTGTCCTATAACTACCCTTCCTGATAAAGAGTTCCCTCTCCTGCTCTCTTGTGGAAAGGAAGGCTTCTATATGGTCTCTCAGGAGCCTTCTCTTCTCTAGGCTGAATCCCAACTCCCTCAACCTGTCTTCATAGGAGAGGTTCTCCAGCACTCTGATCATCTTCATGGCTCTCCGCTGGACTCATTTTAATAGGTCCCTGTCCTTCTAGTGCTGGGCAACCCAAAGCTGAACACAGTACTCCAGGGGGATTAGTCCCTCTACCTTCTGACCATGGTTTTTTTTTTTTTTTTTTTTTTTTTTTTTTTTGACACAGCCCAAGATACAGATGTCTTTCTGGGCTCCAAGCACACATTGCTCATTGCTAGATCATGTTGAGCTTCTTGTCAAAAAACACCCCCAGGTCCTTTTCCTCAGGCATGCTCTCAATCCATTCTCCACTCACCTTGTATTTGTGCTTGGGATTGCCCCAGCCCAAATGTAGGACCTTGCACTTGGCCTTGTTGAAGTTCTCACCTCTCAAGCCTGTCGAGGTTGGATGGCATGTCTGGATGTCATTCCTTCCCTCCAGCATGTTGACTGCACCACACAGCTTGGTGTCATCAGCAAACTTTCTGAACATGTACTCAATCTCACTGTCCATGTCCCTGACAAAGATATTAAACAGCACCAGTCCCAGTACTGATCTTTGAGGAACACCTCCCACTACTGATCTCTACTTGGACAGTAAGCCGTTGTCCACAAGTCTTGAGTGCAACCATCCAGCCAATTTCTTACCCACCAAGCAGGCCATCCATCAAATCCAAGTCTCTCCAATTTAGAGACAAGGATATTATGGGGCACAAGGTGAGACTGACTGGCCTGTAGTTCCCCAATGGAACTGTTTGCTTCTTTTAGGGTATTTTTTCAAGGGAAAAAAAAAAAAATGCTACTTTGCTGCAAAGTAAACAGTTCATGAGTAGGGTTGTGAAGATATGCAGAGCTTAGAAGAAAAGATCCATAACAGGTATCTTTTCAGATGAGCCTGAGTGAAATTTCAAGGTCTACAGTTAACAGTGCATTAGTTGCATAAACTAAAGCTATGAAGAGAATGTTATGAGAGCCAAATATATGTTGTATTTCAATGTTTTCTAAAGACCTTATCAAAGTTACTCATTCCCAAGGATGATGAAAAATTGTTTGCATGTGTACAGATTGCCATAGACAAACAATGCTGATTTCTAGTGGCATGTGATAAGTAGCATCATAAACTCCTTGAAGAACGATAGCATATGAATGCTAAAATAAAGACATTGTGGTATGATTGGGACTCCTTACTATTGGTGATCTTTTTCTCAAACTGGAGATGGATAGGAGGAATGAGCAGGTACTTCAGGAAACCCTTGGGGCCACCTTGGGCCCGACTCAGATCAGACTGCCGGTTTAGATAAGAGGTGGCAGACAGACCTGCAGACTTCTTGCTGTTCTCTCCAGTTCTTTCCTGGAGTCTTCAGATGGATCATTATTTCACCTACTTAATGCTGCAGTTTATGGGCCATATCAGTCTGAAAGAGCTTAATCAGTCAGCACGTGCAGATATGAAATCTGTTTCCTGTATTTACAAAATTCATTGTGACTCATTCGTTTGAATAATGCCAGTCATTGCTCAGATATTCTCTAAGATGAATAGCTGTGATATAAAGCTGCTGTGTTGCAGGGCTTCCAGTAGTTTTATTATATTGTTAGAAGCAATGTCTTTCCTTCTCAGGCTAATCTTCATGACTTTTTGCCTGTGACAACAGGCAAGAGTATGGGACATGGTTTCCTGTAAGTGGCCTGGGTCTGACTCTGCCTGTATTTTTAAGAAGCCACCTTTCAGTGCAGTGCTTGTCTTGGCTCAGAGCTTTGGCCTGCAGACTGGTGGCCGTGGATGGAATGGCCTAGTCTTTAGATACTAAGTTTTCTACCAAGCCAGGACAAACTGCTCTGATTACTGTTTCAAGAATTAGCACACCCAGTAAAACAAGAGTTAATTTAAGTCTACAAATACCTGATAATTGGGACAATAATCTATTTGAGACATGCTGGGTGGGGTACTAACAGCCTTCGAGCTATTAGTCTAGGATTCATAACCTTGTCTCATGTTGACCTTTGAGAGACAAGCAATTGTTTCTTCAAAGCCTACTTTGCAGAGCTGTAAATGATTAATTCAGCAATCATAGTTAAACGTTGTCTGCAGAGGACACACCTGAGTGAGTACACATGTGACAATTAAAGTAGATGGAAAATTGCAATGCTATTGAATTAACTAGGACCACAATTTCCATAATATATATATGTCAGATGACTTGATAAAAAACTAATTTGAAACATAGGTTATGTTCCTAACATGAGATTTCTAACCAAATGCATACCCTTTCAGATGAAGATCCTGACAGTGGTTTTATCTCACGACATGAATTCTGATTGTGACGGCAAGTAAGGTTCATATGAGTCACACTCTACGGGGGTTTTGTTCTTAAGCTTTGATGTTACAAACATGAGAGCAGTAGCTCTACCATATATTGAAATACTCCTAGGTTGATTTATGGTTGCTGGTTGAGGTGACAGCAAAGACACTGCTCTTGCAATTGCATCCACACAGGGCTGTCTATGGTCCCTTGATCCTTTTCTTGCCTCTCCTGCACCCTGAGAAACAAATTGTATCTATCTGCTTTTTGTAGAAAACTTGTATCTGAGGCTGAGATATCTGGCCTTCCATAGAGGGGTAGCACTGCTAACAGCATGCTTACTGGCTGAATTTTGATGAGAGAGCCTATTTGGGGATGTTACTTTACTTTTGCCCATTTCCAGAATTAGTTTAAGGTATAAATGTGCTTCCTTTTCTCTTTCACTTCCAAAAGCACTGAGACCACCCTGGGAGAATTATCAACTGCCAAAGCTAAAATTGCAACCAGAGTATCACAAAAATCTTTTACATAATTAAATATAGAAAGCACTCATCATGTCACGTATATCTGCATGAGTCATTAATGTTCAAAACACAGCTAAGGCCTAGTAAACAGCAGTGTGCTTACAATGGCATTATGGAGAGCAAACCACTTGCACACTTTAAATATATCCAGTCTAGAAACAGACCTGAACAGGGATAGGGCTGAGAGTTGCATGGTTGGGCAAGAGGCAGCAATCCAACAGCAGCAGCTGGATTGAAAAACCAACATGTTTTGCTTTTCAGTCATCCAAAGTTCATCTTGCAGTTCATGGATGCAGAGAGATTTCTTTGGAGAGGTTCTGGAGGGGTCTTTCTGGCTGGCTGGATTCCCAAGGACAGTCCCAGGCCAGCCATCTGCACTCAAGGAACCTGCTTTGCCCTTGGTAATTGAGTTAATTGCAAGCAATCCAGCCATAAATATTCCTCCTATACAATAGGATGCAAGTGTTTGGGAAAAAAGTAAGTAAACAGATGACATTATTCACTCTACTAATAAGTACAGGTCATTTTACCTATGGGAGACAATTTTTTGAAACCAAACATCCTGTATCTCCCCTAAATGTTTTTATAATCTCACAATTGGATCTCAAACTGTTTTGAAGCATTTTTCATGACCAAACAGTTGTGCCAGCTGGATGTTCCTCCTACAGGTGAATGGAGCTTTTGCACTGGAGGTCCTGCTGCAGTAATCACAATTTAGAGGCTGTTTTTGATTGTAACATCTGTGAGTTAAATTCTACTCCGTCTCAAAAAGCAGAACTGGATTAGGTGAAATTCCCACCCCCACTTTCATCTCCTTATGGACGTTTAGATAATTCCACTTTAGTAATTACCTAGTATAAACCACAACTCATAGCTGCCAAAAGTTGCTGAAGACAAGAAGTGAATGTGCAGAGTAAGCATTTAACACCCAAGAGAATTACATCCCAAGCAGGGAGAAGAACCTGTATGTATGAGGTTGTGGTTTCAAGCACGCACAAGTGAAGGCTATAGTCAAAAGGAGTAACTTTTCTCCCATTCTTTCTTTCTCTCTGTTTTCCCAAAGGCTTTGACTTTTATACAGTTGCCACATCACTTGTGCTGCTACTAGTACTTGAGAGGACACCAAGAGGGCTGGCTGTGTGGAAAAGTATTCATCTGGTGAAAAACAAATAAACAAACAAACAAAAACAAAAAACAACCACAAACAAACCAACAACCACCACCAACAAAAACCCACACTTTTTTTGTTAGGTTAGCTTTTAGTTAGCTTTTACGTCTCTGATGAAATTTATTCTGTGGCCACACAGGTGCTGAAATGAGGGGCTGCAAA
The DNA here is from genome assembly GCA_011075105.1 of Heteronetta atricapilla. NCBI lineage: Eukaryota > Metazoa > Chordata > Aves > Anseriformes > Anatidae > Heteronetta > Heteronetta atricapilla. The sequence goes on from CM021733.1 coordinate 68,751,765, forward strand.
AGGTCACTTCCATTCCTTATACTTTGGCTTTTTTAGAATGAACCTGAAACTGTTTCATTCTTAAGGACTCAAACAGACAGGCTCGCACACTTTTGATTCCAAAAGGAAGGGTATGGCAGTTGGAAATGTTCTCATGAACAAGACAGAATAACTATACAGCCCTATCACCTTGTGATCAGAACCTCTGCTGCTCTTGGTTTTGCAGACAAGTAATTTTTCTTCATATCCTGGGAAAATATCCATATTTTCCATTGTCCAGTGAGAGAGGAATAAATCTATATTCCAACTTTTAAAGATAAATCCAACTGGAATATTTTTCCTTTTCTTACTGCATTCCTTGGTTTCCAACAGTGCTTCAGTATTCACTGCTGCAAGCAATGTCTTGATTTGCCTTATGTAATATCCAATTTAAAATAAATGGCCAGAATGGATAAATGAAAAGACCATGCAATGCTGAAGAAAAACTCAGTACCTTATTTCTTGTGCTAACTTATGAGAAGAAACATTCTGATCTCTTGAGCTGTGACATCGTTTCTGAAGAAAAACAGTAGCCTTGCATCCTTTCTTCTCAAAGGAATAAATGCTGGGATGACATCACTTGTGCAGATCATAGGTGTGTCTTAATCAAAAGGCTACAAGCACAATGGATCTTCCCACTAAGGGCAAAATGAAATACCGGCCTGCAATGTTTAAGGTGCACAGTCTAGTTCTTTATGACACTGCCAAAGGCATTTGATAAATCCATCCTCATTTACTGAGCGCTATCTGATTGTAACTCCATAGACAGTCATATCAGTACACCTGCAAAACCTGTACAGTGACTCTATAGCTCTCATGAAGGCTATAAAGCTAATAATTCTGAGAGAAAATGTAAATAAATCCAATTATATCTTTGTTGGCAACCCATACTGCTTACAAGAGTTTTTAGCTGCCAACAACACATAAAAATGGCTAGGACACAGAAGAATGATTTCCACTGTCCTAATTTCTCAAATTAGGCTTTTCTTTCAGGAGCAAATGGACTTTTAACGCTTCATATTCCATTCCTATTCTATTCTATTCTATTCTATTCTATTCTATTCTATTCTATTCTATTCTATTCTATTCTATTCTGTTCTGTTCTATTCTATTCTATTCTATTTTATTCTATTTTATTAACTAATTTGTCTATTACAAAGTTAATAAAGTATCATTTTGTCTTTCTGGTGGTTGCTGATCTGGATTAGCACTTATGACACAAGGAAAGAGGACCTGTACTGAGCTGTACATTGTTTCACATCCGGGCTATGGAGAAAAGCAAGCTCTGGGCTTTAACAGAGGTTCGTGCAGGCACTTGTGTGCCTGAATCACAGATTTGAAGCCATGATGGCAAATAGTTACAGGTCAAAGAACTCAATAAATTTCTTTCTGGAACTATATTAATATCAAGTGACATAGAGCACACAGAGTGGAGGAAGGATGAAGGAAAGAATGCAAAAAAAAAAAGTCAGAAGGAAGGGGCAGGAGAGAAGGGAGCAACACAGTATTAATTGTAACACCTTGTACAGTCAGTCAGTGAATCCCTCCTTTCATACTCTTGGACTAATACTTTGCTGCTGTGGAAGAAGCCACAGTAGATTTGGCATTGGTATTTGGGCAGCTATGAAGGTGATGTCATTTTCTAGTGAAAACATTTAAAGCAACAGGAGAAGCTGAAGCTATATTCATTCAAACTACAAATAAAGCACATGATTTAGTAGTGAAAGTTATTAAACACTTGAAGTGCTTTGCTGCTGATACTATGGATACTGTCAGTTATGGTTCAAAATTTATAGGTCAGACAAATACTTCATGCAAAAATTGGAAGAAGACATTCTGTGGCCTGTGTCACCTGTCACTGTGATGACTACTGTCCCATCTGATCTTCATAGGTACGAGTTAGTACTGTACCAAAATAAGGCAAATATGCATTTGTTTTATTTTTGTGGTTACTGAATTCAAACCCAAAGTTGTGTAGTAGGAAGCTGAGAGCAAGAAATGGTGTCCATTCCTTGTACTTACACAGAGAGACCATTCAGTGTGTGTGTGCACTTGCATGTATGTTCCTCCTCCTACAACCATGATGGCTTTCCCAGGCTCTTTCCTGTAATGGCAGGTTCCCAGATTGTGCTTCAGTTTGCTGCCAGTTCAGTTGTGCTGATGTTTATGTGAAATGATATGGATTAAAGATTCTCATAAAAAAGATAGAGATGGGAATGGGTGGCTTCCATCCAGGAAGGATGGGAAGTTCTTGTGCTTTTGATGACAGAAAATAGTTATATTTGAGTGTACCTGTGTGATTGGTCATCCTGTTCTGGGCTAAGCAAGTTATTAACGGCCAATGATTTCCTGAAAGAACAAATGTATCTTTCTGAGGTGTCAGATGAAAATTGAATTTAAGCACTGTTATGGAACAAGCAATTTTGGAAAAAGAATCTAGATTACTAGAGAATAGGTGTGTGCACAGGTTAATGATAAGCTATTATAATGTAAAAATAAGCAATTGTCTGCAAAGAATTAAAGAAAAGGGAAAAAGAAGGGAAAGATTTGTTATATCTCTACTCACAATGTGCAGAACATGTTTATTTATTCTGAGTAGAAGAAAAGTTCAGAAAAAAAGAAATGGTGACTTTTTAGTCTTGAAACATTTTCAGATGAGTTATACTCTACCGACATTTCAGTCAGGCTTAAGGCTTCTAATCCTTTCCCTCTGACAAAGTCTCAGAAAGTGTTTCTACTTAGTGGATTTAAAATTGCTGATGTTAAGCTGAATGCTGTATATTTGCATAGAAATGTAGTTACAAAACAAATGCAAATGATTTCAGGGCTTTATGAAGTCTAGCATCAGGCCTCTTTCATTGTCTGACAGAACCGAAAAGTTGTGGGAAGATCATCAGTTACTGTCCTGGACAAGAAAAACACCTTTCTCATAAAAATAGAACTGGTCTTTTCTTCCTGTAAATAATATCATCAGTATAAAACTTTCTTTAATAACGGTGTTATTAAATGTGGGGTTTGATCTCATAAGCACTCAATAGGACTGTTAATTTTATGAGGTACTTTTAAACTATTTTTGACTGGCATTTTATGAATATTTTTAATGTATTGACATAGCATGGAAATATTAGATATAAGTTTATATTACACTGATTGTTTCCTTTTGTCCTGTGGTAGATTTGACTTGCAGCATCTTTCTCACATACTTGTTATGTACAAAAAAGCATACCTCCTGATGGCATAGGACTGAGTGGAACAATTCTGGTCCAACTTCCTGGCATGGTTTTGCAGTAGGAGGAAAAATGCAATTTTTAAAGGATGGCTCTAGGTGTTGTGGCAAGTGTGTACTAAAGCTGTTCCCAGAGCACAACAACTTGGATGAAAATAAAGAATTTAACTAGGGGATGAATTCTCATTTGTCCTTAAACTAAGAATGAATGTGACCTTATAAATGCACTGGGAACTAAACACTGTGCCCTCTACTCAGTCTGATTCAAGTCATGGTAGACACTTTAGAACAAATTGATTCACTGGATGATAAGTAAGATGTAAATTGCAGGTTGCACATATGTATCTCTATAAGACATAGGACTCAGGAAACTTTCTAGGTAATCTCATGTATCCTATTGCCAATGAAGCCTATTTTTAAAAATTGTATTATTTATGTAAAATACTTTTTGCAGTCTTTTAAAAAAATGTATTCATTTGGTAATGAATAATCAAGTAAAAAGTTATTTATAATTTCTTAGTGATGCTTACCTTTCTTAGTGATGGAAAATCCTAGACTTTTATCTGATTCCTTGTTTTTCAGAGATGTAAATGGCAATATGAAAAAAGGAGTGTGCTCTGTTGAGATAGGCTCTGTTGAGACTGACACGTTACTATTCAAGATCCTAAGTATACAGGCTCACATCCAATTCAGATATCCTACACATCATGTTTCCTGTAGATCATAGCTGTAGGCTCCTTACATTGTGCCTTGGCATCAGAATCCTGCCACAGAAAACCTACCATGTACACAGAGATTGCACCTAAAAATGTTAGAAAACATTAATTTTCTTTCAGAGGTGTATTTTTCCACATTATCCATATGGTGAGGCTAAAAGCCTAATACTGGCACTAGGACTAAACTACAGTCATCAAAATGAACAATGAGGATCTTGCCCTTAGTGAGCATATACAATTTCAATAACCTTTAAAACAAGTTTTGAGATGGCCAAGACTATGACCTTTCTTCTGCTCAGGTTACAGTTGTTACAGAGTATTCCTCTTCTAACACAAGAACTTCCAGAATCTGAAAAGTTCTGGCTCTCAGGTGGCAAATGTTGCTGCTCAGTACTTCAACAAAAGGTCAACTTTTTTTTTTTTCTTTTTCTTTTTCTCCCCAGAAAATTTATATAATATTAAAGTTTAAATAACCAGCTAATGTAGTACTTACAAACTTGACTGTGTAATTTCAAATTTGATCACTCTTTAAGAGGCAATTTTATTGACCTTGTTTATAATGACAGAATCTTCTCAATTTACGGTATAGAGATTTCAACCCTCTTTACATAGGAAGAAAATTAATGGAACCTATGTGTCTGATTTTCCCTATTTGCCTCCACAATTGCTGCTTAGTCCAATTCCAAGGAATGACATTTCACGGGCTATTGTCTCCAAAACTTCTTGCGGAATAATTTCAGGTTACTAGTATGAGGTAATTTCTTCTCATTCTCCTTTGACATTGATGATGGGAAAGACAAAGGAGAACAATATTTCAAAAAAAAAAAAAAAAAAAAAGATGGAATCTAATAATGAAGAATAAAAATAGAAAATGAAGTACACTTAAGAAACAATTGTTGGGGAACAAGAGCCCATGATGGAAATGAGTGTTAGGGTGTGCAAAATAAGTAATACTTAAAAAAGTACAAGCAACAAGCAACTTAAAAAACAAGAGCTTGTGTTGGTTTTTAGGGTGTCCTTGAACTTTCTCCTCCAGATGAACTCCATTTACAAGAATTAAATAGAACAGTCCATTGATGATGGTGGTAGCATCTACCATTCATTATATACCTGAGCAGGTGACAAATTATTTGTATATCTATTTCCCAAAGATCGACAAAAAATAAGTTAAGATATAGGAAGTAGTGATCAGAAAAACTTTGAAATGATTAAAAGAGTAAAGCCTTACTGGAATACCATGTAAGGTGGTATTCTGTAAACTGTCTTTTTCTTAGGCACAAACATATCTTGTGATATTACTTTCCAGTTACATAAGTCAAAGATAGGTCTGCATTTGAGAAGTGACAAGAACTCAGACTTTTATATCTCCTCTTTGGCTTCTCAGAATGTAAATCTTTAAATCATCTTTAAATATGCTGCTATGTGCCAGCAGCAGATTGGTCCTATATGTGTATATGAAAATTTCAGTCTTTTCAGGGAGTTTAAGAAGCTTATATAGTCCCTAATGACTTCTATGTCAGCTAGATGAAGTTTTGGTGTCGCAGACCTTATATATAATTTCATTTCTGAATTTTGATCTCATGCAATGTCTCAGCAATATTGAAAGTTAGAATGCAGGAAGAAGATAGAAAACAAAACCAAGTCCTGTTTTTTCCTTTTCACCTCTAAAATTTCTAACCCCTGCTGTAGCTTCTTGAATGAGGAGAAATGGCATTTCACTTTTTCTACTTGCTAAAACTGGCAGCCATGCACCCTACTTGAATATGCACAATTAAAGCAATTATACCATCAGATATTTCTCCCATTATTTCATCTGGTTAAAACATCAGGCAATACTGCCTGCAGCGGTAATTTGTTTTCAAAAATAATTTAAAATGTCTTCATTAAGAGAAGAAAAGGATTGATGTTCATCCTATTCTTTTTTCAGCTCCCTGCCACTTTCTACATCGCTAGCTGTAACAATTTTCTGGGCACTCACCACACCACCAATGTTTTTTTAAAGGTGAAATAGTAGAATTCTAATTCACGTTATTTCTTAAAAAAAATGAAAACAAACAAACAAAAAAAAAAAACAAAAAATACATCAAACATGCTATTAGTGAGGTTTGAGGAAACATTCCTTTTCCAACCGTTATTAATGGAAGAGTTTTTTTTATGATAATTCTCGTTACTCCTCTGCCCTCACTCTGGCCCCTGGAGTCTCATCTCAGCTGTGTTCTATACAGGAGTAACAGGACTGAGAACAAGGTAGTAAAGGCACCATGCTAGTTGCCATTGGTCTGCACACTTTTTTTGTCTCACACATAACCTAAATAAATAATGAAAAATAGATCTTCACCTGAAATGGATTTTTATGCTCAAGCTTTGTAACACCTCTTATTTCCTATGCTGTGAGCTGCTTGAGAACTCTAAAAATTGCAGGCACTCCAGGTAACAAAGCTAATGCTTGCTTTAAAAGTACAGGAAATTCAGGGAAACCAGACCAATCTTACTAAATTAGGCTTTAACTTTTGTAGATTTTATTGTCCATGTACCTGATACTTTCAGAGGTTAAGTAATAACATATGGGTTTAGGCAAACACCCAGATGTACATAAAAATATGTTCTTGAGAAAAGCACATTAAAAGGATTTGGTTCCATTTTCACAGCTGTAATTTATAGACTACATGGGGTATTTTTAATGGCTTGTATCAGACATCACCAACCTGCTGTATGTGGCCGGATTCAGGTCTCAGTTCCACCAGAAGAACTATTACCCAAAGCTTTCTGTTTTTCATTCTCCTTGGTCTCCAGGACATGGGAATTAAAGTTACAGTGGCAGTCCATATCAGTAGTGCCAAAATGTAGAAAAATGAAAATGTCTTGAGAGAAAAGAGGGGAAGGCACACATTTTCAGTAGATTAGTTTACACTGTATATCTGCATTTCTCCACTTTTTGAGCTGCATTTTTCTGTAATTCTATCTCTGCTAAAGACTTTTTTTGAGTCAGATTTTGATATTTTTTACTGAAAGTGAGTGGTATCTACTCCTTGGGTAATCTATTTGAAATCATGATGTGTTTCTCATTTGAACTGCAAATATTAACTTAACAGTTAGGTGAAGATGATGATGTCAGGCCCTGTTTGAATGATCTCCCCAGTGCAAAGCCCTTTAAGCTCAATGCATTTTGATGTCTCCTGCTTTTCCCTCTCTAAAAGGACATAAGAAGTACAGGGATGCTATGAATCTCTGTCACAGAGGGTGCAGGGAGTTGAAAACAAGCTGAAAAATGCTTTGCTTGACAGCATTTCAGGCATGACCTTTCAAACAAACAAACCTGCGCCACTTGTTCACCTTAGCATTTCATGATTTGCTTCATGATGCCCAGACAAAGGACCAAATCCACCCTCCCCACTGCCTTTGCCCAGCTGAGATGGGGAGCCACTGCCTGAGCTGTGCAAGATCTCCAGGCTGTGCACCATGAAGTCCTTTGCTACGGCAGCCTGTACTGAAGGAGACAGTCCAATGAAAACACCATGGGGCCATGCCGTGTAACTAACCAGATAGGAAGTTAAAGATATGTGGGTTCCTGAAATGATGGTGATAATAATTAAGCTATGTTATTTTGGTACTATTTCTTTTCCACAAGGAGAGTCATTAATTAGTCTAAAGTTTTCTTGTGTCTCTAGACCTTTACTTTTCTCCCTAGGTGAGAAATCTCATTGTCACTGCTGACCCTGAACTTTTTCTTCCACCAGCATCTCTCTCTAGTTTATCACTGTGGTTGGACCTTTGCCAGAGTTTGCCCTCACCCTGACCCTGTCTTTGATGAAATACTTGTTTATACCTTACTCAGTTCTCTGCTCAGCTAATGTGATCCTCTCCTTTAAATTCCCTCCTGAATGGTCTCCTTGAATTGTCTGGATTTAATTCGAAGTTGCCAGGAGAGCACAAGATGCATACTCCTGTTGTAATAAGCTTATCTGGTATTGGATAAAGAGTGGCAGTATGAGGATGTGGGATTACCAACCAACCTCCCACTTTTATTTTTTATTTATTTATTTATTTATTTAAACATGCTTTCTGTTCCTGTTGTTAGAGCCCTGTTCAGACAGATTGTTATAGAATGTGTCTGGGGTTTCAGGGACCCAGCCAGACACAAGAGCTGAAACTTGGCTTCCGCAAGAGGAGGCAGGCAGGTGGGCGGGCTCACTTAACCTCTACAGCCTGTGAAAGAAGGGCAGGGGGTGCTGGTGGCTGCAGTGCTGCAGGGCTGTCAGCCTGCACTGATAAATGAAATGCCTTCAAGCTCAATAGTGGGTGCTGTTTGGAGAGAAAAGGAGAGCTGAGAGAGGAGTCTGTTCTGGGGTGTCTTTTTCTGGAAGAGAGAGGACCAGGTGAACTGGTGGGATCAGGAGTAGGTGGGTGTTTCCACTTTCTGGGTCCATTATGAGTGAGCATGTTATTCATAGCAGTATGCCTTTGAGGACACTAGGTCTTTCCTTGAATATAAAGAGATCATGATCACTTATAATTTTAATTAATTTTCATGAATGAATCAAGATCTGGGGAGAAAGAAAATGAGGGAGGGAGGGAGTTCTTGAGGTGGAAGGGAAGGATTTAGCAGAAGTGAGTTTGGAAAAATGAGGGACAGGTTTGAAGAGATAAAGAATATGCAAAAGATAATTCTGGAGTAGTGTCTGTGAAGGTGGGCAACTGTGAGACCTAGGAAGGAAGGGACTTTGAAGTAAGAACTTTTTAGAAAGGAAATAGGAGAAAGAAGTGTGAGGGCTTTTGCTATAGAAAAGACTTTTTCTGCAACACTAATCATCTCAAGCTGGAAGGGTTTTGAATCTAACTTCTATTCCACTCACAATTAGTTTGGAGTTCTCTGTGAAATATTTCCTTTGCTCTCTTTATGTCAGCAAAGATGAGGGACTACTAGTGAAAAGGGCCTTGCATTGGGGAAAAATTATCTCAGTGTGTTTTCAAGACCACTTTCAATGGCAAGATTCTTTCAAGGACCAAATGTAAATTAAAATACTTCTAACAGTGCTAATAGTGGAAGTGCAAATCTCCTGGCTTACTCAGCTGTCCTATTGACTCCAGCATGCTCTGCCCAGCCCACTGTTTGATTCCTTTAACAGGACCTCATTACTTTCTAATTTAATCCAGTCTACTACTCCATGAGCTGAACTGTTCCAGAAGGGGACTAGACAAGATCAATGACTGCACACATTGTTTTACTTATAGGGTTCAACAAAAATTTTAATCCAAACAGTTTCATTTTATATAATTAGATCATGGTTCCTCAGTGCCTACCATCTTGGTTTATGTTTAGATCTATCATCCTTGATCTGTTAATACTAAAATAGTCTTTGCTCTGTTATTTTTCTTATTTCAGTTTACAAATAAAGCTATTAGATACTATTTTGGACAGTCATCCATTTTCAGCTTTCTGTAACTTAAAACTCATGTTTCAGATCTGCCCTAGATTACTAATGATTGGGGAAGGTCTTGCTAGTGCTTTTTTTTCTTTTTTTTTTCTTTTTTTTTTTTTTCCTTCATAATAAATTTTAGGTTCTAATTGTATTTGTAGTGGATAAATATCCAAATAATTAAAGCCACCAATGAACATCATCAAATAGTGCTCTTAACTGTCTTGGTAAAAATGACAAAATCCTTGTTATGTTTTTTCTACTGATTAGTGGAGGACAGTTTTCATGAACCATCAATCAGGCTTTTTTTTTGGAAAAAAAAAGAAAAAAAGTCATAAGTGAAGTTTTCCTCCTGTAACATCAAAGCAATTGAAGATTTTTAAAATGTATAATGGATTGTACTGCTTTGATTCTTTTTGCGTCAAATCCAAGCTCTATCTTAGAACATTAGGGCACTTTAATTCATTGTAATCCTCCCCCTTGCCCCCTTTCCCCTCAAGAAAAAGACCGACCTCTTCCTACTGAGCAAAGGAAGTACTCTTAGAAACAATAACAACATTACAGTAGGCAATTAGCATTATCCATGCAGAAACTGTTCTAGGAATACTTATCCTATTATGTTTTCAAAGTCTGTCCTGGACTTTTTTAGTGTTCTTCATATGTTACACATTTATATAGCTCTTTCTTCATCTGCAAAAATGCATCTGCTATGAAGCATTTTGAAATCTAAGGTATTGACCTTGACACATTTCATATTATTATTATTATTAGAAACATTTTTTTAACTGTGAGGGAGTTACTGAGTGAATGATTTCCCCTTATAAATAGTAAGAATTGTCTCAAAACTTTTGGAATCAGTTCTCAGACAAGTGGATGTTAGAATATCTAAAAAAAAATGTAGATCATATGTCCATGTTAATTATAGCCATTAAAATCCACAAAAAGTTCAGAACTTGCTTTAATGTCACTATGATCAAATTTCAGTTCATTGCTGGAACTGCATCAAGGGAATTACCAGATTGGAAAAATACATTTCTGAGACATTAAAACTACTATTTGTAATACACTATAAAAGCTAGCACACTGTGTCAGTTCATACATTAGTCTCTTTTTTTTTTTTTTTTGCCACTGAAATAATAACCCATTTTAACAGTTTTGATCTAACTCCTAAATCTTCTGAAGAATCAGAATCTCATTCTGGATCTGACATTTGAAATTTAGAGCAATTTCACTTTGACTTTGAATGTAGACCAAATTAAATATTTTACTATTTCAAATTACATTCAAGGAGCACACTGTTACAACATATATTCTTAAATTCAGCATTCCCAATCCATTGTTTAAGGAACTTCCCTATTGTTCTACTCCTACACCGAAGACAAAGGAGGAAGTATAATAAACAGGCATTTAATCAAGTCCTGAACAGCTCCATGTTTATCATTCTACCTTGTTAAGCCTCTTGTATTTTACTGTGGTTAAAATACAGTATAAACATAATGTGACCTTTCTGTCACCATCTTCTGTAAGCCATTCTGAAAAATGAGTGTACATAGAACTAAATATGCAAAACTGGAGGAATTTTGGCTAGTGAGATTTTTAAGTTCAAAACATGTAAGACAAAAGCAGAAAATGTATTAAAAAGTATTAAAATATGCCATGTGAGCATATAAACACATAACATTTTAGGTCTGACACTCTCCAGCTCAGCTACTAACAAATGGTGGAAACATCCAATAATACTGATATTTCTTCCTATGGAAGCTACTTCAGAAATAAAAAATTTGCTCTGCAGAATGCCAAAAAACACTTTAAGTTTGAAAATGCCAAGTTTTTCAGCTCACCGTCCTTCTCAGACCAAACTCATCAGGTTCTGCCTTACCTGACATAAGAAATGGGCTTTTCCTAAAGAATGTGATGTGCGAATGGTGGCTGACCTTCAGACCATCACTACAAGAGGAGAGATCATGATAGTGGCTTTGCTTGCCCAGTGTGCAGTGGTTAATATCCTTATTCTAGTGTGAGTTGAATTTATTCTCTTAGCTGCTGGGATCAAGCTGAAGCCTCCCATAGAGGCATTTAATTTCCAGGATATAGGGTATTGGAGACTGCTTGGAGAAGTTCCTCATGTTGGAGATTTTCAGCACTGTAAAAAATAAGTAATGTTGCAAGGAACAGGTGACAGTGCATGGGACCAGCAAGCCAGGATGCAGGCAGGCAACCAGGACACATTCCTGCAGGGGCAGACCTGTGCACCTATCATGCTCAGAGGACTATTTACGAATTTATATACTTAACACTATGACTGAATTCCTTCCCTTCCCAAAGGCATGACTAAACTGCTGGTCAGTGACTGCCTGCATCCAGACCACCAGCCACTGAGACTTGATTGATTGTTTCTAAGAAAAGCAAGCATAATTTTAGTTGGTGTACTTCTGCTGGACAGGTTTTGCCATTACCTGGAAAGAGTTTTTAAGAATCTGCAGCTCAAGAATCATTCATTGTCATCACAATAAGCTGATAATGCCAAAGAAAAGCTTATTTGAAACATTTTTGACCAAGAGGTCATTCTAGATGCCAGTTTTAGATGTTATGACCTTGCTTAAAACACAGAATAAAGCTGCAACTTTTTCCTTGAGGTAGCTAGCACTCTACTATGTGAAAGTTAGAGTTATGAGCAGCCTAGCATTTCAGTGTTGTAGAAGTGTCACCACACATACAGTGTAAATACACATCCTTTAAACCACTGAGTACAGTGACTTAGGCCATGCTGGACCTCTGCTGTACTGGCAGCACTGCCTAAGCCATTTCAAGTACTGAATATCTGGCATGCTTTTATAGTAATAAAGGTTTAGGAGCTGTGTCTGCAGTAAAAAAGCTGCTATCATATTGAGTGTATGCTTTTATAATGTTTTATGACTCAGTGAAGCCATAGTTGTGAATAACAGTCACTGTTATAACTAAAAACATTTAATTAAAGTAATTTGAAGAATGTATTTAGTTTTTATTTAAATAAAAATTCCAAAAGACCAAAGTTAGTCTGCATAAATTAGTTTAAGGTGAGTGACTTCACTGACTTCACCTTCCCCCTTTGTCCCAATTATTATATTGCTCTTGTACTGAAAGAGCACTTCCATTTCATTTTGAGGAAAAGAGAAACACACATTGACATGGTCTTCAACTTCTCTGTAGTGTTAAAATACACTAAAGTCCATTACTACAATCTGTAGTGTTAAAATATGCTAAAGTCTCACACCAGAACTCCCAGAACTGAGTCAAGCTCTTTAGGATTAAAATAAACATTTATAAGTGCTGGAAGAGAAATCTGGTTTACATGCTGGAATAGGTTAGAAGGTAAAGAGGTCTGTTTCTTTTAAACCATTGAATTTATAATTCTTTTGAATAAAACCATGTTGATAACAAAAACAACAATCTTCCCTTAATCATGTATTAGCAAACAAGTATTAACTAGCATAGTTGCTTTTGGATATAAACAAAGACATTTGCAGTAAGCACCAAGGTACTTTGAATGTCATTGGAGATATTCAAAACTCAGATGGACAAGTCACAGAGCAACATGACCTCACTTTGAAGTTTGCCCTGCTTTGAAATAGACTTTTTGACCTCCAGAAGTCCTTTCCAAACTAAATTATTCTATAGTTTTATAACTGCTAACTTTCATTAAAATTGCTCTTTCCACAGCACAGAATCATAGAATCATGAGGGTTGGAAAAGACATCATCTGGTCCAACCATCCCCCTACGACCAATGTCACCCACTAAGCAATGTCCCTAAGCACCATGTCTAACCTTTCCTTTGAACACCCCCAGGGATGGTGATGCCACCACCTCTCTGGGCGACCTGTTCCAACACCTGACTGCTCTTTCTGAAAAGAAATGTCTCCTAATTTCCAAACTGAACCTCCCCTGGCGCAACTTGAGGCCATTCCCTCTAGTTCTATCACTAGTTACCTGTGAGAAGAGGCTGACCCCCAGCTCCCCACACCTTCCTTTCAGGTAGTTGTAGAGAGCAATAAGGTCTCCCCTGAGCCTCCTCTTCTCCAGACTAAAAAACCCAGTTCCCTCAGCTGCTCCTCACAGGATTTGTGTTCCAGGCCCTTCACCAGCTTTGTAGCTTTTCTCTGGACATACTCATCATATTCCCAATTGATTAGAACCTACTATCTCTGAAAATGAGCAGACTGGCTTCAGATTCAGAATATCTATCTCTCAGCCTGGATTTTAGTCTGCCTCATTTGTGAGTTAGGCTAAAACTGGTATGGGATATTCAAAGGCCATGCAGAAAAACCTTGTCTGTTCTGGATGGAAACTGATTGCTGTCCTCAGGCCAAGGTGTAGGCAAAAGCTGAGTTTGCAAATGAATACAGTGGTATAGGGGTACACTTAGTTCAGCATAAACACAGACAGCCCCTTCTAGTGGAATTTGCGGTGTCCTTTCCTAGCTGTATGTTCCTGTTGCCTTCCTGCCCTCAGTCAGAGCCACTGAGCAGCCATAGAGTTGGCCAGATAAGTCTGCACTCTTAATTTAATCCTCTACAAGAGATGGTTAGCTAGTGATTGATATGCTAGGGCTAGCAATATGTTAAAACAGCCTAGAATTAATATTCTTTTCCTTTAACATGTTAACTTGTGGTTTTAATTAGCAACGTATGTACAAACTCTTAATTCAGTTGTTCTCACTTGTATATAACATGCATCAATTTACAGAAGAAAGCATATATCCAGGGAATTATCAGGTGGCTTAAAATGGAGTTTTCAGCATCCAATTGTAGGAACAGCACAATTGCAATCCTTTGTAAGACATTTATCTCATGTTCTGAGTTACATAGCAGCACTAGGGACACATTTTTGACTTTGGAGTATATGGCATAGCATATCCTACTATTTTCCTTGACCCTCAGTGCAGGAGATGGGAAGGAGATGAGAGTTCAAGATCCTGATTTCCTACTTTCCTGACCAGGGTTGTATCTTAAGATGCACCTTCTTCCCTGACCAAGGCTGAATTTTGAGATCCAAGTCTTGCAAAACACAACTTCTCAAGGTGCCATGCTGTTGGAGGTTGAAAGAGTAACCACATGGCATCCCGAAGACTCCATGTGAGGCAACCCCCCCCATACTACTGGACTTTCCCAGCCTGATTATCCAGTCATCCTTGTACAGGCTTGGACTATTCTTTCCTTCCACCTGAGGAACAATTTCAGGATTAAGGCCAACTATAGGTTTGCAATGCTAGAATAATTTTCACAGCTTAGTTTAAGTGAAGTAATTCAATGAGAATCACTGTCTTAATTACTCAGTGAGCTCTAGGAACATGTCCTCACCTGACTATCATGTTCTACTGAAGTGATAATGAGAGACTACTTCAAGAAAAATACCTCCTTGCAGGGTTTCTCTGTACAGTTCTACAAAATTCTCCAAGTTACTACAAATCACAGATTTACCAAGGACAGGCTTTATAAATTGACCCTCTGCAAAAAGGTGAAAACAAAAATCAAAACAGAACAATGAATTTCCACCAGTCCTGGAAAAATATAATATAATATAATATAATATAATATAATATAATATAATATAATGTGATATAATATAATATAATATATAATCAGACATTTTTTTTCCACTTCACCTAACACTGAAATCTCAGTGTTGCAGCTTTTCCATCTTTAGCATATATACATTTTTGTGCACATTGTAATAAACACATGGGGCCATGATAGTGTCAGAAGTTTTTCCAGTCCAATGATATAAAGTGCAAGTCTTCCAAATTTTACACCCTGCAGACCTCAAATTGGTCTCAGATGGCTTGACATGCACTTGTATGGTTGTGAAGGCTTAGTGAATTGGTTATTACTTATGCTTAGTTAATATCAGTGTAGACAGAATTGACATGTTTAAAACGAATCATGGTCTGAACAACTATTGATGTTTTTTTTTTTTTGGCAGACAGTGTTTGGGGAGTTCTTCAGCAGGAAGATTGATTTTATTTTTGACATTGTGTGTTTAGGTTTTTCTTTTTTCTTTCTTTTTTTTTTTTTCCTGCTCTTTTGGGCCTAGGGGTTGGTAGGCTACTTGTTTACTTTAGCTCTGGCCACTCTGAATACCTATTCTTCCTCTTATCTCTCCAGTGGTATCCTCTCCATCTGCTCAGTAAGCACTAACAATTTTCAGCCTTATCTTTTAAGACCATCTTCAGGAGCTGTTTTGTAAATGTTTTCCTAAAAGTACTTGGCACTTAGAAAGTCCAGCTGAAAAACCATTTAAATGAGATTTCAGGAGAGACTGCAGAGAAATGAATATAAACACTGCTGCTTTTTTTCTTATGTAGAATTCTTGTATTTTCACCGAGTTTTGATCACCTCCATATATGAAAAAGCAATGAATTGAGAAAGGCAGGGAGATGAAGTATTTGTAGCTTCAAGTAGAGTGTGCTTACATGAATTGACTCCACCAATACATATGTAAACTGAATGCTATTAAAGGAGGCATATATGACCTTTCTTCCCAGTATCTTTATAAGCAGCAGATGTAATATATAATAAAGATGAATGAACACTGCTCATCCCTATTACTTCTTCCTCATTTTCAAAAGGTACCCTGAAATTAGATTGACCACTGAGATTGACTATTCATTTGGCTGAACACACCTTCAAGCAGGCATAGCATACCAACATAGTTTGTTCTATAAGACTATTAATGCATTGTAATTAACAAACAGTGTAATCAATCATCTGCTTTACTGGTGTGTGTCTTACATATGTTGACTTGCCTGAAGGAAGGAGACTAACAGCTAAGGACATTGCATTATCTAGTTCATCATCTTTACAGTGACGGGTGCCATAAATTATAGAAAACAGGAAAAAGAAAGAGCTGATAAAAATTCCCCCAAAGCTTGTGAGAATTACAGCATTTTCATCTAATGTTGAATTACGGTGAAGAAGATCTAAAATTGCCCTGTAAAAGGAGTTGAATGTCAGTTTCAATAAATTTCTAAAAAAAATTTCTGCTCACCAAAGTCTCTTAAGGAAGTGGTAACTGGAAAATAAGGAAGATCTTCATGTGGATAAAACCAGTTAAAGCAAAGGAAACTCAGAGTGGAAATATATGGTCAGCTTTAAGTGGAGTGAGATCATCACTGAAGTCCCACAGGGACCTCTGCTTGGGTCAGTGTTGCTCAATAGAGAAATAAAAGAGCAGAAAAAGGGGTGGATGACTGGCAAAGAGGAAAAGTTCTCTGATGATACTAAATTATTCAAGGCAGTAAAAAGAAATTTAACTTCAAAGTATCTCACAAGCACATCCTAGTATTGATTGAATAGGCAATACAATAACAGCTTGTATTCAATGTGCCTAAACATAATGGGAAAAAAAATAATGCTGTACCATTATGAAGTGATGGGCTCTGAGCTGATGGCTATTAAGAATGACATCTGAGAGTTAAAACAAAGAACTTTATAAGAACATCAGGTCAAGGTTTCTGGTCAAAAAAAGATGAATTAAAAAGAAAAAAAAGCAGAACAGGGAATGCCACTACATTGCTGCATGAATACATCTGAAGCACTTAACAGGAAGGCAAGAGAGAAGGCAACAGTCTATCACAAGGATTCCCACACCCTGCCAGCCACCTGACATTCATCAGAAATCTTATTTGTCTTTAGACATTGACATTTGTAAACAACTCGTGACATTCAGGAGAAGAATCATAAGAGTTAAAAATCTTGATTTTGCTCATCCACACACATGAATGAAGATTCATACTGATAGGGAAAAAGTCATACTGAGAAGTAAACAAGCAAACCACTCCCTCTTAAACATTTAGAGAGGGCAATACAGTTAAGGAATTAATAATGCAATGAGAATAGCCATAATTTCAAAACACATCCTTTTTCTGGGGAACATTTGTAATGACCTATAGAAGCCAAAATGGCTAATTGCATATGTACAGAAATGTTGTGTACAAATAATTATGAGGATAATCCATTACATAATGAAAAATTTTAAATTTGTCAAGTGCAAAATATTGTTAATACAAATCAGTACAGACAAGATTTGATCTGAAAGTTAGCTTGTTTTACATCTGTGATCAAGAGTCACATAATGGACCATTTCAAAACTTTTATTTGTTTTCATTGTTTACTATTGGGCTCATTGGATTAGTGAGGAGGGAGTTAGCAAGGTCTTTCCACTGTATATTAAACTATCAGTCAGATAAGGCACACGGGAAAATTTTACAGAGTAGTGAGTGTGGGAACAGAGGAAACTGCATCTTAAAATTGATAAAAAAATAAATAAAATTTAAGACCACTGATAAAATACCCATTAGACTTATTGGAATGGTTGAATAGACATTTTCCTATGGTTTCTTACTGAAGGAGTTAAATCTCTTCACTGATATGCTGATGACCTATCTGATGAACTGTAAAAGTAGCTGGCTGGAATCTTATTTCTGGGAGACAAGGTAGATGCCTTTGTATTTGCACTTATTCCACATAGGCCTGTTATGTTAGTACCATCAACTATTATTGATTTATGACAGAAAAAACACAGCATACTGATATTTCTGTTATTTATTTGTAAAGCTCTTATTATTTTTGTATGATTCCAATGTGAAATTTACACTGTAACGCCATCTGTGAGACATTTTTTTCAAGAGCAAAAAGTCACCTGGGTGGACTCTTGCAGTCTTTGAAGTCTTTATGTGGGGAATGAATGGGGAATGCATATGAGTGTTATGACATACCAGCATAAACTAGGGAGGAATCAGTTCCACTGCCAAGTTACTTAGGGTGGGACATTTCATCATGCTGTTAGGTGATGGTGAAAGCTGTTGGCTTTCTTTTAGAAACATTTTTGCCAGGCCATAGAGGCTGGAGTTTAGTGCAATAACTCAGTAAGGACAAAATTTAACTATATAAGGAGGATCTGAAGGTTAGTTTAAGGACTGCAGTGGAGATGGAAGAGAAGGTCAAGCTAGTGAGCATCTAAGTTATAGCATCTACTCTTGGACCTGAACTAATATCTCTAAATACTGCTGTTTCTTACTACAGAGATACCACGTATAGGTATTTTTGCAGTGTGTCCTGTTGTTTCATCTTGGGTGAATTGGGCCTCTAATCTGAAGATGGTGAAGAACACAGTCCTCTGTGTTGATCTTAAACCAGTCAGGTTTGCCATGGTCCTTGCCTTGAACTCTTTCAAGTCATCAACAGATCTGTCACCAGATGAGTGTTCCCACCACGAGTACTGGAGCTCATCTGACCCCTTATTGAGCTGGTCTTGGGAACAAAGGGGAGAGTGCTGAAGTGAATAGATTTTTTTTTTCCTGCTTTAATACCCTGAAAACATAGTGCATTACCAGGCAAACACCCAAACACATTATCAACATAATGAAAGAGAAATAAGAAGTGGAAAATCATGGGGCATGACCACAACTGCTCTGGCATAGATTGGTTTACATAGCCAGGAAGTTGCATCCTTCAACTCCTATAGCCACATATCAGTGTTTCATTTTCATTGTACCCTTTCACCATGCTTTGATTATCATTGTGGAGTAATTTCCATGCCCAACAGGTATTTGGTTTGGATGAAGTGAAGTGATAGTTACACTCTTAATGCACTCCAACTATGACAGACAGTCAATCCACAGAAGCAGACTGGATCTAGAATGAAATCCTCCAACTGGATGAAAAAAAAGCAATCCTTTCCCATCCACATGCTGTAGATGTCACGTCTTCAACACCAAATCTTTGGCTCTACAGATCTGCTCCTGTTGCACTGGGTGGTGTGCTACCTGTGCAGACAGACACAGCTTCACTCTTCAGAGAGAAGGTAAACTTGGAGAGGACTGGGAGATTTTTATTTCTGGTTTTGGTTATCAGCTCTGAAAAAGAACTATCCTATATCATACAACCAGGTTTCATTATCCCAAAACAGGAATTCCTCATTTAAATAATTACTCTTACATTGGCAAATGAATAAGACACTTAATATTAGACAGGGTGAGCACTGGGCTTGCAAAAAGTCTGTCACTTAGGGGTCCAGGTTGCCTGGTATTCTTGGTGGTTCCTCACTTTGTGCCAAAGTGCATAACACTCTAACATTAATACCCGACCACTACAGGCTGGCTCCAAAAGCCCAAAGACATGAAGGTTTGTAGAGTAGGAGAAAGCTGTTACTCTATGGCCAACACAAATTTTCAGGAAAGTTATGAATCAGTCCGTCTAAAATAATGCTTAATTTACAGACTGTGAGATTAAAAACTTATATTTTAGCTGGGTTTCGACTCCCCTTTTCATTATACTTGATGTATGTTAAACTTAAAAAAAACACAAACAATTAAGAAAATAAAATATATGAAATGTTTGTATATTCATATACTTCTGGCACCTAGTTTACAAATGATTGTGAGATTTATAACAAAACCTCAAAATCTGGCAACACTTTATTAAAAGAAAAGAGGCAAATG
This sequence comes from Heteronetta atricapilla, assembly GCA_011075105.1. NCBI lineage: Eukaryota > Metazoa > Chordata > Aves > Anseriformes > Anatidae > Heteronetta > Heteronetta atricapilla. Next base: position 68,771,621 of record CM021733.1, read on the forward strand.
ATGAGGTCAAAAAAATACAAAATGCTTACAGACATAACCTTGTAAAAAATTAATTAATAGCAAGCAGTTATGGTATTTGTAAAGATTAATAATTTCTGGTTGTCAGCATTTAATACCACTGATGTTCATGGCTGCTCTCTCAAAAAAAATAAGATAAAAAAAATAAGATAAAAAAATAAGATAATAAGACTACCTATCATTATCTGTCTTCCAGTAGCAAATATATGCTATCTTTCCTGTTTATCTTTAAACAAAGCTTTCTTACTCTACAGCCTAGTAGCATATGATTGAAGTCATATCCATAGCACCTGAGTCTGATGAGTTTACTGGGAACTAACCAAAGGAACAGTAATTCAAAGCAGATGTTAACTGACACTGACTACATTGTTCTATCAGCGTGATGTGAAAAGGCACACAGTTATTTAGATGCCTATCCATATCTTACAACATGTTCTTAGATGTCTACAGCCTGTAGTATTCTAAGGGCCTGCATTAAGACACACAGACTGTTATGAAGAAGGAAAAAAAAGTTGTCTCTTGATGTAAGGCAGTACCATTAACATGTATAATTTTTTTTTATCTGCTCTCCTTCCTCTCTTCTGGGAAAAGAAGCAAATTATGTTATCATTGCTTGTATACTCAGCAAGTAGTTGCTTTGTCTGCAAATGCTCTATACTTCAGTCTCAGTCAGTTTTTAGGTTATTTTTCCAACATAAAATCTTAGGGCATGACTCTTTGTTGTACTGCCTGTTTTGTTTATTGACTCACTCACACTTAAAATACTTTCTTGGAGAAACTTCTTCAGTATATTAGTTCAAAGCAGTTCCTAGGCAGATTATTTTAACTAATGCAGTAATTAGCATGTGTGTTCAGACACAAGTATTAGAATTTTCTTGGCTTTGCTATGTTTCACACAGTTTCGCAAGGTTTCTTTTTCTTTTTCTTTTTCTTTTTCTTTTCTTTTCTCTCCATTCCCCCATTTAACCATTTCTTAGTGTGTGTATAAATGATTAATGATAAATGATTTTGATATCCTCTGAACGATCCCATATAGGTGCAAATTGTATAAAAGGATAATAGAGTATACCACTATTAAGACACGAAGTGCTGATTTGCAAAATTGATAAGAGACTGTAATTGGTCAGCAACAGAGCTGATACTTCTGTAATTTCCCTACTGTCCTACCAGAGCTCTTCATCCCACCTAATTCTTCAAAGAAGAGATGCATCATTTCCTGAACATTCAGTGCTAGAGTGAGCATTAGACAGCTGGCTGCCCAGAGGTAATGTCTGTAACTTTGTCTGCAGAGAAGCATCTTTAAAAACAAGGCTATTTAGTGTTGTGAAATATTTCTAAGAGGCTGTTTGTTTTTTTCTGAAATTTTCTTTTTTTTTACATGAACCACTGGAGACCAGTCAGATAACAGAAGAGAGAGCCTTTTCATCTACGGACAACTCTTCAAAGTGGTGGATGGGAATTTAACCACATGACTTCTTCATTGATGGAAGACATACAATTAGATCTAAGTATTACTTCACCAGTGGTTTTTGACCCTTGTCAGCTGTGGAGCTGTAAACATTTTCTGTGGAAGATCTAGTCTCTTTAGAAATTTCACATGTATGGACAGTTCCATGCATATATTAAGATGTTTTTCATAATCAACTTTCATGTTTGCTTTAGAAACAATATTTAGGTCAATGGAAAAAAAGTTTGATAATTTATCTCTAGATCTCAGCTTTCTTTAGCATTAAGAAAGTGTGGGTTATAAGAAATTTGCAATTCATATATACATATATATTTTCTACATAACTCTAGACTTGTGTAGGAAAACATGTAGGACCTTATCCAAAATCTGTTGAAACTCCTGGGATTCTTTCCTTCAATATATCATCTGTCCTCCGGCTACAGCTTCTATTGCTGTAAAGACTATATTATCTGTGTTCATACTGACAATTAGACTTCACTGAAACCTTTCAGACACTGATGGGGTCTTCTCACCAGCAGAGCAGAGCTGCGAAGTCTAGTCAGAGCTGCAGAGAAATCTTGCTGCTTGAATGACTACATTAGGCACCTCTCCTGCTAACTCAGCACTTGAGGTGCCTTAACTTGTCACGGTTTCCCAGCAGAGAAGGGATTTCTGAAGTACTTGTTTCACCACAGACTTGTCTGTTATATATTGTATTTTCTCATGAGCCTGTAAGGGCTGACATAACTCAGAGTTAAATTGATCCTTTAGTTGGCAAAATGCATTGGGAGACTTCTGGATGAGAGTCATTCTCTGACACCAGCTGTAGCTACTGTGCATAATTGAATTCACTTATTCATTAAAAATAAATAAATATCTAGTTGGAAGTATAGATGGAATTAATTTAGGTCATTTAGAATATAATTACTCAGGCTGGTGTTTGGTCAGGAGACAGTAGTTAGCAGCACCAAACTTGAGAAAAATATTTGTGATGTTCAGCTATTTCTTCTCATTGTGATACAGAAATTGCTGCTTCTCTAGTGAGTGCTTCAGGTGACTACACATCTGACATTCCCCTTATGATGCATTATAGCCATGTTTCTATTTTTACATTGCTAGGGAAAAGATGGGTCAATCTACTTTTTATCACTGACAGAAAAAAATGAAATTGTGTATAGGTTGTGGCTAAAGGTGGGAAAGGAGAGGTAACTGGAATATAAGCTCCTGCTGCAATGATTAAGAGATATGCCAAATGATGCATAGGTACTCCATGTATGGATGGACTTGTTGTGGAGTGGCAGGACATAGCCATTTATCTGCACATAGAATATTTTTAGAGGCTAGGATCTGGAAGACCTCAATCCAGTCTTTCACCAGAAGCTGCCTGTACGACTACAGGCAAAGCAAATACTAACATCAAGATTTAGATTTTGCACAGAACCCAGGCATGTAAAAGTGAGGTGCTGTGTCATGGTGCTATTGTAGTTCTCAAGTCTGTTTTGTAGACCTGAACCTTAATCTCTCTGTTCTATAGTATCTGACAGAATATAAGTACCTATCCTGCCCTACCAAGAAGGTGTGGTGGGAGCAAGTGCCACAGGACGCTTAAGGTGCTCAGGTACCTCTATAAATATGGTGTTTAAGATGAGTAGATAAAAACAATGTTTCATACAGGAAATCTGTTTAGTGTTCTGGACATTCCTTAACAACAGCTAACTCTACTCTGTGCTTTCTAGTAGTTGATCCATATACAGGATGAAAGCATGGTCTGGCTGCCAGAAAACACGATGGCATACATCTCATTTGACTCAGCTGACAAAACATGAGGTGTCTTGTCTAGACTGAAGATTCTGTGTATAGTCAGGGAAGTGGGTGAGCACTTCCAGAAAGCAGCTTGTACTATCCTAAAATGGATGGCTGAGCCATAGGGGGCTGAGGACAGGCCCTCCTGAGGAGCCTGTCTCTATTCACAGACTAGTGAGGAGGGTCTCTGGGTGTCTGGCTCAGTTAAGGCACCTTCCTGTCTGATGGCTAAGTAAGATTAGGTGAATCCCACTGTAGTCTCCCTCCAAGTGACAAAAGACCCTTGAGGAAGGAAGGTTAAGAGTTTAATCTCTCCTTGTGACCCACATGATATTAGCAGTATTAAAAACATAGGTCCATATAAATATATGTATATATACATATATATATATCCTTTAGCTTTTAGAATTGTTTGTTTAGGTTCTGAAATAAACTGAATTTTGATAAAGCCCATTCCACTATAAATGAAAGGCTAATGTAGTTAAAATATCTAAATCAGTCAGACAACAAGTCATACTCCTCCTGTGTCAGCTAAATAATTAAAGTTTGATCTTTGAAACCTTACTTACCTGTAATGAGCTACCTGTGGTTAAGAGAGAAAACAGCAAGACCTCAGTGCATGGTTGTTTTAACTTGAAACTTGACTCTTTTTGCCTAAGCTGAAGCAAAATCAAATGAAGCAAATACAAAACCCTCTCCTGTTCCAGAGTCATGCATAGCATTGAATTGTCACTTCTACTGTGATCTGAAACCAGGAAAGGAGTGTGTTGATGCTGACTTGACTCAGGAGAAAACCTGTTTAAGGCTTGCTCATTTGTTTCAATTTCTATGCTGTAACATTTCTTCAACTCTGGGAAACCAAGAGAGGTTTCTCCAAAGCAGAAATACTGAAATGTATGTCACAGCTTGAGTGGTCTGAAGGACTGTTTCAGACAGGTAATAACTTGGACAAATCATGAAGGCTTATTGGCCATCACTGGAGTGAAGCATGTACTATGCTGTGATTCCAGTTGTGAGAAACCTTGTGCACTAACAAGGGATGTCACAATCTCAGCCACAACAGACTTTATACCCTGCTATTCATCCATATATTTTGTAACCCTTTCATATCTCTATTGAAAAATTATGTCAAATTTTACATTTAATATTAACCTAATTAATTACTTGAATATTACAATAAAATTAAGCATGGAGGAGGGTATACCCCTAAATTTTTCAGAAAGTTAGAGCTGCTGTGTGAAGCTTCTCACCTTTACAGAGCCTTTACTTCCATATTCTCTATCATCACTTAAATCAATGAATATATTCTTCTAATTCTTCTATTGAGGGGAGTCCTTGATCCCTTGAAATACAAAATGTGTGAAGCTTTTATCTATATTCCTAAAAGGGCTGTGGGGTGGGGGGGGGGGGGGTAGTGATGCAGATGGATCAATATAAACATATATGACAGTAGCTTGGAGCTGCATGCAGTAGCCTAAGTAAACAGAGTGACAGGATGACTTTTCAAAACAAGCTTGTCATGTTTATGCTTGTTATCAGCTCTCCTGACAACCATTTTCCCATCAGCTAACTACAGACTTAATTAGGGCATTAACACAGTCCTGCCCCCATGCCTCCTGCCTTTCCCCAGCTTAGCACTGGGCCATTACTGGGGAAAAAGAAAGCAAGCCAGCAAACAGGAAAGAGAGAGAGAAAAAGGAAGGAAGGAAGGGGAGGAGAGACAGAGTAAGAGATAGCATGATTTAGGTTGCATTACACAGGGTGGAAGGAAAACAAGCAGTGCTTTTCCACATTTTGTACCACATTTTTGCAAAATGAATAGTTCATGGGAGCAGGCAGGCCAGACCGCACCATTGAAAGAAACCAGACTTGTTCTGTGATTTCCACTTGTAGATGCCTGAAAATGCAAGAAACATGAATTCCATCATCGTCTGTTAAGATACATCCCTCACGCAGAGGGACTGTTCTATGTAAGGAAGACCCAGAGATCCTATGCACAAGACAAAACACAGGAAGTTGTAAGGTACTTTTGGCAAACTATTTTTTTGGAGGTAGAGACTAATTGCTCACCTGGGGCTTGTACAATACCTTCACTTTAATTAAAAAAACAGAGCACATTTTGCAGTATCCTGTCCCTATGAATAGTTCCCATGTATCCTACCCAGACTAGAGCTCCATGTCATACAGTTACCAATAGTAACTGGAGTAACCCTGAGCATAACATCACAATGTTATTCTTCATAATGACAGTTTTACATACAATACCCATACAATACCACTTTTAACCCTTCATGATTTTGTAACTAGTAAAAGACTTGAATTTTCTGGTTTTCATTATTTCAACACTGTCCCTACATATATTTCCTCTAGTATAGCTGGTAGACTATGTCTTTGGTATCAAGCAATTTTGCTTCACTAGTCTTTCCCTCATTCACCACCACCATAAGACTATCCCAATCAAGCCCAGCTACTGTTCAGTACAAGCATTGGTGAATTTAGACTTTTTTTTTTTCTTTTTTTTTTTTTTTCCGTCTATTGTGTTACTGATGTGAATAGCTGATGGCTAATGATGTAACATTATATTGGATGCCCTGGACTAGGGAAAGCCCAGATGGTGGGGTACCCAGACCAAAGACTAAATGACACTGATGTCTCTGCAGTGTGTATGAGCAAATGCTATATCCACCATGTGGCTTTCAAGAAAATTAATAAAATACATTCCATCTGAATAACCAGGAGGTGTTAAACAGTAGGTATTTGAAACCCAGGAGATTTTAAATCCACACATCAAAATGACTTGTTTCTAAGGAGATGTTAGAGGAGTTCTTGGAATGGCTGTTAATATTCAGCCCAACTTTGAAAAGTCCTAAGTCTTCTGGAGAAGGAATAAGTAACCCTTCAAAAAAGGAAAGAGAACACCTATAGTATCTTAATTATGATTTAATCTATACATTTGTTGGTCTAGAAGAGTATAATTGAATGGGAAGTCTGATTCTCCATTGAGATGGAGAATAATTAAACTAGTACCAATCAACATGTGGTATATAGAAAATAAAGCTTGTTATTACTGCTTGGGCAAGCTCACTTGACATAGATAATAACATCAATATAATATTGATGTAAATATGTTTGAGTGGTGTTCCATGGCTTTATGTTTTAAAAAACTAGATGAAATAAAATCAATGTGGCATGTATTGCAGGAACTAAAATTTGGAGACATATCAAATCTCAAAATATAACTGTAATGAGGGAATGGATCATCAATGAACAGATGTGTTTCTAGCAGGGTTCTGAAGAGATCACTGTTTTTCCAACAATATTTAATTTTTTTATAAAGAACCCGGAAAGAAAAAACAATTACTGATTGAGATTACAAAAGGTACATGGATTAAGGAAAGAATGATAAAGTAAAAAGAGATCTAGTCACTGTTGCATTAAAAAAGTAAGTCAACATGTGATTTAGTTGGACCAAATAGGAAAAATGGCAGCAAGAAAGCACATACATCTTATCTATAAGAATTACTTGAAAAAGACAAGCAGAGTGATAATTTTTGGTTTTGCTGGTGTTATGATTATGACAGCCATTTAACATAGTGCCTAGGAAGAACCGTCTTTAGCAAAGACTGTATGATGCTGCAGAAACACAGAATAAAAATGCAATTTCTCTCCTTCAGAAGCTGCCAGTGCAATTTTGCATCCAAAACACACTGCTGTTTTTGGATGTATGAACAAGACAATTTCAAAATGGAGTGGGGAAGTGAGCAGCCTGGGTGCTAAAGTGACAGACAGATGTATGGGAATGCATTGGAGCCATAGACATGATTATAGGACTGGAAATTCCTATATTCCTAAATTCCTAATTCACATGCTTATGGTGCTCAACTCAGAGCATCTGAGAGAGTTTAAGAGTGTCTCCCTTACACTCTATGAAGTGTTGAAAAGTTGGAAGTAAAGGGCTTTTCCAATTTTAACGGGCTTTTATATAAGCATCTTACTTCCTAGGGTAAGTTATATCCTTATAGGGTTAAAAGAAGTGACACCAACCTGGAAATTTTTCTCTTATCAGTTGCAGATACTTTTAAAGATGCAAATGTCAAAGGTAATTCAACGGTATTGTTCTCACAGTATTCCTTAGAATACTGTATGTACCAGATGTTTTTATTGTAATTGGCTTTCACAATATTGTCCCAGCTGAGAAAGTCTCAGTGAAATTATATATTCTTTTAAGATGGGACACTGAGCTGAAGGAAAGCTCAAAATGCTGCTTGGTGTTTCAGCTGCATAATTTCCAGTGATTATTGTGGGTCCCTGTGTTCCTGGGCCTAGGGCAATGCTTTGAAAATGAAGGGGCTATTGCCCAATCTTTATATCTTTGAAAAGCGATAAAATTAGAGCAGTTTTAGAGTAAGCCCTGCAGGTTCACTGAGCAGCTGCCTTCAAAGGAAATTTCTTTGTCTTGATAAACAACAAAGCAGAAGCACCTGGGTTTGGACACATCAGTTTTCTACCTTGGAATACTAACATTTGAAATCAGATAGTTGAAAGCAAGACACAAGTTATCATCAATAAGAAAATATTATCTTTCTGGATGTTCTTTGTCCTAAACTAATGTTAAGTAGTTCTACTTATATAATTCAACTAGCACAGTGTAAAAGCTTCAAGGTTTTATTACTCGAAGGGTAGCTGAGGTAGCTTGGACAAAGCATCTTAGTTTACAGCACTGTTTCTGACCCTGTTTGTGAATGTTCCAAAAACAAAAAGCTCACTGAATATGACTTTATTTATTTATTTTTAATACTTTTGGAAATTCTCATTAACTGGAATTAATGATTCTACTACCACTATTTCTATGCAATTTATTTGAAAGGCTTCACATAGGTTTATTTTGTTCAGACAAATCTAGTGTAGAGATACTATTCAGTAGAGACTGTAACAATGGAGGTTAAGTGTCAAAAATCTCATAAGAGCAATTAAATTACAGATAATGTGTACCAATCTAGCATGGTACAGTATATGACCAGGTCAGGTGAGTCAGGATGAAAGCGTTTTTATGTATTTATTTGGTTTTCTGTCATTCCAATTTTTTTTTTTATTTTATTTTTTTAGAATACATTATACTTCTGAATACAAGGTCTTGGTTTTATCTACTGTCAATCCAATAAAGGCGGACAGGTTTAACTTTGGATAAAAAATTAAAGAAGAAACAATGTTCCTTTCAAAATATAGTAAACCTATTAAATCCCTGGGACAGATTTAACTACTGTCAGTTGGGGTATGAAATATCAGGTTCTATCTGGAGTAAGATCATGCAGAGTATTGGCTAATTTTATTTATTTCAACAATGTTGTCAGCATCTTTAGGTGTCCTTACTGGTCATGGCAAGGGTGATCGACAAGTCTGAAGTCACAGAAAAATGAAAGAAAATTACTGTTTGCTCATTAGTTGCGATACACAGATTTGAATACTGCTTTATTCTTGATATAACTAGTTTTCTGATTAATTAATAATTCCTGTTTCTGATTTTATTTAAGGCATACTTACTGTCAAGAGTCTACAGGGAATAGTGAGAATTAGGATGAAAAACTTCTGTGAGATTTTAATACATAGATACTCACACAGAAGTGTCCATGAACATCTCCTGGTAATAGGAATAGACACTTCTAACCCCAAAGAAATGAGTCAGACCTTTTACATTACAGCCTGATACTGAAAGTCCGCAATGTCCACATCACATTTTCTTTCTCTCCTTCAAGCTGTGATCTGGGAGCTGAAGTGGCACAGCTAGGCAGTTTTAACACTAATTCCTCTGAATTACCAAATTAAATGTCTAACAGCTGATACGATGTTGGAAAAATCAGCTATTACCATCTGTAAGCAGTCTTAGAAAACATCACAGCCTTTTACTTCTTCTGATCTGGTCACCTAGAAAATACTAAATTGAGAGCAAAAAATATTTTTAGAAGGAAAGTATTTCAGCTCTTCCAACAGGCGATTGAAGCCTGTTGTTCAGTGTGATCATCCCAGCTTTATCAGTGTAACAGCGTGATGATGATTTGTGTCGTCTGAAACATGTCTGGAGGAACCGAAAAAGATGTCACCTCGCCAACACTCTCTCAAAAAAAGAAGAGTGATAATGTGTCAGTAACATTTCTGCAAATTCTTCTTGATTTCTGCTCTCCTTATAGAAAATGAGAAGTCAAAGCAAGTTGATAGCCACAGAGAATCAATGCTAAAAGGTAACCCCAGATTATATTTTTTCTCTGTTTATATAGTATACTTTTTGGTTGGCAGTGGATTTTCATACATCACTGTCTTAATATTGCATACTGGCCTGGAATTTAGGACTGTTAGTTTGCTAACTCGCTGTGGCTTTGGGCAAACCATGGAGCTAAAATTTCAAAAGTGTCATTTAAGTCTGGGGCTGTGCTAGCTATTGTGGATACCTCTGACTTTATGATGAGGGCACCTGCTTCAAGAGATGGTGAGGGAATCATAACAGCATCTGCTAACAAACATTTGCAGGCACTGTTCCATTGTGCAAGGCAAAGCACAGTGCTTTCTGTGGGTGGATAAGGAGAATGAAGGGGGAGGCTCTGACCCTTAAAGACTTGCTGAAAGTCTAGGATCTGTTTTGTAAAGTAGTATTCCCAGAGACTGCTGTTATATGGCATGATCCAAGCAGTGATACCCAGTCTATTCTCTTCTGGCTCACCATACGTCACTTGTCACTGCTAATGTAATTTCTCCTCAAAACATAAAGACATAAAGGAGAACAGATATGGAATTATGACTATAACAAAAGTGAAGAAATACTAACAATAACAATAATAATGGTAGTAATAGTAATGTGTCAGAGTCACACGGTGAATGAATTTACTATAATTAAACCAGCAGAAAATGAACCATCTCTACTATATTAGTTAAGTAACCCTATGCATCCTTCCCTTTTCTTCTGCAGTCCCATTCCCAACACCCACCTTCTCTAAGCTGGCCTCCACCATTTGCTCCCTCCTCACCTACATCCTCCTGTGCTCCGTAACACCCCGCCCAGCTAGCTCAGGCCAGCTGCTCAGCCAAATAATGCATTGCACAAGTCTCCAATAACCTACCCCTGTTTGAGCAGTCTGTGCCTGCAGGACCTGCACTACCTGCAGGTCAGTGGAGCTCCAGAGAGGCTCTCTCCAGAGAGGCTGTCTCAAATCCAGGCTGCCTTGGATGATAATATCTGTGAACCTTATCAAAGAGTTAAAGGTTGAGCCCTTAAGAACAATTTTGGCCCTGTCTTCCTTCCAAATCTGGCAATTTGGCATAACTGATTATTTAGTTCTGTGAAGGTAAAGTTTATGGGTGCAAGTCAACAAGCAGCAATGCCAATCTAACAGCTTGGTGCTGCCACAGAAAGTCTTCTTCCTCCTCTCTCCTTTGTGCCTTCCCTCCACAGTCCCTACCCTCTCACATTCCTGTTCCCACTGTTTTGTCTCACCCTTTACCTCTCTCCTTGAGCCAATTCAACCAGGAGAGAATTATCAAAATTTCTAACAATTTTATTCCAACTTAGGGAGGTGAATTGTCTAATGGAGGCATCTGAAGAACACTGAAGTCAACAAAAGGTATGTGGCAGCACTGCACTGCCAGGACCACAAGTGGAAAACACATGAGCAGAGGTGGGATTTATGCTTTCTGTCAGCAATGAGCTGTAAGATCCATCCACCACATCTTCCAGAAGTAGATTACATTGGGTCTGATTCTCTGCTGTCATAAAATGTATGTAAGTGATTGTACAAAAACACATGGAAAGGTGCCAACAAGTTTGAGTAGCAGTGTTTTACTTTCTTTCATTTGGATTTCCTCTGTCTTGCTTTACAAGTAATGGAAAATCAGACCAAATATACAAACTCTTTTTCTCTTTAAGGTAGTCACCCTTTCTGAGAATGTCAGGTGGTTTTTGAAGTAATAAGCTATTTCAGAAGAGGACTAAAATATATAGAAAATATATAACAAATATATAAGCAAATATTTTCAGAGTTTTTTTTTTTTTTAAGTTAAAAAACAAAAACACAACAAAATGCAATAAACATGTCAGAAGTACAACAAATACCTCTAATCCATCAGCTGTGTTACAGATAAACATCTTAATGAACGTCTCAAAGAAGTTCACTATGTATGAATAAATCCAGATGGTTCTTCTATGTTTTTCACCAGTGAAGCTGTACTGAGAGTAGAATTCAGCCTTCAGCTCTGTTTTGTTGGCTTTGGCTAATAAAAACTGAAGTTTTTCTTCCTACTTTCTCCCATTTGCCAGGCTTTATTGTTGTACTATAAAAAAAATATTAATGAACAACTTGTATTAAAAAAAAAAAAAAAAGTCATGCTGTCCTTACCTGACATTTATTAATGAATGGTAGTGATGTGAATTATATCAAAACTATAAATGGATTGGCTCATGCATTTTCTAAAAACTAGCATATTGTGGCTTTTGAACATCTGTACACAAAAGATTACAAATATCTGTTGTACTCTTTGAGCAGCAGGATTGTATTATAGAAATTATAGCACTTTTGATGATGCATGGAATGTATATACTTGCACTTCTAAAGCCTGACTTCAACTTTCTTCACCATGCATGTTCCTGTTTATCCATAGCATTTGCTTGTCTGTGTAGTCATTTGGTTGATATTGTTAGACTGCATTCAGTTGTTGGTTTACTATTGAGGGAGAGGGCAAGAGGGCTTCAGCATGAGCACTTACTGATGTGGTGCACTGTCCTGTGTTATCAGATATAATTGGGACTAAATGCCTCTACTATGGTCCTCTTAATATACACTCTTTGTTCTTCATTACTCAACACTCATTTGCTTACTCTGAATTGTAAAATATACTGAAAAATTATGCATATAAGGGCTAGACAAAGAAAAGCTGTGTGGGGGTAGTAGTTGTGGTTGATGGTAGAGAAAATTAAGAGCCAATATAAATTATTCATTGAAAATTATTGTGTGTGCTATCCAAAATGCTCTCTACATTCTTTTTTTTTGTACACCATCGTGTTTTCAGTAACTCCCTTGTTGAAGTTTTCTGCCTTATTTAGCTTCAGTTTTGTGTCATTGTAAGTATATTTTCATGTGTAGGGAGAGCAGAGTATCCTGCTTAAGCTCTTCAGCGTCATTAGAGGAAGTTTTTACTCAGCTTGAACCACAGTTCCCTGATAAATAGAAATGAGCCTGAAAATGCCTTTTGAAAATAGTTTGTGATGTATTTGCAGGGGGCTGCTAGGAAGGTAAGACCTCCGATTTTAAGCTTTGATACCTCAGTCTGAAATGGAGTAAAAACACCAAGACTATATTTACTCTCCCAGCATTTGAGGATAGAAATGAACTGGAAATGGAAAGACTGGATTTGGCTCTGAAGATTTCAGAATTATGTTCTGTGTACAGTTTATTGCTACTGTGCATGCTTTAAGAGTGTTTTTGAGCTCTGTTCTGTTAACATAAAGTCTATAGAACTAAGTGCATGCATGAAGTGTATTGGAAGAAAAAAATCAGTATTCTTAATATACATCTAGTTTTAACCAAACTCTTTTGTCAAATTTCAGATATTTTTGCAATGGTCTTTGGTTCTTTGACCAGACAGTGTGTAAAGGAATGTTACTCTCTGCATTTCCTTGCTGTATTTTATTTTCCCACTTTTTAAATTTGTATTTACTAATTGGAAAAAAAAAAAAAAAAAAAAAAAAAAAAAGAAGACTGGATTTTGTGGTGTCTTTTGTCAAGAAATAGGAAAGTTCTTCGTAAATATCACACACAACCAAATTAGCTAAAACTGTAGCTAGACTTTTAGGTAAAACAGGTTGCAGCAGCTATACGAGGTGACACAAGAATACTATTAACCAATTTAAATTTAGTAGCAAATAGTTCTTTTGAAGCTGAGGGAATATTTTGTGAGGTAGTTTGTAATTACCTGAATTGGAGGTTGGCCAGGACACCATGGCTGATATTACATGTGTCATGAAAAACTCTGCGATCTGTTTTTTTCTTAAGTGATTTTCCTTCTTCTTAAGATTCAGATTCATTTTTGGTTATATTTTTAAATTGTATTCCAAATGCTACTTAACCAGAAACCTGCTTCTTTGAACAATAATCTGGTGACGCTTAGGTTCTCCCAAGACATGCACCCTGAAATGCTGCTTATTTCTATCATAAACCAATGCCCTGTTAGCCCTTGTGAAGTGCCTTTCAGTTTGGAGACAGGCTAAAAAATTGCATGTTGTGGAAAAAAATACAGGAACAGTTATCTTTGAAACCATAATTTTGTAGTTCTTCTCCTTGGGGTTTTTCACTCTACCTAGTACACATGGGCTTAAATTCAAACTGAAGAGAGATTAATTAATTTATTTATTTTTCCCCAGGAAAATTAAGAGGTGTGACGTATGAAAACTATTTTTCTACTCCTCTTCAGGGAAGGCTTCTGTCTTTCTTTATTTTCTTAACTTTGGCTTCATCACCTCTGGAAACTGTAAAATGAATTGAAATGAACTGGCAATTGTAAAATGAAGCCAACACTGCCCTTGAAAGTAGGCCATAAGGCAGAGTGCATGAAAACCTTGGCTATGAGGTCTTCTTTATCACCAGCCCATGCAACTGTGATGAGGGAAGATTTCTTTTCATCACAAAAGATCAATTTTCTTCTAAGGAAATCTTTGCTGTCCTCACCGGGCTGGCAGAAAGCCATACCTAGCCAAACCACAGATGTTCATGTTCCTGTAACTAGGAGGAGGGTAGTCCAATGCCACTGCTTTCTGAAGCCATAGTGTCTTTGGGCAGGCAGGTCCCTTCCCATGGGTGTTCCCCAGCTGGCAAAGGGATCTCTACAGGTGATACTTTGATTGGGCTGGCTGACGAATTGTCCATTTTCCTGGAAGACTCAGCCCCGCTGAAGCTGGAAAGAAAAGGAAAGAGGAGACCCCTGGACCAGTTTTTTGTCTTTTATGTGATAATCATACTAAGCTTGCTGGAAAAGAATGACACAATGAATTTCTGACTTATGAAGAAGTTACCCAGGATTACCACAGGAAGTGTGATGCACAGCACATAATATTTTGTCCACTGCTATTTAAAGCTGTACCTATGTTTTACAAAGACTTTCTCACCTGTCTGCCAAAGGTGAAAGTATTAAATATGTTCCTACAAATGGTTTCATATACACTTCATTATCTGCATTTTCCTTTTATTTATGTTGTTTTCCACATAAGTACTTATACAGTAGAGTAGGGTAGATTACAGTTAATTTTAAGTAGATCAAATATTGTAATGTACACTGTATAAGTCTATAGGGTGTTTTCACAAGAAATTGCAGACTTGCCATGAGTAGCATACAAGAACACAGGGATTTTCTGTAGCGCTACTTATTTTACAGGGATATAATGCCAGCAAAGATCAAAATGATACTTGGCACTTTCACAAAAATGTCCTGTAATTTTTATTTTTTATATTTTTGAATTTTCCACCTCTTGCATTCTGTGCATTCTTCTGGATATTTAGGTCTGAAAGCTGATGGTCTTTGTCACCCTCACTGTTTAATACTTGGTCCCCTCGCAAATGCTTTCATGCTCAGGCTATTAGATCAACTGAAGCTGGTTCTAAGAATGCTCTGTCCACTCTACAATGAACAGTTTGTTCCCATTCAAACCACTAGAAATAAGTATTCTAGGACATGGGAAGGTTTTGCACTGGACAAAGCCTTAATTAATACATATGGACAAGCTCAGGGGGAAAAGTACAGTCAGCCAAGAGCTGTATATGAAGAGAAAGGAAACAGATTTGGGCTAAATGATATTGCTTGCCTATCTGTAATATGGAAGATAAAGAAAGCTGCATTCAGGAAGAGTATGCTAATAATTTTAGGTATCTTTTCTACTGTTGACAAGATTCTCTATTCATATTGATGGTGAATTGTCTGCCAGCATTTTCTGCTACTTAATTGTCAAAAACAGGTCAGAACAATTCTGATGAAAGAAACTAAAATGTAGAATATAATTTTTTATTTTTTACTGTAAAGAAAAAAAAAAGAGGTTAACTACCACTAGTAAATAAAACTGGCCAGACACTTTCTTTCAGTTCTGAAGCCAAATTGGCTTGACATATCTCACATGCCCATAGCTAATCTCTCCCAGCTACTCAAAACAGGGACAGGGTGACTGTATTTTAACTGTCTATTGGGAATGGTCCCTGCCTGTATTACTGTATTATCTCCCACTTCTCTCCAAAAAAAAAAAAGAAAAAAAAAAAAAAGAGATCTGGAAGTGCTGTAGTTGTTTCAGATCAAAACTGTGCCCAGGGATTTTATTAGTAATTTAAAATCTCATGTAGCAATGTTTGGTCTGGGCCCCAAGCCATGCTTGATTAACTAGTAGAGATATAACCTAAGTCTTTTTGGGTCCCTAGTCATATATGTTCAAGTGTAACCACTATACACACAGCCAGAATTGCCCTGACCTACAGAGGAGGCTGAAAATCAACAGAAAAATGCTGCTTTAGTAGCCATTTTTTTGTACAGTTTGTGCAATAGCTTGATAAAAGGGAAACTGAATAGGATGGTCTTGTGCAATGACACTGAATCTGAACAATTTCCCTGCTATTAGTCTGTAACTTCAAATGCCTAGCTGATTGATCCAAATTATGAATGATTACTAGGGGTTTTACCTGAGATATTCAAACAATTTTACCTCTCACACACATTGGCAGTGCTTTGATACATGAAAGGTGACAGATGATTCTACCTCTTCAGAGACAGAGAAGGAAAACAGGGTAGTTACCATCAACTTTTAAGAGAAAAAATATTTTTTATAAATCACACTTATACAAAGCATCAGTCAGACTGTGTGACATACTTTGGCGCTGAAATAAAGGTGAAGCTTATAAATGCAGACCTTCTTTGAACTTTCTTCCCTATTTAATCATCGCATCATAATAGATAGTGTAGATGGAAAGTTATGCAAACTTCAATATGCTTTAGTAAAGATACTTTAGTGAAGGATTTGCATCTATCTCCATGTATGTAGTTTTTCCCTTCTTTGATCATGTGATCTGCATGTTCTGCAGATATATTGACAACTGAAGAATCGTCAAAAATGTGCAGAAAGGAAGATTCTTCATGAAATGTAGGAAATCCAGAGCTCTTCCAGAGCTACTCATTTAAATGAGTTTACTTTCTGACCAGACAGTAATGTAGACCCCACTGAAGTCAGTGAGAGATACAGGAGAAAGAAAATCCCTGCTGTGTATTATCATGTAAAGAATTAAGCATTTACATATTACAGTAAACAAACACCTATTTTATCTCTACCACAATTAAAATATATTACAAATAAACCTATCAATCACTGAGGTTATCACAACCATATCTGGCTTTAGAACAGAGAATTTTCACATGTATTTAGATTTTGAAATGCAAAGACAGCCTGTATAAGAGACTAAGAATAAAGTTTAATTTTTATAGATAAGGTAAACTCAAAAGCACAGGGATATTTCAAGTCATATTACAAAGATGTAATGTAAACGATGAAGTCTAGTTAGGAGAAATCTCATGAGACTATGTTGTGATAATAAAGAGCACAGGTGATAACTTTTGTATCTTTTCAAAACATTTAAAGTTCTGTTTGAGAACAGTAAGATAAAAACAAATAAAGCTGGAAGAACAAAAACTGGATGAATTAAAACCAGCATGTGTGACAAGGATTTAAAGATAAGCACTACTGTGATTTTGTAGTCACAAAACTAAGGATAATGATTTTATATGGCTGAAATCCTGCAATTCTTCTTCAGGGATGTCTCCCTCTGACTTTGGCAAGTTTTTTTTATCTACGAAGGCCTGATCCAGCTCCATGTAGAAATGTAATAGAACATTGAATTAATTCCCAAAGAAAACTGATGCAAGTGGTATGTGTTTTATGAAGAATAGTATAATGTTTTATATACAGCATAACATAAAATCATGTTAAATTTTATAAATGTAATAATAAAATTTGAGAAAAATAGATTGCTAATGTCACAAAAAAGACAGTTTGTTATTCCTGCTGTCCTATGAAACATGAAGGAGAGAAAAAATTTGTTTCGAAGCAATCTGGAAATTCAAATATTAAAACTTTATTCTGCTAGAATCTCTTTCATTTGATGACTTCAAAGCCATTAGATGTATATGTATTTTTTTCCTCCTGAGAGATTTGTCTGCATTTGTGGAAATTCCTTCACATCAAAAGAGTGCAAATGTCCAGTGCTGCAGCCCACTATTTTACCCTGTCAGAAGTCCTCATCATTTTTAACACCCAGCAGTTTTTTCTTTTTACGGCTCTAATCACTTCAGCAAATCCAACAGGCCTTATCTGTAGGTCAAAGCAGTTGGTATTAAGGCTTGTATGTCCATACTATGCATGTTTTTTTGGACTAGCCTTTATCTACTTCTGTGGACTGAAAACTCATTCTACATGCCTTATGTTACTTGATCTCCTGAAGCACGACTTTTGGTTTAGTTATTTTGGAGAGGAAACAATTTGCTGTGCTCTAAGATCACTCCAGAGTATGAACTGAGGACAGCAAATGGGGATAACTGCTGCAAATACATGTCTAAAGTGTGATACCGGTTTCTGAAGCAATAATGCGGTAATATGAAATTCTCTTGCCAGTCTCATGACTTCTGGGTAGATTTTCATTGACCAGAAAAAAAAAAAAAACTTGTCTGTGTGAGCTGGAAGAGCTACCTTCCTATAGTCAGCTGAATATGAACCAGCAGTGTGCTCAGGCAGCCAAGAAGGCCAACAGCATCCTGGCTTGTATAAGAAACAGCATGTCCCCCTGTACTCAGCTCTGGTGAGGCCGCACCTTGAGTACTGTGTTCAGTTTTGGGCCCCTGACTACAAGAAGGACATGGAGGTGCTTGTGTGAGTCCAGAGAAGGGCTATGAAACTGGTGAAGGGTCTGGAGAACAAACCTTATGAGGAGTGGCTGAGGGAACTGGGACTATTTAGCCTGGAGAAGAGGAGGCTCAGGGGTGACCTTATCGCATTCTACAGGTACCTTAAAGGAGGCTGTAGCGAGTTGGCGGTTGGTCTATTCTCCCACGTGCCTGGTGACAGGATGAGGGGGAATGGGCTAAAATTGCACCAGGGGAGGTTTAGGTTGGATATTAGGAAAAACTTATTTACTGAAAGGGTTGTTGGGCACTGGAATAGGCTGCCCTGGGAAGTGGTAGAGTCACCATCCCTGGAGGTCTTTAAAAGACATTTAGATGTAGAGCTTAGAGATATAGTTTAGTGGAGGACTTGTTAGCATTAGGTCAGAGGTTGGACTCGGTGATCTTGGAGGTCTCTTCCAACCTAGACTATTCAGTGATTCTGTGATTCTGTGATTCCTATGGATATTTGTAAAAATGGTTGCAGCTCACTCTCTTCTCCTGGAACAGAAAAACCTCATGATCTTTTCTTTGTCTTCTGGAAGATATTTTTTCAAACAATGTGCCAATTATGGATATGAAGGGCAATAATAGCTATCTTCTGAAGAAATACTCTAAGACATGTGTGGATAAAACCAGGGGAATGGAGCAAATTTTCCAGGCTAGCCTGGAAAGTATTATGAAGTAATAAATTTCATCATTACTGCTTAGTAATGATGAAATTTACTTTTATGAGACAAATGAAAAGGCAATGCAAGACAAGAAAATACATTGTTTTGTGAGTACAAAAGTTAAAAAGCCAGATTTCCTGTAGATTTCTGCCTCCTGGTTAGAGATTTTGGCATCTAAAGAGGAGTAGGCTCTAGCTGAAGTTTCTCCAGTGATAGGGTCATTTACAAGAACACTTGTGGGACACTTCTGATGTGTGTTCATACTTATTCTCAGCCAGAGTATCTGTGAAATACATCCTTAGGCAAACAGAATCTGCCCAAACAACCTTCTTTTTTTTTTCATGGTAACTTTTAATAACACCTATCCTACAGTGTGAAAATCTTTTTTTTTTTTTTTTTTTTTCAAAAGGATATGAAAACTGGGGTAATGTTTATTACAGTACTACTAAGTATCCATATTAAGTATATACATATATTTAAACAAACATTTCACTTGTCAAAGAAAATGCTAATATTCACAATGATTTTTATCCAAGGGAAAAATAAAGGCACTTCGGTGAATGTTCTTCCATACCTTCATTTTTTAGAAAGACTGGTGGTAGGCTAATATGATTAAATTAGCTTCTGTTGGCTTACTAAAGACAGATGCACTGTGAAGAATTTTGATTGTTCATAAAATGAAAATCCAGAAAAAAACAAATGTGTGTGAAAGGAAGTGGCTCTGTAATAGAGGTTTTGTGGAATTTGACTGGAAGGGCTGTAAGTGGGAGTAGATTGAAATATTGGCTTCCTGGCTATGAAGAGGCTATATAAGAAGCTCTACCAAACTAGTGGAAGATCTAAGAAGTCACATTCCAGGTAAGCATAGTTCCTCCTTCATATTTACACTGCAGATGAAGGGCATCTCACACACATATGCATGCATATGTACATGCATGCACACAGACACGTAGTATGTTTCTCTGACTTCATGCAAGAAAGACTGGCTGTTGCAATGAGCTGAGGTATAGCAACAAGTGTGGGGCATAGCTGTTTCCCTCAGGTCTTTTTGCAACCTGTCCCCCCCTCCCAGGTGATAGGGAGTGGCAGTCACACAAGATGTACAAGCTGCTAACACTCATCAGCTCTTCCTGCCCAGCTCCACCTGAACATGGCCACTATGCAACTAGAATGATCCCTGACTCTGTCCAGGATTTTTCCTTATTTTGCTTTGAACTTTAAAGAGGCATAGCCATTTCTTTCCATTATCTCCTTTGGTCACAGAGTGTTTAAGGTTTAATCTTACATTGCTATAAGGCATTGATTCTTATCCATGGTACAACTTTCTTGACTGTTAACATTATGAGGATGCAAGCCAAGTGAACTTTGTAGCTGAGCACACTTTTTCTTCAGAAACATGCTTTTCTGAGAAAATGAATTCTTCCATCTGTTTTTGTTCTACATAATCAGACTTGTTTTCACTTTTTAATTTCCAAAGGTTTTCCTTTCTTCATTAAAAAAGCTTGAATAATTTCCTCTAATTCGTTTCTAATGGCAAACAACATCTTGACCTCATTTGTCAGAAAATACAGAGCTGAACTGTATCATTTAACAAGGGAATACCACATATGTATGATTAATGTATGGCACTTTCCATGACCTTATTTGACTCCCTTTGTGAATATTTAATATATTTAGCATTGTGTTTTCAATCTCAGATGACATAAAAGTGAAGAGTTCCTAGCGTACCATGCTTCTTATTATCAAATAAGCAATAATAAATGAAAATCAATTTCAAGATATTTTTACATTAATTACAAAAATAAAATACGATCAAAGACTGTAGAAAAGCTATATATTCAATTACTCTATGTCCTTCACTCTTGAGCATTCATCTTAAATCTAAACAGAAATGTGCTGTGGCAAAGGAAAGGTGGGAATGCAGAGAGATGTGCATATAAAAAAAAAAAAAAAAAAAAAAACAAACAAAAAACTTGCAGGGCATCCTAACTTCATCCTGGAAAGCAAAGGCACACTAAGAGAATGGTTTGAGGAGGATATATGCACACACTAAAAACCCCTTGGCTGGCAGACTGGGATGCCCTATTACATCAACAGTAATAAATGAGTTGACCTGAACAAACCCATGTCACTTGGGGCCTCTAATGTATTTCTAATTTTTCTGCATCTCTAGGATGGGGTCAGTTTCACTAGAATATAAAAACTTCTCTTGATGGAACAACTTGGTTACCGTAAAATATAAATACATACCCTTTTGTCTTCTACAGCATACACTATTCTGCAGGAAAGTGATATCATTTCATAGTCTTCACCTTTGTGCTCCCAAGACTTGGAACAAAGCCATGCATGCTAGTTGGACAAAACTCTCATTGAAAACACTGGAATTTTGCCGGAGTCTAACATTAAGAACCAGCTCTTGTTTTCTTTCAAGTACAAAAGGACAAGGAGGATTCCCACTGTTTTTTATTTAACACGAGGCCACATTATAATCCTCAGACCTATCCATATCCTTCTCTGAGCAGCAGGGAGACTATGAAGTCTGTATCCTTTTTGAGGTTCAGTCTTGCCTCCATTGAGCCTGTGCTTTCCAAATGGCTTACGCACCTTCAGGACCGAATAAATAAAAATAGGACTGGTGTACGCTTTTGTATTATCACTTAGGTGCCCACATTGTAAGATGGGATTTTCTCTCAAATTTTCTTATTCAAGTACAGGCAAGGCTCTGCTCCCTTCATTCACTTAGTGGATCAAAGGTTCATACACTGGTTTATTTCATCTTAACTCACCATGGCCTAAATATGTGCACTCAATACTCAAATTCAGGTGTAGCTGAAGATTATGCCACTGTGTTAGTGTAATTTGATGCTAATCAGTAATTTGTTGCTGCATCAGTATAATTTGTTGCCTTGTGGTTATATAAACTGACTCAAAGTTAGAGATACATGATATGTGTACACAGTATTTAATAAAAATTAGATGTATTATTTTATTATTATTATTATTATTATTTTGTAGGTGTCAGTGACAAATTCTCAATCATTGTAGTATGGGTAGTATGGTCAGATTTTTTCCATATATGTAAATTTCCTAAAATGTGTTTGTGATGAGATGCCTATTTGTCCACAGATATACCTGCAAGTGTGCCGTTGTTGTTTTTGTTTTAATCTTTTCTCATTCCTATCAGATACTATTTATTTTAAGGCTAAGTATCTTCCCCAAATGTAGATTTATTGAAATGGATAACAATAGAAACACATTGATTAAAAAAGAAACAACCAACCAAACAAACAAACAAAAAAAACCTAACCAACCAACCAAAAAAAAACAAAAAACAAAAAAAAAAAACCAAACAAACAGATAAAACAATGTGTAATGGTTTGAGAAGGCCACTTAATACATACAGATTTTATTAACAGTCATTTTATCAATGCAATGTGCCCATGGCATAATACATTCTTAACAGCACAGAAGAAAAACTAACTGCATGTGCACAAGGTGAAATATGAAATTGCTGTTGCAGAGTCGTTTTCAACAGCAGTTTGTTACATTTCCACACCTGATTTTTAATATGAATGGTGTTCTGTATTTTGAGGTGTGAAATGTGAACTACAGATGCACTAAGAGACTGAATGATCCATGAGCGAGCTCTGTGCAACTGGATCCTTGTGGCCTTCAGCTGAAATCAGGGGACAGGGCCTCTGGAAAGCAATGTGGAAGACTGGGATTAGGTTACCTGACTGGAAAGCTTTAAAATGTATTTTTGGGGTCATTTTTGGGGGCCATAGGTGCTTGTTCTGGGCACTCATAATAAATTCCTTGTTAGGAAATATTATGTGTCAGTCTCTGACTAAATAAAATCAGTTTTCTGTGGAGAAAGGGCCACTGCAGGCCTTCAAAGTGATAGTAGCACCTACATTTTTAAGCCAGCCTTTGAAAACTGAAAACTTTTAAAACCTTTCACTCTAACTACACTAAGCAATCAGAGCTACTACTTATTCTGTTACTTACTTTTAGTGTTACACTGTGGCTTACAGATGTTTATATGCAGTGATGCTGCTGCCTCAGAGCTTGCTACTGGAATGGATTTTGCATAATATGCTGACTTGTAAAATATAAATTGAGAGAAATGGTGATGCTCCCATAAAGATCCAGCATCTAACAGAGAGATCATGTTAACAGAAATGAGAGGCACAGTGAATTCATATTTTGCAAAACTCCTTAGACCACCTTGAATTTTAATGGTTGTAAATCAGCTTTATGCTACATTGCACAAGGAAGAGTTCCCCAGACATCCTCTTCTGAAATAATCTCTTTTCATGTCAGGGCAATGTTAGTTGGTATTTTTTATTATAGATGTGAATAGGAATATACCTGGTCCCTATTATTGTACTACTAGGTCAAAATTCAGATTAGACCAACTCTTCCTGGGTGATTAATGGACACTACAATGACAGATATACTTGAATGGTGCCTCTGACACAGCAGAGTGACAATGGTATGCTGTTAAAGACACATTGCTCCAGAGTATTAAATGACTAACACTTGACACAATATTTATTCACTTGTCGTTTATCATTCCTGAAATGTTTCAGGGAATATCTTGGCATTCAAGCATCTTGCAAGAGATTAGTGTTTTTAAGAGATTTATCACTGAAAGTGGTCCATTTCTGCTTGTGCCTTTTATTCTGGCTCTCTGGAGGTCATTATATGGATTCCATAAGACCTTCCTGCATACATAAAGAGCTTCATGTTGCCTTTCTGTTCCTATGATCCCATTAGCTCCAATGGGAGAAGTCTTAAGTGCAGACTGTTGATAATCACTATTGAGCTCAGTGGCACACTGCCACTCCACTCTGCAGCATCAGTATAATGTTGTCTTCATAACACCAATACTAAAGCAACTGAGAATATATTGAGGGTAATAGAGATTTTCCCTATTGCTTTGAAACAATGCCAAAGGGACTAATAAAAAAGTTATCGATGTGTCTCGTGCTGCCAGTATCTCTAATGTGGCCTTGCACATTCTCCTGTTTACAATTTTTCTGTGCACAAATAACCACAGCAATACAGTCTAGTCTTTATTTTTTAATTTTATTTTTTCCCCTTACCTGGCTTTTCCTTCCCTTAAAGATATTGTGTGTGAGTGCTGCAGTGCAAGGACAGCTTGCTGTGAGGTGGGAGTTGGAAGGTTTTTTTTTTTTTCTGATTTGTACCCAAACAGCCTCTCTTAGATAGCCAAAAACCATCTAGGCTGATGTGATCACAGGACATAGTTGTTTGCAGTTAGTTATAAAGCTAGCTTCCTAGTTTTCTATTATTTTTCTATTACGGTGCTGCAGCCTTTATGTCATCCTTTTTTTTTTTTTTTTTTCCTACCCACAGCAGTTGATTCCTTACTATATTATTTCTGCCTTGTCTTGACTGAATTTCTGATTATTTCAAGTAATAAGTAATAAGCTATTTCAAGTGATCAAGACTTCTCTAAACACTTATGTCCATAGTACAATTTGTGCCAATTACAGAAAACTTGTTCTGGAATGGGGAGGAAGATGGAAGTGCAAAAGAGAAAAATAGAACAAGATTATTATTCCTATAAAACTTCCCAGAGATTAGTTTCCCTGGGCTTCTTAGCATGTTGTGGCACTTCCTACAACTTTGAATACTGTGTTCTTTGATTACGTTATCATGAAATTTCATTGTTTGATACAACTAATTTAAGAAGATACTAAAGAGGTGTTTGGAAGAATGCAAAATGAGAGCCAGTTCCAATAGACATATCTCACCATATAAATAGATTCAAGAGAATAATGGCATCAGCTGTGCTGAGATTCCTTAGCGGGTTAAACAAGCATGACTGTGATGGATTATAGCCTGGGTATGGTAACACTATGTAGAATAACCACTTGGAACAGGATTTAGGAAATCTTCCACGAGTATATATAATATCTTGATTGCCCTGAAGTTTAGGCATAATATGAGAATATAACTTTCTTATCAGAGTTGTCTTGTATGCTAATGTGCTGATGACTGCAGAACTTTCAAATACAAGAGTGACAAGTGCTATATAGCTAAGGATAGTTCAAAGCCATTTCCACCTTACTAGAACATTACAGTCCTGTGAGTTGCAGTGATGGCTAATGGATCTTCACATGCCATTACTGGATATTTGGAAAAAATATATATATATCTGGAGAGAGGGAGAATTTTATGGAGAATGCTTGATTTTTCCTACCAATTTTTCAGAGAACTTTTTATTTAAGTGTATGGATTCTTACCCTTCCTTAATTACACCTTGAGTTGCAGATAAAAACAAAGACACAATCTCCAGGGGAAACTGCATTGTTTTATTTTATTTGTATAAATTACACAAAAATTAACTGTTCATGTTTTTGAGCCTCAGTGTGATTTTGAAGGTTAAAATCTAATCTGAATACATGTGATTTTACCTCTGGATTTAATGTAAGCATGCTCAAACCTCTTCTGTAAAAATCATTGGTCTGGTACCAAATCACATACATAATTTAACATCATAACATGATGCAATACCAGCTTCATGTTGTCATGTTTTGGATCAAGTATCATATAAACACTATTATGTAAATGTAATAGAAACTCTGTATACTAGAGATAATGAGAATACCACAGAGCATATTTTATGGTAGCAGTATTGTTGTTGTCCTATTTTAACATTAGCAGTTAACCAAATATTGCAGTTCTTCAGGGTGTTTCTCTTAAAAAAAAAAAAAAAAAAAAAAAGAAGGGTAAACCTGGTGGTGGAACTAGACCTCACTGGTGGAGTTAGGTTTACAAGGAATGCACAAAATATCTGCTTCTCTGCCTGCAGGACAATGTAGCCTGTTGTTTCTTGGCACACTCTCACAGTCCTGTAAGACCACATTCAGGTGGTGCCTTCAGGCCATTCCCACAGCCCAGTCCCTCTCTGTCTCCTGGGTTGGCTTTTATATTCTTTTTGCCTTTCTTTCACAGACAGTTGAACATAGATAAAAGTATTTGCAGTAAAAGATCTGTTCTCATATTGTCTTACTTTTGGGCAGTGGTCCATTACTGTTCCGGGGGGAACATTACTGTTCATTACTGTTCACGTGGATTTTTTTCTTTTTCCCTAAAGTAATTTCAGTAGATTCTCACATTTACTCCTAAAAAGTATGGCAGGTTTACCCACTGTCATCAACGTGTTTTAAGTCAAGACAGAACAGTATTAATATTTCTTTCTTAAGGGACTGACCTAACAGTTCTTAGACAGATGAGTAACTCTTCCAAAATACCAGTCTGACTCATCACTTTCTGCCCACATAGCCCCCTTCTAGTTTTGTTTGGTTTACTGCCATTTTTTATTTCCTGTTCTAAACTATCAGATATCATTTCTGCAAGCTGTAAACAGTGGCAGGGTTTCCACCTAAGAAACTTCTGTGGTGGGTGGTGTGTAGGGACAGTTTAAGGAAGGCAGGCTTTACTCTGGCAAAGGTAAAATAGATTATTGGGGGTTCAAATTAACATCAAAATCCTGCAGGGCCTTTTTTTTTTTTTTTTTTTTTTTTTTTTTTTTTTTCCCAGGAAGCATTAAATAGGACTGTCCCCAAACTCAGACAGATGGTCATCCCAATTAAGAAGCATATTTCCCTGTTATTTTTACAATCAAAGCAGATATTCCATCCCTTTCCCCACTTGATTACAGCAGCTCTTTCTCTCTTTTTGTGCCTCATTGCTCTGAGAATGCTCACCTCCCCAGACCACTGTCACAGGCCACTAGTCTGTGACAAAGCTCAGTCTCAATCTCCCACAAAGCTGAAAGAGGGAAAGTCACAAAAGAGCCTTTTTTTTTTTTTTTTTTTTCCTTCTCTTTTGGGGTTTGCTGTTTTCCTCACCAAGGCTGTAATGGGGACTGTGCACAACACAGGAATAAGTGAGATGAGAGCAGGAGGAAGGAGCCAGCAGAAAAGCCTCAACTCAAGATGACATGGCTGAGCATGTCACATCAGGGATGCTCCTGCTGCTTCTGCCTTTGCCATTCCTGCCCCATTTGCCTTTCCTGCATTGCTGCCACTCCTTACCCTGTCTGCACTGTTTTTCCTTTAATCCACATACTTTCTGAAAAGTGCTGAGGAATTTGTTATAAAAAAGGCATTTTGCTTCTAGCATTTTCTCTGTCTTCACAGTGTCTGTTCTAAATTATTCAGGTATTTTCATATGGTGTTCTTCATTTACATCTTCTCTTTGACAGTATGTATTGTCTACACTTCCCTTCTTTCTCTCTGGATTGAAATTTAAGTAATATTTGCATGTTTATAATTTGAGGAGAGGAAATAAAAATGCAAAGGTATCTTAGAGCATTTTGTTTTTCTGCCTTCACACCTAAGAGATAGATCCTTAATAAAAAACAAAACAAAACAAAACAAAACAAAACAAAACAAAACAAAACATGTAAGTAAGACCCACTAACCCAACTATTTCAGGACTTTTCATTCAAATAGCAGTTATCTTTGGCATTTTTTTTCCAGTTTTTTGGAAATATAACCATCATCAGGAATTATGTTTACAGGAATAATTAACTAAATATTAGATAATTTTATCCAGATATTTTCAGTGGACTAACAGCTCAAAGGTTCATTAATGCTGATGTCATAGTTTAAAGGCAGCTACAGCTAATTCATTACCATTAATTACACAGCCTGAACATCATAGGACACTGTGACAGAGTAGAAAATCCACCTGGGAACCTGAGGCTGGGGCTGTAGCCTACACTCACCTCCAGGTTTCTCAGGGGTATTGCTCAGTGACTGATACTTTCACTTGTCATGCTTAAATCTATGGACCTGTTAATACAGAATTTAGCTGCAGTGCAGACATAATCTAGACCAACTCAATTCTGTGACAGACCCCAAGAATCAGAGACTTCCAAGTATTCTCACTTTCTTTCCTTCCTCCTATGAAATAGTTACTGACTGTCTTCACTGGCAGATTGATACAGTTGTGAATGAGAATGCTTCAAATTTTAGATGTTTCTATAGTTTTTCACTGTAAGTTGATTTGCTGTACTTGCTGAGAACTACCTCTCTCTCAGGTTGCTTGATTGGTGATGCTTATCTCCTCTCTGTATCCCACCAGCATCTCCTGCTGAGCTTCACTGTGAAATTTTACATGGCAGACATTCAGAGAGATCATCTTCCAACAAGGCGAAGACAGTCACAGGCTTCCAATGGTGTTTGCACGTTTATACTCCCTTTTAAAATGTTATAATGTTACAGCACCAAACAAGGAAGAAGAAAACTGAGATAAACTTCCTTATCTTGTTGATGGTCAGCAGCAGAGTTGTACCTGCATAAATTCAAATGATAAGGTGGCTTTTTTGTTTGTTTGTTTGTCAATTGCGTACTACTGTTTGCCTCTGCCTTCTCTTTTCTTCATGACTAATCATCTTGAGACTTCTGGGCTAGGATACCTCAGTGCATCTAAAAGGTCCATTTCTGATGATATTCAAAGTGACATCACCTTCTTTTGTAACCATTTCCTTCTAATCAGAAAGATAAAGATACCTTCTTGCTTTGTTCAAGGAGAGAGAGGCAGGGGAAACAGTCTGTTTCCTTCCTGCAGACAGAATGGAAGGGAGAGAGAGAGGCTAATTTACTTCCAATTGATGCGTTTGTCTGCAAAAAGCCCTTGTTGATCTTCTACCTTTCCCCTGCCAATGACCTTCTCTGAAAACTGTTTAATTCAACATTAAGAACAGCTATGCACAGATATAGAGTATATCTATTTTATTTTGTCTCTTGAATCAAAGTTTGATTTTTATGTTATTAATCTAATTATTGCCAATCTAATTTCCTTATAAGGCAGCACAATTTAAAATTCTAAATTAGATATTTATATTTATCATTCATGCTTTTATGTTTAGGAACTTAAATGTGATTAGTTGTCTAGATGTTCTTTCTGTACATATACTTCTAGGCTATAGTTTTATGCAGGAAAATACGATCATAATGCATTTATAATCTTAACTTAAGCAAAGCAGTATGTTTTTTTGGATAAGTTCTGTTATTACTTAGCTTCACATGGTGGGGAACATGATTTGTCTAAGTTTTTTTATTTTTTTTTCTTCATAGTTTTATGCAGTTAGTTGAAGTCAGTCCTGGAGTAACTCCATTAAATATAATGAAATTAACTTCGGCATTGGTTTGGCTCAGTGTGTTTCTATTTTAAAGTGATAAATTGTCCATAAGAAGCATAATCTTTTATTTTGCATGTGGTTAATTTCACAAGAATGGCAACAATCATTTCTCAGGCTCAGCATCCTTGAAAATATCTTTGTGGGTCATGCTGAGAATGAAAAATATTATGGACACATAGCATCAAAGGCACCAACATAAAGCTATAGTTTAAAAAGTCAGCATTCCTGTGGTATTAAAAAGAATTCATCTGAGGAAAATGGCAGAAATCATTCCTCTGAGAGGAGCAACACTGAACAAATGTATGCATGTTAAAATGTCCAAATGTTTTACTGTTGTCTATAATTGAATTAGGTTCCAAGTGAGTGAAGGGAAAATAAGACTGTTTCAAAAAGAACAATCATACTAGTCAATGAAGGATCAAAGAGGGAATGTGATAAACAAATGAACCCCTGGCTCTAATTCACCTGAAAATAAGAGGACACTGGTCATATTCAAATAATGCCATCAAAGAAGACCTTTTTTTTTTTTCAGAAGAGCATTCAGGGTATTTTCACATGTACAAATGTATCTTTGACAGTGAACTATCATCATTTCTTGTGAGTGCAATGACCAAATCAGTAGTTTATTAAAAAGACATAAATAACCGAATTTCACACTGGTGCCTTATGTGGTTTCCTGACCATGCCAGAGAACTCTGTACAGAAATCAGGACATACAATGACATTCCTAAAGGCTAGATTCAGTGTAGAATTAAAATGCTTTAGTAAGTGCTTTTATTTACTGAGCCATGAATTATGGCTCTGTTTTCAACACACTTTCAACTGAACAAATAAGGAACAGTGTTGTTAAGCTCCTCTCTCTCCCATTTAACTATTGCAACATAGGCTCTAGAACTGTGATAACTCATTGGGCATCCTGAACTTACCTTGCTCCTGTGGTAGCTTTGTTCCACTTTGTAAAATTCTTCAAAAGCCATGAAAAGACCACCAAGACTAATGTTAATAACTGTCTAGTCCAATGGTTAGTCCATTTCCTAGTGAGATGCAACGCCTGGATTTCTGTGCTTGGTCCAAAATGTACTTACTGAAAATAGAAATCCAACACAAGTTGCAAAAGTAAAATAGAAGGAAAGTTAATGAATAAAAAACAGACATTATAACTATCTTATACAGTTATTTCTCAGTGGACGCTTTTTTTTTTTTTTTTTTCCTGAAAAGCATTTCATTAGCTTAGTCTAAAAGGCTGAATGAAACATTTCTTACAGAAACAAACTGTATTTTTGTTTGTTTGGATTCATTCCAAACATTATTTTGTTTTTGCTTTATTTTTTCTAAAACCATTGACTTTAAAGTCTGTTCTTCACAAGTTCCTATTACAGCCAAAATTGTTTGATCATAGACTAATTTAGGTCAAAAGTGACCTCTGGAGGCCATCTAGACTGTTCCCCTGCTTGAAGCAGGACTAACTTCAAAGGTAGGTCTGCGTATTGGGTCCTTATAGCAGGGACTTATCTAGCTAAGCTTTTAAAATCACCAAGAAGATTCTCCTTAACTGTTCTTAGAAAAGATTATTAGCTCCTAATACCTTTATTCAAACGTTTTGGTCCAATATGTGATATAAAGTTGTAGTGATGAGACAGTCTATCTCAGACGGTAGCCATCAAGGATAATTTTACCTTGAAAATGCTTGGGTCTCTATATAATATGTCCTCTGCCTTGTGCTTCAGGATGGCAACATAGACTATCAGCTCTGGGTCATCCTTTGAAGGAAGTTCCCTCTCTAAGCCTAAAGAACTTCCCTAGGTTTTGAGTTGCCCTCTGATCTTCCACACTTGCAGACTGTTCTTCAAAACAAGCTTGCAGAAAACTTCCTGTTCCATTATTTTGAAGTGTTTTGATTATATTTATCCTCATGCAGGAGTGCTTGTATGACTTTACTGTATGGGTTCATTTTCTGCTTACTGTATAAATTAAGATTTGTTTTGATTTTCAGCCAGGCAAGTCACCATTTATTTGTGTGTCACAAAATATTTGTATGTGTTTCCAGAAATTGCATTGTAATCAGCTCTACTGTTTATTTTGAAATTCATTCCTCATTCATTTCTTTGTGACACCAAGAAATCAAAACAAAACAAAACTACAACAACAACAACAACCACCATCCAACAACTTATGGGCTTCTTCTGTGAACATTTACCAGTGAATTGAGTAAGATAGTGGTTTGTCTCTGCCTCATAGTCCAAACTTTATTTTTCAGTTTCTGTTCTTGAACAGATTCTGATTTTGATCTCTTTGGAATTTCTGCAGAAAATCACATGAACTCTGCAAAAAGGTTACGTTCTTTGCAAGACATGGTACCCCAAAGCCTGATACCCTTGTGTTGCAACTACATCCACATTGATAGTGTCAGCTATTGCAGTCTCTACAGTTTACTTACCTTTATATTCAAACTTTCTGACTTTGTATCCATTTTGTAACAGATATATCTCAGTCCTTGTATTTGCAGAAACTTTTGCACTACCTAGTTCAATTGGTTAGTTTTGTAAAGTAATGGTCAGCAATGTCAACTGCCTACTCTGCTTTAACAGGAAATGCGTCTTTCCTTTCTGATTTGCTATTTCTTCTCTTTCCTGGTACCATACACCCTAGATTTGAAGTCTCTTCAAAATTTGCCTTTATTTTTCCTGGCGAAGGAAATATATCTTAAATCCCCTTGCAGTTCCTGTTTTGAACAATTGGGTCATGCTCCACATGATTTTTCCACCATCTCTTGAATCAGTGAATAGTAAGAACTGCAGGAATAATTTTTCTTGATATTCTTGGTGTCTGCCATCCTATCTTTGAGCCCCACACTAGAGATACCAGAACCTTCAATCCTGTATTTGATTTCTCATAGATTGTGTGTAAACTGTTTTAGTTTATCTCACATACCATTTACATTTTTTGGCTTCCTGTAATATTTTATAAAGATATTAATTGTATTGCTTCTTATTCTCTGTCTTTCTCTTCTACTCTGTTCCAGTTCTCAAGTCTAATTGAGAATAATATACTTTTGTTGGTCTTGAACATCTATATGTTGGTCATTCTCAACATATGGCTCGATTTGACAGTGGAGAAAATCTAGTAGCTCACTGTCAACACAAAAGAGAACATGTGTTCCTTGGACTCTTAGTGACAGCTCTCTTTCTTAACTTTACGTTTAACAGATTCAGCTGATTAAATAAGGTGAAAAATATTTTTTTCCTGAGTTAGTTTTCTGTAAGTTTTATTGATTTGATTTGTCTTGCTGTAATACCAGATGAGTACTTGATCTAGAGAAAAGGACATGATAGCAGGTGGGAGATGGTGGCAAGTGAAAGAGTCTTCCTCTGCAGCGATAGGGAATTTTTGATCGGACAACATCATGGAACTGCAAATTCCACAGATAAATCTTCTCTGAAGACTGATTTTTTTTTTTCCTTTCAAACTCATTGTGTCACTCCGTAATTGTAATCTGTGAAATTATAATCTGTGAAACAAAATGATTTATTTCTCCTTCCTTGCTCTCATTCTGATAGCTTTTTTTCATCCATAGTTATCTTTCAAAATTCCTTCTCAAAGATTAATCTTATATCCCTTCCACCATGACATACAAAATCTTTCTTTTTATTTTAAAACTCTTGCTTTTTTTTGTTTATTTGTGTTTGGTTTTGTTTATCATGTCCCTCAACAGAAGATAGACTTCAATTCTGGAGGCAACTAGTCTTTGATGTATGTTTGCTCTGGGTTATTTCCCACAATACTGACCATATTACCCATTAAATAACTTTTATAGCCTCTTCTTCAGCTATTCTTTTCTCCTCTCTGATAGTCTTCTTTATATGAGCATCCTCTGCAATTTTAATGATATATTTTAAAGTTTCAAGCCTGCTAATCTGCTAAAACAGTCTTTATTTTGTCTGTCTTTGATATCTTATGTTATAACTGACTCAAGTCTCTTATGTGGTTCTTGCATGTTGCAACTCTCACTTTTTCACTATTTCTTACTTGCTCTTACAAAACAGTGGCCTAAGTCACAATTGGCTTCCATTAGACTTTCAGCAGTCTGAAAACTCCTGTCTCTTGAATCAATAAATATACTGAGTTGATCATAACACTTAAATTTTTCTTCATTGACTTTGTTTAGCAATTTTAGATCTCAAGTGAGTTTATTGACTCCAGTTTCTGATCAATAAAATGTGCTTCCAGGAAAATCTGGAAGTGTTACAGTCATCTCTACCACTCTCTGCCACGTTCCTCCCCCATAAGACTTGCAGGGATATTTTTCCCTATAGTTCTCATTAGAGGTTCATTTTTCTTAGGTATCATGCAAGGCAGATATGACGAGAAGTGTTACTCCAAGGAGACAGTTCTGTGTTTCTTGGCCATGTTTCTTCTGACTTGACATGTGCCAGTAAGGTTACCAAATCTAATATTCCCTCATCACATGACAGGCGTCAGTATTGACTTGAAACAAATGGTTACTAGCTGAATGTAGTTCTTGGCAACTTTTGATTTAGTAAGTGAAATAAACATTCATTTTTTGTTTTGTCATTCATTGTAGTAATACAGAAGATTAACTCTTTCTTTACTTTTTTATTTTTTATTTTTTTCTCTTTTTCCTTTTTCTCTTTTGGCATCCATTGAGGTTTTATGGAAGTTATTGCAATTTAGTATTAATTAATATCCACTTATAGCAAAGTGTTGACAATAACTTTCCAGAATTGTGAATATGACATTTAGCAGCATCATTTAACAGAGCAAGAGGAGCTTTCCAAACTACAGTTGAAAGTAAATTAACTGTGATATAAATGTTTATAACTTTAGTCACTTACTGAGTGGCTAAGGAAGCTTTTGTTACGGCTGGAGATTTCCACATGGATGACATGAGATACTTCCTCTCCAGTTACCTTGCCAGACATTATGTTTTACCTAAAGTATTTATGTTTAAAAGGTTCATTATTTTAGTTTGCACAGTTGGAACTAAAATTCTGTGTACCAGGTTCATTGTGCTCTAGCAGTTTCTCTATTTATTTCAAATATTTTATCAAATGTCTATTGCTTTAATTAATAGCCCACTCTGAAGGGGTCCAAAGCAAAATGTCTGAGGAGACTGGAGATGATACTCATCCAGCAGGTATCTGCCTCCACTTATTCTTGTGGTCATTTACTAAGTCAAAAATGTTACTGTAACTGCTGTAGTACCCTTAATTTACTTACCAAATGGCTGAATCCTCATCCTGTATTTATTTTTTAGTATACTCACAGAGAACCTTCTGGCCTGTTTGCTGAAGAATCTCTTGAAATAGTATTTGCCTGAGATATGAAGATCCTCCAAGGAGTTCATTTTGTAGAAAAGAGATTTAATCCTTTTTATTGACTGAGGGACTTGTCTTTTCCTAACACATTCCAGGGAGGGGAGCATGCTTCAGACATTTGTCTTTTTCCACCCGCATTCGTATTTGAAGTGGTATGAGGCAATAATTGCTCTGTTAAGGCATTCCCTGATATCTGTAAACAAGAGAAGAGTCCACAGTTGCACTAAGTGATTCAGTGGGAAACTACCAGCACTCATTTGATGAAATTCATAAGGTCATTGGTAAGGCAATGTATAACGTAGTGTACAGATGAACAGTTGTGAGCTTCAGGATGGAAAGTAGATCACATGTATTCTTGCATCTTTCAGTACAGGTGTTAGTTAAGAAAGTAATTAAATTAATCTCCTTGTTATTCTAGGCAACAAAAATTGGATGACTGCTGTATTTACAAAATGACAAGGAGGTGAACTCTAAAATTTCTACTTCGATGTAAGAAGAACACATGCATGACATGGCTGTGCTTATGATGATGTCCTGTAACAAGAAAGATTTGTCTTTTTATCATCACCATCATCACTGCAACCTCCCTTCCCTTCCCTTCCCTTCCCTTCCCTTCCCTTCCCTTCCCTTCCCTTCCCATCCTTCCCCTCTCCTCCCCTCCCCTTCCCTTCCCTCCCTTGCCCTCCCCTCTCCTCCACTTCCCTCCCTTCCCTTCTCTCTGTTCCACATAATATATATAAGGTTAGAAAAAAATCAGCTGTAATAGATACATTTATCAGGTAGCCTTTTCTGCAGCCCTTCCCCAATCAACCAACACCCACTCCACTCTGCTTGGAGAAGGGAGCATTACAGAAGTGTGTCAGGTACTTCAGTTCTTCCAATGCATTGCAAAGCTAATTAGCTGTTTTCCACGAATTGCCTGTTTGTCCAGGGGTAAGAAAGTGACCCCTTATCAGGAACTCATGGCTCTTTAACAGTGGAATGTGCAGATCGACTGCAACTTGGGATTTATCTGGCAATTTTGCTTCCATGGAATGTTTCTTTTCTGCCCATAAAGCTGTCCCTCCCTCCCCACACCCTGGAATCCCTCCACTTGGTAAATGGCTGTGGAGTCCCCTGAGTTTGTGATTTACTGACTTTTTTGGAAACAGGAAGGCTAAAGCTATTTGCAAGTATAAAACTGTATTTATGTCAGAGTTAGGAAATATTTTTTTTTCCTTCTCAGCTTCTTCTTTTGTTTTATTTTCCTCTGTTTTATGCACAGATTTTTGTAGACATGCTATTATAGACAAAATGCTTTCAGAACATATTTGATCAAAATCAGACTTAAATTCTATGCTATGTAATGTTCGTATCAAATGAAAATCACAACCCTCTAGCTCCCTTTCCATCCAGGTAAACCTCCCAGCCTTCCTGATCTCCATGCCTGTCATTCTCTAGACTTGGCTATTGGGGTATCAGTGGCATGAAAAGAATTTTATCAACACAATAGCAGATCTCTGGGGATATCTTTTAATGAGTCTGTTCTGGTGATTGTTAGGCATAAACCTCATATGCAGAATGCTTCACCAATGATGAATTTGACTCTCCTCCTTTGAACATACTGGCATTTGTTTGCTTTACAGAGACAATGCCTGGTAGACAAATATTTCCATAATTTGATTATATCAGATGTGTTATCAGAATTATTCAGGTATCGTTGAATAATCATGGAAGAGAATGCTGAAGGATTTAAGACAAGTTGCTCTGGAAATAAGAAAAAAGATGAAGCATGTGTGATAGACAGAATAAGTAAAAGCCTTTATAATGTATAAAATATTTTTCATCACTAGGAGAAGTGAAATTCTGAGTTATTATCAGGAGTGGAAGCCATTCTTGAACCTGTCCTCACATCTTTTTATCTTTTCTTTTTTCTTTTTGTTACATTCCTCTCGAAGAATTGTATGAATGCCTTACATTGGTTGTGTGTAATGCATATTACCCACCTCCTGCATTTGCAAGTAATTTCTGTGTGCTGCTGTTCGATAGTATGGACAGTTGCCCAGCGTGCTTGCATAATCCTAGCAGTTCTATATGAAAAAATGAGAGATTTCTCTTCAGTTGAAAACTGACATTGGAAATGTGGTCCTTACCTATTTCATCTTTTCTGATCAGTATCTATGAAGGCATGCACACATGCAGTGATCATGGCTTATCTAAGACCTCATCATTGCATGCTGTTCCTTAGTTTGTGCTGTTTTTTTCTGCCCATGTCCTTAGTGGTGTTCTCACAAGGGGTGTCAGACAGTTTGTTCTGGCCACCAGCTTCTTGTCAGACACAGTTCAAGACGTTGTCCATCAGCTGCGTAAGATTTTACTCTTGTATGAAAATTGAAATGCCTCCTCCATTAAAATATGGATTGTTAATTGTTTTCTAGAAAAGCATAATTGATTTTAATTGTTTAGTTCATTCAATAAGCTGCAAAGCCTCTTCTGTCTTTGGATGCTGGCCTTGTCATTGATTAGTCTTGTCCTATTTTCTTTTAGATATTCCTATCACATTTCTAAGCTCATCAACATGTTAAAAAGGGCTTTGGAGGGCAGGAACTTCCCTGTCATACCTGATTTATGCAAAGGGTCACTACTTCTGAGGTTCAGAGCTATTGTCCCTCCTCCTTCCTTTGTCTTCATGCTTGCTGGAAATGGGTAGAAAGTCTTGACACAGTATGAGAAATGTGAAATGAAGATATTAAAAACAGGATAACCAGATGTGCTTGGTCCAGTGTAGTTGTCTCAAGTGGAAATGTCTACTATCCTGTGGTTATCACGGGGAGAAATCACATCCATCCAGTAATGTCTCAAAGCCACATCCAAAAGCTGAATATTTCATCATTTCATTAATGCTTTCTACCTAGTGTCTATGCCAGATTTTTACAAAAGACAGAAAAAAATAAGGTATGACAATGACATGTTTGGCATTTGGTGTGTCAGATGTACAACTTGTACAGGATAAGAACTATTCAGTATGTGTGCCATGAAGCTGAGGCTTCTGGGGATCTTCAGTCGTCGTCGTGCCCCCCCCCCCCCCCCCCCGTATGTTTGTTGTGGAGTTGATCTCTGCATGCGCAGTAAATCTGGTGTTCCCTGGGAACCCCCGGCTCGCCTTGTATGCACTGAAGGCTGATGCATCTGTGTGCAGGGGCTGTATCCTGAATTTCTGTTGCATAGCCAGCAATCCCAGACAAGTACAGAAAATTCTGCCTAGGCAGAATTTGTCAACATAAAAAGGAAAAAGATAGGAAAACCGTGTAACATGGTAGCACATGTACTCAAAAAGCTACCCACCTCATTGCATCTCTGCTGTTATAGGTCATTGTACATCCCCCTGAGGGTGAAGGCTGGGTCTGTACTTGAGCTTGTATAGCCTCGTGTAGTGCTATCAGCATCAGCGGGGTATGCTGCTTTACTTCTGCTCCTGATTTGGCCCTATTCCTTGGCTATTTATTAACTGATTGCTTTTTTTTTTTTTTTTTTTTTTTTTTTTTTTAACAGTCATAGAATGTTAAATGATAATAATAGATTACTGCATGGACCGGTGTATCAGCATATGTTGGGGGGGGGGGGGGATGTGGGAGACTGAACTGAGGGATGACCTCCCTGACATTCTCCAAAGCCTTTTTTTCTTTTCCCAGGCTTTTTGGGAGGGCGCTTGTCGGGGGGTGGGGGGATGTTCATTAGGTATGCCAGGGAAAAGATTTCTTATGTTTGCTTGCAGATCCTTATAGCCTTCATGGAGTGGGATGCATGGTTCCCATAAATATGTGATGATAATCATTTGGAGTGTGAATGTTAATTTGTGTAATGGGTTCCCAAAATATGGGCCATGTGCCTGTTGAGTATGTTTTATTTTAAAATAAATGTGCATACATAATACACACACAGACACATGCTGCCTGCAAATTCATCCATAATTAAAAAATCTAAAATTATAATTTGTTTTTGAAGGAGACAAAGCAGCAGCTCCCACAGTACACTGGTAACCGTTGAGCGGGAGCCCAGCCGTCACGATGGTTTTGTGAGCCCTGCCAGAGATCACAGTCCCACACGGACAGCTGCAGCTACAAAGCACCCCAGTGACCTAGATTCAGCTGTAGATTACTGTCTGCTTTGGCCTGTGCCTCCCAGAGCTGCACCAGGAGTCTGATTTTGTTGCACAAGCTAACTTGCTTACTGCTCTGACCCATTTTACCATAGCAACCTGGTTTGCTGTACAAGAGGCTAGAAAAAGCATGCAGGCAACTTTTTAAGGATTCCAAGATTAAGTTCACTCTCTGCTCTTTTTTTC
Source organism: Heteronetta atricapilla (assembly GCA_011075105.1). Lineage (NCBI taxonomy): Eukaryota > Metazoa > Chordata > Aves > Anseriformes > Anatidae > Heteronetta > Heteronetta atricapilla. The sequence goes on from CM021733.1 coordinate 68,810,346, forward strand.
TTTTCCCCCCACCCCCCACCCTATGCCCTGAATGTGCTTAGCAGACATGACGAAGATGAACTAACAGTTTCCAACAGCACTGGAAGCCAGGAAAAGATTTAGGCAAGGTACTACTTATGCACTTCTAATATATTGTTCATCATGATGTGTGTTTTTGACTTATTATTCCTTTCTTGGCAAAATTAGCTAGATGCTTCCCTTGCCCCAAATGTCTCATTGCTGATTTCATTTCATCCATCCCCATCCACTGTCCTCAATAACATGACCATTAACCTTTCATGAGTATATTTCATTATGTCCTCTTGTTTTTGATTTTCTGATAATGCATGCATAAATACAATTAGATGTTGAGGATGTTGTCTCTATATCTGTATGCTTACATGTGTGTGTATGTTAGAAACAGGAGAAAGTCATTATTTTCATACATTAATTTAGTCTTTGTAGACATGATTCTGACTGGGAAGAAAAGTAAAAAATAATCCAAAACACTGAGGATTATCATAGTGAAATATTTGAAAATAAAATGTTGATAATTTTTCAGAACTTTGTATTTTTTGTTTGTTTCCTTAATGTTGTTGAAGGAACCCTTCATGTTTGTTAAACTTGGAGATGTACACATAATCATATGCAAAACCAAAGAAAATTACAGGAAAGTCACAAAGAAAGACATTTTACAAAAGAAACTAGATCTTCTTTCCATGTTTCATATATTTCTGAGATATTCTTAAAACACCTGAGCACTTTTGCTAGTCAGCCAAAGGAAATTTTCTCCGCACCTCTCAAGCCCAGCTGTTACTGTTCCTGCACTCATGGGTGCTGGGAGAGGCACAGTCAGGCTTCAAGGATCAAAGGTGCCTTTTATTTTGCAAAATATTTTGGGAATCTGTTTTGCAACTCATAGAGAGAGTCCCAGATATTTACAAGTCACCACACTTTTGAATTTGCTGGTGGCAGTGCTGCTCTGGGTGAGTGGTTTGTTTTAGGCTCAGTTTTGCTTTAGACAGCTCCTGGTTGTGTTGGTTCATTTATTTTTAGCTTCTAGAACCAGTAAGAAGGTTCTTATTTTGCTAATCAGTGCTGGTATTGTGTGAGGCTTAAGCTGCATATCTCTCCTAGCTGGCTAGTAAAACAAGGTAGAGAAGTGGTACTACGTAAGACTCTCAAAAAATAGTGCCTAAATGGTTCTGATATAATTGAAAAGTGCATCTCTCTACATTCCTCTTTCAAAAGGACTGTCCTTATCTGCAGGAATGTAGATGTTTGAGTCGAGTGCCCTTTCAAACATTTCAGCTCTCCTACAAGGAGGTTTCTTATTCAGCCGATGGCCAACACCTTGAACGGTATCTGAAGCTGGTGGTCAGAGCAAGCCATCTGACACCTCTTGTGAAAACTCCACTAAGTGTATGGACAGAAGAAAAAATCAGCACAAATTAAGGAACAGTGTACATTTGAAAGGTCATAGATACACCATGAACACTTCTTGTGTGCCTGCCTTTAATACAAACTGAATGGGAATCCATCCATCAGTCCTGTGAATGCAGCTCTCCTTGCCAATAAGTTGCAAAGTTATATCTGGGCTTACCTCAGGGTAAAGTGTTGTACCCTATCTTCAGAATGTAATGAGACCTTGAATCCTATGTAAATGCTTTTTCTAAGATGTTTCAAAATGTAATTGCAAGCAGATCATACAGGAGCAATCCACTCTGGAGAGTGGAGAAAGGCAAAGATGAAAGTAACTGTGGTCTATTAAGTTCATGAAGTTACAGACTTCATGAAAGATTAAAAATAAATAAATATATCATAGAATAATGGAATCATAGAATATCCTGAGTTGGAAGGGACCCACAAAGATCCCACAAAGGTCCAGCTCCTGGCTCCACACAGGTCTACCCAAAAATTCAGACCATATGACTAAGTGCACAGTCCAAATGCTTCTTAAACTATGACAGGCTTGGTGCAGTGACTATGTTCCTGGGCAGCCTGTTCCAGTGTGCAACAACCCTCTTGGTGAAGAACATTTTCCTGATATCCAGCCTGAACCTACCCCCTGTTGCAGATTGACACCATTTCCTCAGGTCCTATCACAGGTCACTAGAGAATCGATTGGTGCCTGCCCCTCCACTGCCCTTCATAAGGAAATCACTGCTATCATTTAAGCCTCAAAAATGACCCAAGCACCTCAGATCATACATTTTTGGACAATTCCTCCCTAAAGAAAGATAAAATTTATTTTGAAAGAAACCATGATAACTACTACTTCCTCAACCCAGACAGCTACTACTTCTTTAGCTCAACATCTGTGTATTTGCCATAATTTCCATTCACTTGGACTGAAAGTTTCTGCTAGTCCTTATTTGAATGACGTAGATTTGGCTTTTGGCTCAGATAAGTCTGACATTTGCCAGGGCTAGCAGACTGCTTTTGGTGGGCAGCAGTCCTATCATAAAATCATAGAATCATAGAAAAATGAAGGTTGGAAAAGACCTTCAAAATCATCTGATCCAATGATCAGATACTACCAATGTCACCCACTAAACCATGTCCCTAACCACCACATCTAACCTTTCCTTGAACACCCCCACAAATGGTGACTTGAAAACTTCCCTGGACAACCCATTCAAATGGCTGACCACTCTTTCTGAGATGAAATGTCTCAAAATTGTTTTAATTGTTGAAGAGTAGGAGCACGACGTTTCCATTTTTCCACTTACCAGGGACATTGCCCACATGCCAGGACTTTTCAACTATGGTAGAGAGAGGCTTGGCAACTACATCAGCCAGTTCCCTCAGGACCCTGAGATTCATGTCATCAGGTCCTATAGACTTGTATCTGTTTAAATTCATCAGGTAGTCTCAAACCTGCTCTTCACTGACAGTAGGTGGGATTTTGATCCCCAGCCTCCATCTACGGGTTCAAGGAAATGAAAGGCTTGGGAAGCCCGACTACCAGTGCAGATGGAGGCAAAGAAGTTGCTGAGTACCTCAGCCTTCTCCATGTCTGTTGTTGCCAATTACTCAGATATAGAAACTCACTCCTCATATAAGAAATTAGCCACCTATAATTTGCTAAAATTGCTTACACTCTCATATTTTCACCCTTCAGTCTATTTTCACAAATGTTAAAGGTGTATGGTGGCCCTTTGGGGGATCTTCCTATCACCCCAGTGCAGCAGCCCGAAGGAAGCTGGGTCCCCTCTTGTGCTCTTCCTTGTGCTCTGCCTTCGCCCCACACCACCGTTGCACCAATGGAAGTAAGCCCCAGACCCCCTGTCGCTGTGTTGTTGCCGAGAAGGACTGCGCATGGCCCAGAGTGGCTGATGATCATGCCCATCCCTTCTTGGGACAGGCCACACAGGATGCCTTCCATCTGGGAAGTTTCCAGGCCAGGTTGCTGAACCACAGGTTCATCTGCTTCCACACCTCGGTCCCATGCTACTGTTCACTTCATTGCCATTTGTGGGTCTGATGCTGCTGTCTGTGTTACGGCCATGGCTGGGTCCCACACTCTGTTGTGACCTACAGGCATGGCTGTGCTCCATGCGGCTGTCCGGCTGATGCTCCTGCCTTCTCCCCACACCACTGTTGTGCCACTGGGAAGGCCCAAGCCCCCTTTTGCTGGATGGCTGAGGGGCTGGCCTGCTCCCCGCATCGTTGCGGTGCCAATCGTACTGCTTACAGGTGTCTGTGGGCTGTGCACCAGAGTTCCCTTGGGCACTGTTGTGTGTTGTGCCACCAGCACTCTGCCTCTGCCCATGATGCTTCTCCTTCTCATCAGCTGCCTTCTTTCTTGGTGCTTACTGGGACAGCATTGCTGTCCTCTCACACCAACAAGGGCTGCCTCTCGCCTTACTGCTTTGGGTCTTCTTCCTGCCGCACAAGCTAGCAGTCAGAGCAGCTAGAAACTCAGCTAGTGATGGGCCAGTGGCAGGAGTCCTGTCTTATAGGACCCACAGCAAAAGTGAGGCAGTGGTGGCCACTGTGACCTCAGCAAGCCTCTGTGATGGAGTGGTCCACGCATGGCCAAAAGCGGCTGTGTTGGGAGTGGCCTGGAAGATGCCCTCACATGGAAGGAGAAGGAGGGTTGGGGGCGCTGAGGGCACCTTTTCTGGGGCTGGCTCCCCTAGGCCTTTTGGCTTGCCAGAGAGAAAGGCTGCCCCTTGGCCACAGGGACTGCCCTCCACCTCCCATTCTGTGCCCTGGGTTTATTTTTAACACTGTTTTTTTAGGTAATTTCATTTATTCTTTACAGAAAAGAACAGAAGCAAGGTGCGTCTTCAGCCCTAATTCTCATGTGCGCTTTGTGCTGTGAGTGAAGAATTTTCTTCTTCACATCACATCTAATCTAAATCTCCCCTCCGTTTGTTCAAAACCATTATTCCTTGTTCCATTGCTACACTCCCTGATAGAGTCCTTCTCCAGCTTTCTTTTAGGCTACTTTTATGGGTTAGGTTAGGTGGCAAAACTGCAGGACTTTGAAAATTGCAGCCTTATCTACCTTATTCTTCATGTTCCACATGATGCTTTCCAGCTCAGGCTCTAGCCTCTCATTAGTGTAACATAGAATCATAGAAACATTTAGGTTGGAAAAGACCTCCAAGATTATCTGGTCCAACTGCCCCCCTACTGCCAATATCACCCTCTAAGCCATTTGCCTAAGCACCACATCCAACCTTTCCTTGAACAACCCCAGGGTCGATGTCTATCATGATCCCCAATACCTTTTCTGCAAAGATCACTTCCAGCCATCTGGCTTCCTGCATTTACTAGTACATGAGATTTCTCCTCTCCAGGTACAGGTGTCAGTATTTGCTTTTGTTGAACTTCATGATGTTCCTGTCAGCTCATTTCTCCAGCCTGCCATACTGAGATTATTTAATTTCCATAATAATAAAAAATTGTTGTTGCTGAAGGGTCACTGAAAAACACATGAATTGCTTAATATGCTTTAAAACTTCCTCTTAAGTAAAAGGAGATGTCTTAAATGGGCTTATAACATTTTACTGTTATTATATAAGACACATGAACATGAAGGTAGGTATCATCAGTTTTAAAGACTTATTTTGAAGAATTAATTTAAGATAGGTATCATCAGTCTTAAAGATTTATTTTGAAGAATTAATTTAAGAAGTCTTTAAGAATTTGATCTCCAGAAGTACAAAATATTCTCACCTCCAAAAGTGGTAATAAGGATAGCTAATTCCTTGCTAGATAAAGCTAGGGCTAGCTTTGTGACTCAAGGTCACACAGGCTATGTACATTCAGATGTCTGGACCAGCTCTACATCTTCCTCCTCTCCCATGTCCTTTGTCAGACCTTGCTGTACATAGTCCTGCCAGGAGAATATAGCACTCAGTTTTGAGGAAAGCAAATCTGTCTCTTCATTAGTGGAACAAACCTGCAAGGAGAAAGCCCCATGGAAACCTAACCTTAATTAAGCACATGTGAAGTCAGATTGTGACAGGGCTTCAACAGAAATGGAAAAAAAGATTCACAACTGACAGTCACCACTACATTCATGGTATTGTAATACTAAGTTTTCCTTTCTGCTCTGGGCCAACCTAACCTACATGGTAAACAGAGTCAGCAAGAAAGTAAGCTATAATGCATAAGGCATGAAAATCGCAGACAAATTGATCCTTTCTGAAAGATTTCAGAGACCAAAAATCCCTAATTTCTCCTGATTAATTCTGTTTTATAAAGATTGGGCCAGTGTCATTTTTTTCTTGGCTTCCTAAAGTATTTCAAAAGCCATCACGTGTAAAGAGAGATTATTTTTCACATTTCCACTGCCATATGTTGTTCAGTTATTTCATGGACTGTGTGGGATTCATTAACCAGTCTTGTGGATGGAATCACTGTAGTGAACTGATCATTTCTTTATTGCTGCCTGGGGCCATGATGTTCTTAATCATAGTCACTATTAGATTTTTTCCAAGATGAAGAACAAGCAAAGGTGTAGTCCAACAAATGTGTGTTTTGAAGAAAGAAAGAGTATATAACCCAAGTGTTATTTCATTGGCTGATGGCACCAAAGTCTTTGTCACTGTGCAGGACCTTGAAAACTACATAAAAATTAGATCTTTACAGACATAAGTGTTATCTTCTCTATCATTTCTCAAGTAACAGAGTTCATGCTCTGTATGACAATGTAACATACTCTTGAAGGATATTTTAGATCATTTAATTGGAAAGACTTCAGATACCAAGAGTTACATATTGTATACATGTAGGTGTAGGAATTGTTTCTCACAAATAATTTTCTCTTACCATGGACTATAGCAGTGTCCACCCTGAAAGCTATTAGAGTCAGTCTGTGACTGGGAGTCCTGCCATGACATATACTCTGAAGTTAAAGAATTTGAAACCACAGCTGTAGGAAATTGAAATTGGTGTCATTTGTAGAGAGAGGTACATAGGAAATTGAAATTGGTGTCATTTGTAGAGAGAGGTACAGCAGAAATATTACAAAAAGAATGAAAATCAAAGACAATACCTTTTTATTTTCTCTGAAAACTGAACTGAGCCTCTTTTTTCTGACTATCTATTGAGGAGTTAAATTATGAACTGTAAATGTGAATTTTTGGATGCTAATTTTAATCTTCTCACACACCATTGACAATGGCTGCAATCTTAATTTCCCAGTACACACCATCTTTGATTTGATGGTCTTTTAACTAAGCTCTCCCATTCCTGTTCATCTCTAGAAATAAATGGGTTTAACCTACTATTTTGCGTTTCTTTACTTATTATCCCAAGCACACTGCCAAAGTACCTAGAGGCTGTAGGTAATGCCAAGAACATACAAATGAAGTTTTCCATTTCTTTGTCATGTGTTGGTGAAGAATGGATAGTTCTTTTGGCTTTTTCTAAACACATAATTACAATCTGGTAAACATTAACCAGATACAAAGTGCAGATGGTTTAGCTAATTAGAAAAATGAAGAAAAGACTACAGAACTGTGGAAAGAGATGGCAACAAGTAATGGAGAATACAGCAAGCAGAAATAATGAAGCTGGCTCAAGAGGACTAGAAAGAGAAAGGTGGAAGGGGATGGAAACAGGCCTCAAGAGCATGAGGCGGAGGATCCTCAGCTGGGAAAAATGAAGCTAGAGTTGGAAAACACCACTAGTGTCCAGTGCCTATGAAGACGTGCAGCTGCTTCTGCTTTGGCTGAATCTTTTATGCAGCTGTTGGCTCCGCCTAGGAATGTCTTCTGCCTCTGAGGCCATATGATACACATCTGCATTGGAAAGAGATAGAGCACTAGCAGGACTTTATTTCCACACCAAATTGTGTTGTCACATGGGATGAAGAGAAACATATATATATGAATAATTATTTAAAATAAGTATGTTTATATTTCAGTTTAACTAATTAAAGATTCCCTGATTTATTCATGTTCACTCTTTCCAGCTTCATCTGAATCTTCTCACTTTTCCCAAAAGTCCTTACACAGTAGGTATAACTATAATCAGACAGGTATATTTAAAAACACACAGCAAGAATAGTTTCCTTGTCTAATATTCATTCTCCAAAGGCCCAGGAGAAATAAAAAATAAATAAAAAAAATAAATAAAAAATCAAGGTCATTTGCAAAACCAGTGCTTCTAGACAGGTGCTATATGATTATCCATTTTAGTGCACCAGGAATTAGTGCTTGGGACCTGGCTGGTGCTTCCAGCAGGAGAAAAAGCATTGGAAAATGGAATGAAGATGAAGCATTGTATTTTCTTTTGCTGCTGCTCCTGATAGGGTGTGAGAGATGGTGATTTTCACCACTATCCCTGCTTGCAGTTTCTCTGCTCTTCCTCATCTCTGTAGTACTGATGATAATAAGAGTGATTCTGCTTTTGCTTAGAAGTGTGTGTGCAGACATTCCAGAAATTTTTGGATTAAATTTCAATAAAACATTCCTGTTTTAAATTCTCTCTGTTCTTTGTGTCATAGGTGCAGCATCAGCACCTGGCATGATGCATCCCACTGTATGAGAGAAAGATGGACTGGCTTTTTAAAGGCAAGGATGGGGTGTGCAGGAGACAGCTGAAGAAGAAAGAAGAATGGAAGCACCAAACCAACCTTTGTGGAGTGGAATGAAAAAGAAGCTTTTTTTTTTTTTTTTTTTTTTTTTTTTTCCTGCGGTCAAGGTGGAGTTGATGGAGAAAATGCAAATTAATGTAATCATTCATGCATCTCTTCTCATTAATTAATCCCTTATGGGATGCATACTTTTCCAGACACAACAGTACTATCTGTCTGTATTGCTGTACTGAATACCTGTGAAAAATGAGACATGACAACCCAATAGGAAGAAGATTCCCATTCTCTCAGAGTTGTACCATATTATTCATAGAGTTGTAAGCTACCAACATAATCGGCTTTACACTTTACCTTTTGTGTTACAGGAATTTTTCTCTAGTCAAACAAATCACAGAATCACAGAATTTCTAGGTTGGAAGAGATCTCAAGATCACTGAGTCCAACCTCTGACCTAACACTATCAGTCCCCACTAAACCACATCCCTAAGCTCTACATCTAAACGTCTTTTAAAGACCTCCAGGGATGGTGACTCCACCACTTCCCTAGGCAGCCCGTTCCAATGTCTAACAACCCTTTCAGTAAAGAAGTTCTTCCTAAGATCCAACCTAAAACTTCCCTGGTGCAACTTAAGCCCATTCCCCCTCGTCCCCTCATCCTGTCACCAGGCACGTGGGAGAACAGACCAACCCCCACCTCACTACAGCCTCCTTTGAGGTACCTGTAGAGAGTGATAAGATCGCCCCTGAGCCTCCTTTTCTCCAGGCTGAACAATCCCAGCTCCCTCAGCAGCTCCTCATAGGACTTGTTCTCCAGGTCCCTCACCAGCTTCGTCACCCTTCTCTGGACTCGCTCAAGCACCTCGATGTCCTTCTTGTAGCGAGGGGCTCAAAACTGAACACAGTATTTGAGGTGCGGCCTCACCAGAGGACGATCAGGGGGACGATCACCTCCCTAGCCCTGCTGGTCACACTGTTTCTTATACAAGCCAGGATGCTGTCGGCCTTCTTGGCTGCCTGAGCACACTGCTGGCTCATATTGAGCCGACTATCAACCATCACTCCCAGGTCCTTCTCTGCCTGGCAGCTCTCCAACCAAATGCTTCTGATTTTATAGGTGAAGGACACAATGCTATTTAAAGTTTTTCAGAGCTTGTGCATGTGTCCCTTGTATGTTAAATTTTATACAGAAAAAACAAAGCTGTGGAAATTTTTCACATTTAATAGTTCTGTATCTCTAGCATAGAAAGTAAGTAGTCTGGTCAAATAAGACCAATATTGGAGGCTTTAGACCCCTGTAAATCATATGAAGCTGTGTTAACTAAACAGTCAAGAAAAATTCAGTCTGATAGCTACAGCCCTGTCCAATGTTTTCTAGTAGAAGAAATACTTAGAGGAAAAGTAAGGTATTAAAATGTAGCAGAAATACAAAAACAAAGCTATGCAAATTGTTTTCATCTGCCTATGGTAGAAGATACCAATACTTTAAGATAATATTACTTAACTGCCATGGGCATTTTTTCCCAATCAGTCCACCTTTAGACTATCTAAACTCAAGTATATAAAGCTGTGGTTCTTTAAAGTAATTAAGGTTTTTTTCATTAGTAAGTAGATATTCAGTCTTCATTAAGGCTTGTGATGACATTAGCAAGCATACAGTCTTGTTGGAACAGATGTGTAGAATGAACAGAATGGACAGAATGCCGAGTACCAGTGTCTGCACCATACCTTTCTGCAGTTGGGATTACTTTGAATTAGCTATTTTTCTGGTCCTATGAATCAATTTAATTTAAGGTATAGAAAGCAAGAGGAATTCCCAAAGAACATTTTTTGTCTTAGTTTCATGAATAAGCAAATCTAGTTTAGATGTTCTGAGACTGCTCAGTGCAAACCAAGACATTCATTGTAAGTAAGGATGCTCAATCAAAGTCTTTTTAAAAACCACTGGCATGTTTTTTTTAGATGCATCCTGTTTTATTGAGCATTAGAAAATCTGTTTTGTATGACACAAGAATCCAAGAAGTTTAGTTTTTTAAATTATTCCTAAAGCTCAGGTAAGAAAGCTCCATCCCACTGTAGGTGTAATGAAGCCGTCGTGCATACAGAACATGTAATTCAAGCTCCAAATAACAGTATTGTTGGTTACATGGTCTTGGATTACCATTCTTAATTTGTAGTTTGAAGTGACTAGGCATACCTTCCAGAGCTGAAGATGTGCCATGCTCTACATAATCTGGTCTCATTTACAATGCTCTAGTATGTCCTTCATGGTAATTATTCTGAGGTTAGAGGTGTGGTCTCTAGAGATGACTGCAGTTTAATTATGTTTGGTTACCAGTGAGTCACCTTCTGAAATTCATCTCAGCACAGAAAGCAGTATAAAGGTATTATTTTATTTTTCCTCTTCATTAAAAGAAATCATATAATAATTTAGGTTTGAATGGTTCTGAGAAGGCCATCTGGACTAGCCCCTGTTCAAAGAAGGGATAACTTCAAGTCTGCTTCATAATCATAAAGCTTTTTCAGTAGTTTAAGGAAATCTTTTCCCACTTCCTTTCTTCTGACTGGGTGGATGCCTACCATCACATCCCTCACCTCTGATCATAACTTATAAGCTCTCATTCTGTCCCTCAGCTAGTCTACATTGAATCTCCATACTGGGAAGCTGCTCTTTTGTGTAGAGTGAACCCTTTCTTATTTCACCCGTTTCTCCTTCCTGAGGACATGTGTAGTCATGGGACCGCTCCAATCACCATGTCTCTGTGATCCCGTTGATGTAATGGCTCTGCTGAGGTAAGGGCCATTTATTTTCATCCTTGGAGCCACATGCCTACTCTTGGTATACTTGAGAGCCTCAACAGTCTCTCTACCACATCTCACACCTTGCTTTCTACAAGTAATGAATTTTCCAACACAGCAAGTCTGCTTGGCAAATGAATGCCACTATCCCTTGCAGAAAGGTGTCTCTGACTATTGCTATTCACTTGTGGCTCTTCATGGCACAGTGATTTTTATACATACATTAGCCAGCACCAACAGCTCTATGTGCAGAACTTGTCCCTTTCCACGTGCCATTGGGGCCATATGCCTCTTCTGCAACTGTGCATCTGCAGTTGGAGAAAGAGCTTACTTCCTCTTATTGAGTCCATAAGCTTCCAAAATTCATTGTCATTGAGTCCCACATCTCCACTGCCTCTAGCCTGACTGTCCCCACTTCTCTGAAATGAAGAATGTATCATCTTACCCCTACACTGTTTTAGCAAAGAACCTGTTGTTCTTCTGTTCATCCTCCCTTGTACTGCATAATCTGGCCACCTCCATTCTTAGATCTTTCATCAGACAGATGCGCAATTTGACCACAAAACACCTTCCATTAATGAGGCAACTTTCTAGGACAGCCTGTAAAAGCAGCCTAAAGCATCCTATTAAAGGCCATATCACGTTAGAACTACTGATGCTGAAGGAAATGCAAATTATAAGCAAAATGTGATATTTAAAAATATCATTGTTTCTCTGAGAGGATCATTTATTTAAATTGTTTTTTATTTTATACAGACCTTTATGGAGTTCAAGCCTAGATGTAGAAATAATTTCTGTTTGTTTGTATAAGGATTTTAAAGAAAAGAAAAAAGTCAAATGCAGGAACAGTCTTTGAGATAATCAGCCTTGGTATAAAATGTTGACTTTTCAGATAATTTCTCTGTTTATGGTTCCTGGCTTTTGCAGGGTTGTTTTAAGTTTCTTGTCTTGTCTTCATGTCTCCAGCTATATACTACTGTAAGCACAATCAAAGGTACTTGGATACTTGGAGGTTGCAAAGAGCCTCTGACTTTTAGTGCTGGCACTGCAAGCACTCAACATGCCTTTTTTTTTTTTTCTTTTCCTTTTTTTTTTTTTCTTTTCTGTCATGCTCTGAAAAGAGCAAGCAGGCAAGATATTGTCAGTGGAGAAGGAAAAAAACATGATACCTATCCTACCAGCCAATGATCACCACAAACTACAAAATTATAATATATATTTAACTGTAGTTTTTCTCTCTATTCTTAGCCAGAAAATAAAAGCCTTTTATTTATTTATTTATTATCTTTAAAGTGGGGCTTTATTAAATTTTAGGAAAGAAGAGTATGTATTGTGAATGCCTCTCTCAAGTTTTTTCCAGGGAGGATGAATTGAATAAGAAAAGTATACATTTTATCAAATAGCTGTTTACCAGTGTCACTCTGTCAAAAAAAGAGAGACTTCTCTTAATAATTTTTTCCTTATAAGTTTCATCACCTTTTTGTGCAAAGAAAGAAAGAAAGAGAATGCAAAAGTTTTCTTACAATATCTCTGAGGAAGAGAGCCTGTCACATCCATTCTGTTTACACATGACACTATTGTATATGCTCAAAACAACTTGTAGGGCCATGGGGAACCATTACTTGTTTCTTATGAAAAATAATGACCTTCCTGAAGTTAGTGTACTTCACCAGATTCTAAATTTTCTCATTTACATGACGCAGTGGCGTAACTTTAAATATTGTTCACATCACAGCTAGTCTTCAAAAGCAAAGCCCTGAGAATCAAAAACGTATTTTCTTTACATCCTTTAACACTGAATTAAACAGGGAAACTGCAGGAGTTACTCTTGTAGCTCAGTAGTTACTCTTAGTAGTTACTAAGTGAAGTGTGATTTCTGCTGCATAAGGTAGAATCTACATAAATGGGGTTGGACTTCAGTGTTAAAGTGACTGTATATTATTATTATTATTATTTTTCCTGGGGTCTCAGCTTTTCAGCTTTACTAATTATCACTGCCTCTATTTACACAAAAGCAATTCTGTAAGAATAAGAATTTTTATATTTATTTATATATTTATTTATTTATTTGAAGCTAGATTCTTCTTGTGTATGGAAATCTTGAAGTCAAACACATATTAAAACAGTCTACATAACATAATAGACAATAGAAACAAACACAAACAACAACAACAACAACAGAACATACGGATATGCAACAATTAAAACTACTTTGATGGATAAATAGCCTATGGTCGTTTTGGCTGTCAGGAGAAGGATGCAGTTAGGAGTTTATGTAGTTAAGAGAGAAATAAGAATCAAGTCATCTTTACAAAGACGGGAGGAGACTTAAAGACAACCTCTGCTTCAGAAGCAGTTTCACTTCCAGAGTTTTTTTCTTTCACATGAAAATTGAAAACTGTTCATGGCTTTAGCAACAGGCTTTTGGGGGTTTTGTATGAGGCTTTTCATATGATAATTGGCAGATTCTATGGCAACCATTGAAAACGAAGGCCTGAAAACAAAAGGTGCCGCAGAAGAGGATCAGTACATATTCACTGTGTTTGCAGGAATAAAGGCAGACTCTCTCTTCAGAAAGGTATCTGATGGCAGCCTGTCAAAGGCAGGGGCTTGTTTTAACTCAGGCAGAGTTAACTCAGGTTGTAATTAATGCCGGATTTTATGACTCTGATTTTCACTCTAAGATTTTTTATTATTATTTTATTTTTTTCCCCACAAAACCACATCTAGAGCAGATGTGCAGGTAATGAGTGATTAATACTGGTCTGATCATACCTGGGAGTGAATGACTGAAGTGGGAGACCAAAAAGAACAAGTTTAGAGCCAAATGCTGCGACTTTCCTCAAGACTAGTTGCAGTCTTAAAAGACTTCACACGTAAAAAGTGCAAGCAGGGTTTGACCTATAAGGGGTTGGCGTCATGTGAAATCAATGCTTAATTACAGATTAAAGGTATGTATCCATTGATTTAAAACAAGAGTGTGTCATCTGAGCAAATGGAGATATGAAATATCAAGCCCAGTTTGCAGAACAACAAATTACTGTTTTGGAGATTGCATGTTTCCCACAAAGATAGACAGAATTAACAAAACATGTAGTGTCATACAACATGATGTTGCCAGGCATTAAATACTCTATAGGACAGACTAGCAAAAGCATTGCTATTACTGACTGTGGGAAGAATATGCATTCAAATCAAGCTTGGCCTTGCAAGAAAACAAACAAACAAACAAACAAAAAAAAAAAAAAAAAAAAAACAACAGAAATCTATGAAGTGAGAAGTGATACAAAGTACAAAATAACTGAAGAGGAAATAAAAATATACCTCTTCATATCTGCTCTGTTATGTCACTATGTCTGCACTACTTAGCCTAGAACCATTAAAATGCAGTGACACATAAAACTGGCAATTGTGGGTGGTCTTGCTATTCTTGTTTTGAAAGTTTTTGTTTTCCCATGCCCATGTCACAAGCTTTCAACAAATTAGTTTACATAAACAAACAAACAAACAAAAAATCGTAGCAGAGGAAAAAGAAACAACAATCCGCTAATGAACGTGGTGATACTTTATTTGAAGTAATACTAGGACTTTATTACCACAGGTTGCCAAAAGAATGCTGTGTTACTAGAATATCTCACGTGAATAGCTGTGAACATACACTGTTCTCCTCTTGTATGTGTGATTGTGTCTTTGCTGTTCTGGATACAAGTTCTTTCCAGTCTTTTAGCCCTTTGTGGAAAGGTTATCACATAATTCTATAAAATAACAGGGTCCAGGGTTCCCATGACTCAAGCTTCTACATATTCCTCAACAATTAGATCTCAACCTCTCCTATATCCTTTCCATTCAAGATCTCTTGAGTGGTCTGTAATGAAGTTGAAGTAAACAGGTCCATTTTGTAAAGGTTGAAGAATAAATTTGAATTTTATTTTATTTATTTTATTTTATTTTGTTTAACACAAAGAATATGTAGATGCAATTAAACCACAAAAACTTCCCACTCTTCCCTGGGTCACTTTCCTGATCACTCTCTAGCTTTCCTCAAACTAAAGGAAACTTTAGCTGTCCAATCATCCTCTTCCTGCATTGGGTTTCTTTACACTGAATTATCACAGAATGACAGAATTTCTAGGTTGGAAGAGACCTCAAGATCATCGAGTCCAACCTCTAACCTAACCCTAACAGTCCCCACTAAACCATATCCCTAAGCTCTATCTCCCTCTTCCTGACCCCTCTCTTCTAGTCCCTCTGAAACCTCTTATTAATGATTGTGGAAAAACTTTTCTTCCCTTCAAACTCACCTTTTCACATCTTTTATAAAGTTATTCCTGACTAGCTTCATCATATGAGCCAAACTCTGTCCTTCTTCCTCTAGGATCTTTTACTTAATTAAATATTCCTAACTTCAGACTTAATAATAAAGCAAGCAAGCAAACAAACAAACAAAAATGATAGCTTGTATTTTATTTGCAGAGATTCTCCACTGAATGGATGGACATCAGAGAGTTTCAGTCCACTCATGTTAATGCTAACACAGGTGTAAACATTTCCTCTGTCAATTCTAGTGAAGATCATTTCAGTAGAGAGGTGAGGAATGTGGTTACAAAATGGGCCTTCCGAAGTATCACTGTATCTTGGTGCTAAAAAATATCCCATGTCAAACTGAATTCCCAAGCTGTACATAGCCAGAAATCATTACTTAAGGTAAATTATGTTCTGGCCTATGCTTTTTATGGCAAAAGATAATCAGCAAAGGAACTCTGTTTGAAACCTGTCACAGCAGAAAGGTGAGTTAAACAGTGTACTGTACTGTATAGCTAAGCGAACATGTACATAGCTGATTTTTTTAGTTATTCTGTTTATCTTCTCTACTCACTTAATTTCTCCTCTTTTTAGCTGTTCCATTCCCTTTTTTATTCTGGTTTGGATACCAAGGTGAGAGGTGTTACTGAAAGACTAGTTTGGTCCTTTTCACAGTATAGTTGCTGTATTGGTGATGACTGAAGGGGCTTCTGAGTTGTGCAGTCACAGAATACCAGAATGGCTGAAGTTAGAAGAGACTCATCCAACCTCCCCTGCTTAAGCAGGGACACCTAGGGCGGTCAGTTAGACCAGATTTCTGAAGACTTTACAAAATTCAGTATATAATAATTTCACCAAAAGGAAGCTGGAGGTAAAAAAAAACTTTGAGACTGATCATTTATTTATATATATATTATATTTATATTTTATATTTTATATTTTTATTTATATTTTATATTTATATTATATATATATTCCTTCACAAAAGGCATGGTTTTAACTTCAGATTGTGGAAATTCCACTTCTCTCTTCCTTTTCTCATGTTGTTTAGTGGATTTCCCCCAATACACTTCTGAAATACAAAAGCAGAAGTGATGAGTGGGGATTTGTGATGAATTCTGACATAAATATGAAGGAAAATAGTTTGCCATTTAATTACAAAGAAAGATGACCTATTGTCTATGCCTCTGTGTGTAGTTCCCTGTGGTGGTTTTCAGCCTGCTGGGCAGCTGAACACTACAACTGCTCTCTCGCTTCCCTCCTCAAAGGAAGAGTGGGAGAAAATACCAGGTAAAAGGACTCAAGAGGTAAGGACAAGGAGATCAGTCACTGATTACTGTCACGGGAAAACCAGATTCAATGTAGGGAGATAAATACAATTTATTGCCTATTAGTAACAGGCTAGAGGAGTGAAAAACTAAAAACAAAATACCACACCCTCAACCACCTTATTCAATGTCCTTCCCCCAAGAGGTGCAAGGGAATGGGGAATGGGGGCTGTGGTCAGTCCCTAACGCTTAATCTCTGCCACTCCTTCATGGTCCTTCTCTGTCCCTGCTCCATGCGGGGTCCCTCCCACGGGATGCCGTCCTCCCTGAACTGAGCCTGTGGGGGCAGCTCTTCAAAAACTGCTCCCAAATGGCTCGGTACTACGGGGTCCATCCCCCAGGAGCAAACTGCTCCAGCATGGGTCCCCCACGGGCGGCAGCTTCCCCCAGACCCCCTGCTCCTGCGTGGGCTCCTCTCCACGGGCTGCAGCTCCAGCCTGGGGCCTGCTCCTGTGGGGGCTCTTCATGGGCTGCAGCCTCCTCCAGGCCACATCCACCTGCTCCACCGGGGGCTCCTCCACGGGCTGCAGTGTGGAGATCTGCTCCATGTGGGACCCATGGGCTGCAGGGGGACAGCCTATGGTATGTACTATCATTGGGGATGCTCAAGGCTGTAGGATATTATGTTCTTTGCTTCTATTTCTTTGCCCCAAAGTATACGGCTTTCTTGTAGGATGTGTGCCGCTTCTGGTAACTCATCTTTGAAATAACATAGCATGTCTCAGACAGAACTAGGTGACTATTATTTTTATGCCTTCTGTTGAAATAGATCAAAATATGTTAGAGAACTTTCCTGGACACAGAAACCCCATCCTCTGTACTACTAAAAACTTGTCACAGGCATGGTATGGTTCACACCTGCTACCATCCCCTAAATAAAACTTGGGCTAGATTTGGCATTTAGAAATAGCTGAAAACAATTTAAATAAGCATTTGGATGTTGCTGACATATTTTGGTGGGTAAGTATGTTTCACACTATGGATGCACAATCCATATTTGCTCTTTGATCTCAGTGCCAGGGAATGGTCCTTTGCTCTTTTAATCTACTAGCATAGACATTTCCAAAGCCTACTACTGTAAAGCCAATCAGAAATACTTTGGACAAGTTTGACCCAGCTAACACTGGACAGTGATTTGTATCATGTGGTTATGGTGCTTTTGATTCTGTGAAGACTTCCAAATCCAAAATGACTCTGTCATTGAAGGATATCCAAACTAAGTTAAGAGCATATTTTTCCACCCAGAGTGGACATGTTTTTAGCATTAAAAAACAGCAACCACATCTGAGGTGGGCAAATTGTGCTGATTCAGCTAAGCTGACATAGGTATAGATTTGGTGGAACCAGTACCACTGCAGTATGCAAACACTTCCATTTTGGTTGTAACATATGCCATTTTCACTTAATGGAGGTGAAATTCTTATTGTCTTCACTCATCTACTTATTTATTTTTTAAGTGATTTCTTAGTGAGCATTGTTATGTGTTTATATCATGCATATGAATTCTTCTCTACAGGTTTATTAAGGACTGAAACTAGGCAAAGTGACTGAGTGACTGGTGGCTTTCCTTGTTCTTTTTTAAAGGTAGCTTGCATACACATCTTTAATTCATGACGTAGATATCTCATACTTTTCTTAGGGCCTAGATGAGCAGATTTTTTTTTTTTTTTTTTTTTTTTTTTCCAGCCAAGTTTCTGTCTACTCATTGGAATATTAAAAATGAGAAACATTTGAATGTTGCTAAATCACAAAATCTATACTCAGCACAAGAAATCTTACTGCACCAAAAATGCAGCTGTTCATTTATGTTTTTATATTCTCCGTGTAAAGCTCAAATAATGGCAATAACATTGAAGAGAAAAAAAATCAGTTTGGAGGATGTTGTTCTGTGGAAAATTTTCTGCTTGTCTTCTGCAGTGCACTGGAAGCATGATGCAAGGAAGAATAGTGAGATGACCCCTTTAAAAATTGGGCAAGGTGTTAAATCTGTTCCCTATGTTCTCTCATGTGATCAGAAAATGTACAAAGAAAAATAGCTTATTTGTAGTAATAATGAACTATCTATCAAACTCTGACTCTTTTACTTATGTTAAATACTGTGTCATTCTGTCCTACTGCTAGAGCTGAGATTTTATGTCAGTGAACAGAATACCCTGCAGCAAGGGAATGATTAGAACTGGGCCTTTCCAGCCCCGGAAGGAAATATTTAGTAGCAGGAAAAAAAAATAAAAATATGATTTTACTTTTTAGAAGAGTAATTGGTTATATTAAAACATGTTAAAGATTATGGCAAAAGGCCCAAAAATGCTGCATTTATAAACATTGATCTTACAGAGTCCTTTTCCTGGTCTGGTAGAGTTGAACTTTTTTAACTCTGATCCATCTTACTCAAAATGATGGTGTCTTAGCTATATAATCTGTTAAGTGCTTGGCCACAGTCCACACCGGTGTATAAAAAATGATGTTACGACACAGTTGCTAGGAAGAATTGTTCCTGAAAATGGAAGATGCCCTACTTAGTTTCATCTTAAAATGAGTTTTGCAGGGTTGAGGAGAAGATACGACATGTATGGAGGGCAGAGGGAAACAAATAGCTATCTTGCAGGCAAATAAAAAATATGAGAAGCATTCACATTTAGCAAAAAGTGATAAAAATAATAATGAAGAGAAAAAGGAGAAGTTAAACTATCCTAGTGTTATGTTAACTTATGCTAGTATCTCTTTACTTTGTGAGAAAGACTGCCATGAGGCATTCTATCATAAGGGGGAGCATAAGACATTATGTTAGATAACTGTGTCTTCTGGCTAATAGAAATAAAAGCACGTTCACTTTCTCCCATTTGGTCTGTATATTTCTATTTTATTTATTAAATGTACCATATCTGTAGGCATCTTGTGTGGGTATTCAGAATCCCCATCAGTAAAAGTACCTGTTTTGCGAGAATTTATTGCTTGGGTGAATTCACCTAGTTCTTTTCCCAACAGTCAAATGGTGATAAGGTGATAAGGTCTTTGTGCTAATGTCCATTCTGTGTGTATGTGTCTAACCTGCATTGACATAAGATTCTGTGGAACAGAAAAGTTGGGGGGAAGAGGCAGAGGGTGGGGAAAGTAAGAAAAAAAATAATATAAAGAAGGCTAACTAAAAACAATACTGTGTCCAAAGATACTGCCTCATATCTGTGTTTTCACAGGACTGGTTGTTCTCTTCATATGATACTTCATATAATAAAAAACTGATGTAAGTATGTGCCTAGCTTTAGGAACGTAAACATTCCTCTCCAGATAGGAATTTTCAACCACTCAAGGTTAAGCATGTGTTTAAATGCTCATGGATGAGGACCTTCCTGTTACCTTAAAATTACCTTTCTGTACTGACTTAATTCTAAAGGCCTTATTCCAGAACAGGAATGTGGAAATTTGCTCATATAGTCAATTGACAATGACTATCTGACAGTGAAACTCTGATGTATTGATTGAAAATTTTGGCCATTCTCCCACAAACTTCACTGGTTCAATTTTTCACTTCATGTTCCTAGGTCTGTGTGAGTGAAAAAGCAAAGTGTAGTGTAAAATCACACTGCTCTGTGTTTTTGTTGTTTTTGTTTGTTTGTTTTGTTTTAATTTTTAGCCCAGGTCTCTGTACCATTGAGTTCAAGTTTCCATGGAAGGAAATAGAAACAAAATTTGTAAACATTTGCAAGGCCTGAGCACATTTCAACAGTTTTTCACAGGTTTGCAATCAGTAAGAAAAAAACAATTGTCAAATCATCTTTGTGCACCTTCATGAAAAAAAATCAAATTAAATTAACAGTATTATGCAGCATTCAAGAAAAAATATGCAGATCTTTTTCTTCCTTTGCACACTTTCACTACTGCAGAGGTATTACAAGAAACTGCATCACTGTTGGAGATGATACCAGCCTCAGGACCCTGCATGATTTCACAGGGCTTATGGTTAAAAAATTCTTTGCCAGTAAATGTGGTATGGCTGTTGCTAAGACTAAAATGGGATTCTATGAAATTAGCTCTGACTCCTCACAACAATATTAGAACATTGACATTGTTCACAGAGCATGTGAGATAAAACTCATTTCCTGTGAATGGTCATGCAAGTAGAGTGTTTGGGAAAAGAGGCATGAACATATATATATATTATAAATTCAAAGGAATATATGCAGACTTTTTTTGTTGGTTTTTTTTTTTTTTTTTTTTTTTTTGTTTTCCCCAGCATTTTCACAGCCCTGAATAACACTATTCTAATGACAAAGTTTCACATTTTTATACTCTTGTAATTGATCTCTCCATTATACATGTTGCAACAGATAAGTTCCCTGTGGATTATTTCCTATGTGTTATATCTATTTCTGGAACCTGAAAAAAAAAAAAAAAAAAAAAAAAAAAGTCATTATACATCTCTTTTAGGAACATAAGCAAATAAGCTTTGAATTTTGTCACTACCTTTTAATGAACTGTCCTTTGGAGAAAGAGGCCTTGGAAGAGAGTCATTATAAAATACAGTAAAAATACAATTCCAGTTTGTTCTACAGATTGGAATGGGGGACTCTGTTAGAAGAAACCTGTTAGATTTTACTATCATCTGTTTTGACATATATTGACATCTTTTCACAGTCCCTGGCACTGAAACTGCTATGCAGCCAATACAGGAGCAATTTGAAATGTGAGGTGATCCATTACTCTGATTGAACTAGGTGGGGACACTAGGCAAGCAGCTCTGTGGCGATTGGCAACTAACTCATAGAACCAAGGCTAGAGATTATCATACAAAATGAAAATAAAAATACAGCAAATAAAAATGAAAAGAAAGAAACTCCAAAGGAAGTGAACTATGAGAACATGTTCATAGCTAATAAAGCCTCTGTGAAATCAGAAGATTTTTTTTCTTAATTGATTTTGATGTGATTTGGACTGCACAGCAGAGGGTAAACACATAAAACTCTGAATGAAGAGTTATTTAATAAACAGTGCCATAGCTATTTACAGTAGTGTACTCTGGGAGACTGGAAGACAGAAGGGGACCAGGAACCAGACTGCTGGACTTACAAGGAAATCTTCAGCTGTAAAGTAATTGCAGAATTGTATTGAAATTTGGCCTGAATGGATCAGGAGGCTCTTGGGAGCCTGTATACAAGCTAAATATAGAAAGCTATTACTAAAAGTGGGAAAGTACTGTTTTTCTACCCCTTCATGATGAATAGCATTTGATACTATGTCCTAAAGTGCTTTGCCCAGCTGAGGTTAAAGTGACGCCATCATAGGGTCTTTCCACTCCTCAGGAAAAGTATTTCCTAGTAAGAGAGAACTGACTGCTGTGTGTCTTAATGTTACCAACAGTCTGCCCTAAAATAGGAACTAATAGTGAATGGAGGCTGTAAACACAGCACAAAACATATTTTGCCCCAAAGGCCCTGGGCAACCTTGATCTAGTGGGTGGCAACCCTGGCCATGGCAGGGGGGTTAGAACTAGATGATCTAACGATCAGGCAAGGTCCCTTCCAACTTGAGCCATTCTATGATTCCATGATTCTATGATCTTTGTCCTGTTTAGCTCCCATGAATGGGACAGTAGATATTTAGGAGACACCTTTCAACCTTTTGCAAAGCATCTTGTCTTACCTTGTGGTATTTTATTTTATTTTTTTTCTGTGGTGACTGGTTTATCAGAGCACCAGGGACAGCTTTAATCTATTAGTTAGAACTCACTAATCATAATAAAGACCATTTAAGTTAAATTTGTTGTATTTTGAATTTACTTATATCAGTGACTTCTCAGTCATTTTGTACTGGTAATGATGATATGCAGCAAAACAACTTCTGTTTTCCAGAAAGATTTTGAATAAAGCATATTTTTATGTAAAATGCCAGATTAGGGATTTTTTACTAATGGCATTCAGTCATCTAGCATTAGCCTATGTCTACATGTGGGTGCCTGATCCTGTGCTTCAAGTAACCTTTTGCACACTCAGTAAAGTTCTCATGCAACCAAGAAATGCTCATATCCCTCCAAAAGAGAGAAGTCAGGAGAAGAAGCCCTTGCAGCTGTGTTTCTAGCACTGCCTGCTCCCCTTGTTAACCTTGTGTGTGGGTTATAAGAAGCCCAGCTCCTCCACTGGGGAACTTGGAAGACCATTTGCCCTTTCTTCTCAGACGTGTAGCAAGCCTGGGTCAGCACACCACTTCTCTGAATGCCTGTGAGAGTCACCGTGCTTGTCAGAAGCATAATACGTCTTGGCATTTGTTCCTTAATATTGCTCAGCCTCATTGGAAACTGACATGTGGCTTGCTGCGCTAAATAGGCTACATTTCCTTCAAACACTTTCATTTCTGTAATCCTACGTATGCGATGTGCTGCCCTCAAGAAAGCTTACCTCTGTTTGCTTCAAATTGGGCTGCTATGGCAAAACACCTACCAGGAGGGAGGGTTAGGTTGAAGGCTTAGGCTTGTGAAAGAATCACTTTTTAAAGGGTGTACAGTTAGACCTTCCAGATGCTGCTTCAAAGCTGGGAAACATTACCAGTAATGGGGAAATGGGGATACCATGCAGGAAATGTTGGGTGACCTGGATAGAAAGTGGGATGGAAATTATCATTACAGTAGACAGGGTCATGTACTGACGGACTACTAAGGCTTTGAGATGTCATCAGTGGTAAATAAGAGGAAAAGATACTGTGTGCTTTAGTCGGCTACAGAATGACTGTTAAACAGTACTGAGAAAGAAGCAAAGGTTACCCTGGAATGGAAACTGAAGAAGTTTTTTCTGGAAGAGGTAAGAAAATATTACTGCTCTGTGCAGGACCCTTGGGTGGCCCTCATCTGAGAATTGTGCAGTTTTAGTCAGCTAAGTTCCAACAAGATAAATTGAAACTGGAATGAGTGGAGAGAATGGATAATTTCTCAGGCAAGTTCAGTACGTATGCTACAATAGAAATCTAAAAACATGAACTGCATTAGATGAAATCCTCCTATCAGTAGGTCAGAGTGGGATAAACACAATGCAGGTGAAAGAAAAAAATTACATAAATGACAGTGTAGGCACAAGACCGTGTAAGTGTAAACGTGCATGAATTCCTTGCAGTGTGGTGGAGTAACAGCTGAGCTAATCCTGGCAGTGGTGCACATCAAACTAGTAGGCTCAAACCAAACAACCCAAGTGTCTCTCCACCAGACACCTTCAGAATCTGTGGAGTTCCCTCCCATGGGTTTTCATGAGTTTAAGAATCAATCTAGTTAATCCAGGGAGGAAGAAAATCCAATGAGGTCTATTAAATCCCAAAATATGACTTCTGGCTAAGGAACTCCCTAAGCGAGGAATGAACTAGGAAATCCTTGAGCTACAGAGTTGTGATAGTTTCTGGAGGTTGTTGACACATTAACTCCATAGTTATTCAATTGGACATTCACAGCTAAAGACAGAGGAACACAGAGAGATTAGACAAAGTCTTAGTATGAGCTTGATTGGCCCTTCTTATGTTTCTACATAGCTTCAGCTAGCTTGGTTCTTGGGAGTGCTCTTACTATGTGCCAGAAACTCAGCATATGCTAATCCTTCTGTTTTCTTGGCAAAATATATGGAAAGCATACAGGTTACAACATTGGTTCCAGAAAACAAACAAACAAACAAAAAATAAGAACAACAACAAAAACATTTTCCCATAAAGCAAGAACGAAGAAAGAAAGAAAGAAAATGCTGACCTAAAAACAAACCACACCAAAACAACAACAAACTATTTTTGTTGCTGCTAAATAGGAGTTCATGGGATATTTCTCATGAGGAGCTTCTTTCCTGGTTCCAGTCTCCAGAAAACAGAAATATCTGTCAACCTGCTAGACAATGACTTCGGTGTGTAAGGAGAGGCTGTTTTAAAAGGTATGATGAGAAGAGCAGAAAGTAGAGGCTTTATCCCACAAATAACCTTGGTGCAGAGGGTATCCAAAATGCTGTAGAATAAGTCAAGATGAAGCAGTATATTAGACTTTAACAATGAAACTGGCAGTTTTCAAGGGCTGAAAATGGAGAGCTGTAGCAGAAATTATTTGGGCATCTTTCCTACAGAAGTGACAACTGCAACACAACAAATGAGCACATTGGTGAATGAGACTTGTGGATATGAAAGGTATCTAGGAATCAATTTAGTAACATGAGTAAGTGATCAATCTCTATGTAACAAATCTTCCTTGTCTCCTCCCCTAGGGGACACCTATCCATTTCTGTATAACTATAGTTCTTTTCCAAGCACACATTGAACAGTAGTAAATGTTTGAGGAGTTAATACATTTTTTTTTTTTTTTTTAATACTAGGCAGAAGGGACCTAGTTAGTGCTGTGTGACACTGCACCCAAAAGAGAGAAAATGTGTTTTACATGCACAATTAAAGAATTACCACTCTTCAGAAAAAAACAAGTTCCTCTTTACCCTCTTGTCCTCTTGTCCTGTTTTTGGTTGGGATAGAGTTAATTTTCTTCCTAGTAGATGGTATAGTGCTGTTTTGGGTTTAGGAGAAAAATAATGCTGATAACAGAGGGAAGTCTCGGTGCAGAGCAGTGCTTACACAGGCCTCTCCTGCTCCTGGTACTTCCTGGCCAGCGAGGAGGCTGGGGGTGCCCCAGGAGCTGAGAGGGGACATGGCCAGGACAGCTGGCCCAGGCTGCCCAAAGGGATGTCCCACACCGTGTGGCACTGTGCTGAACAACAAAAAAATGTTGGGGGGAATGGTGCTGCTTGGGGATGGCTTGGGCAGCTGGTGAGCAGTTGCATTGTTCATCTCTTGTTTTTTATCTATATATATGTATAGTTTATTTATTATTATTATTATTAATTTCCCTTCCTTTTCTATCCTATTAAACTGTCTCAACTTCTATTTTAACTCATGAGTTTTACCTTTATTTATTTTATTTTTTTCCCCAATTCTTTCCCCCATCCCACTGGGGGCAGGAGGGGTGTGAGCAGACAGCTTTGTGGTGCTTAGCTGCCTTCCAGGTTAAACCAAAACACCTCTGCTATTGGATATATATATCCAACATATACATATATGACATATATATATATATATATATATGAGATATATATATATATATGATATATATATATATTTCAAACATTTATATTTTATTGTTTACTACTATAATTCTAGATGTTCTATTTATTTATGCACTAAATATTAGTTTCTTTCAGAAGTTATTTATCTTAACATCACACAAAAAAGTAGCATGAGCACCCACACGTTTCACTATTTATTGGTTACGAATGTTTCACTGCTCATTGCAAAGGCACTTTTCCCTGTACATGCTAAGGAGAGAAAAATTCTGAAGCCATTCTGCTTTCTGCTGACTCTGCCCGCTTTCGTCAAGCTTTATGTTTTTATTTCTTCTCAGAGAGAACTTCACATCTCAGAGAGAACTGAACTTCACATCTCCACATGTTAATTCTTCTATGTACTAACACTGACCATGGCTTTCCTACCTCTTCATGTAGTCAAGTCTAGGTAAAATAACACCACATTTAATGCAGGAGTATTTTATTTTTCTCACTTTATCTCCTTCCTGTGTTTTCTAAATCCTAATGTTGTGGGTGTTTAGCTGACTATCACTATTTGTAGAGCAAAGATCTTCACTGATCTGCCACAGTCAAGCCCAAGTCCTTTTTATGACTTGAGGCAGAGGATGCAAAATTCTTTGGCCTGTGAGACCTGGAGCATGTTGTCTGCCTCCTGACTACATGCCAGGACCACTGTGCTCCCCCAGGAGGAAACCTGAAGTCATGGACTCAGGTGTGAGTTTGGTGTGAGGGCACCTCAAGGACCACCTCCACCCACTTTACACAGAGCCAGTGAGGTGTCGAAGCAGCACGAGTGGCTCCAGCCTTGGTGTCACCAAAAGTCCCTTCTTCCCATGTTGAAGGACAACACATGCCACAACTCAAGGTGCCTCTTGAATCTTCTTATTGAGAGGGCTTTTCAGAGATGGAAGAGAGAGGAGAAGAAAGGAATACAGAAACAAGAGGATTCAGGAGTTCATGGCAGAGATGGCTTTAAGTGGCTGTGCCCATCATAGGAAATCCCAGTCCCAATGAGGCTTACAGAAGAATTTGTTATCTTAACTACATTACTTGTATTACTTGTATTACTTGTTCCCCATGTTCTACCTCAAAATATGGAAAAAGAATAACAAGATAAATATGAAAAAATGCATTAACATTTTCTTCTATATTACTTTGATTTTGATAATTGACTCCTTTTAACTTTTGTTTGATTCATTCTTTGGAGAGTTTTTCATCAGTAAGCTATCTGTAAAATAACAGAAGTTCTTCAGATAGCATATATTTTTATCAGGCCATTATGATTATTAATTATTTTGATGGTGAATTAGTATCTTGAGAGGGTAAAAACTATTTCATTCTGAAAATTTAAAAAAGTCATATTTTTGCTTAATTAAAATATGCTGTGGATATGTTTATTTATTAAGAATTTCTTTAAATTTTAACATTTTAAATGATGATATTTGTTCTTTGATTAATTATTTTTAATAAACACATCCAGATTTCACTCTAGGTTTTCTATTAAAATATCACTCATTTTATAAAACGTTCTTCATTACAATTACAAAAAATATATATATCAGGCAGGTCCCATGTTGTCTGACCTGTAAATCACAAATGGGAAAACCTTGTGGATTATTATTTTTTTAAACATTTTCTTATTCAGTGATTTCTAATTACACACAACAACATATTCTCTCTGGAGAGCAGTCCAGTATGGTGTTGTTTTTACAATATTTGGAAAATTGTCCATTATTGGACTTGTATTCAATTAATGTTTATTTTCATTTACACTAAGAAATTATGTAGGGGATTCTTAATAAAATATTCAGAAATGTTTTTGTCTTTGGCCACACGATTTTCTGGGTCCACTTTAAAGTTGTTTCACCTAAAAAAAAATATTTTTTAACTCCACATTTCTTTTTTTTTTTTTTATATCTATTATTTTCTTCCTCCTTTTATTTTTTATTGATGGGAGTTAGTGACTTTGGCTCAGGGAAGAGCTATTGAAATTATATACAAAGATGAAAAAAAAAATCTGTTTTATACTTAAAACATAAATTGCTTCATTCTACCCCTGCTCTGCAATCTCTTTACCTTTAGCCTGGTGTGTGTCTCCGAATGCATTCATTTTTGGAACAGTTAATTGCCATACCAGACTCTTATTTAAAATGTAAGAGTTTTCAAAATAAGTTCCATCTTCAGGCATTAGCAGCAAACAGCATCTGGATAGCAGAGCCAAGCTGGAGATGTGCAGCAGTACAAATCCAGGCCACACATTTTTGAGAAAAACAATTTGATTCTTCTCTCTTGTCTCCAATCTGAGTGCTGCAGCTGTATTGTGCCTTGCACTGCGGATGTGCGACACAGTGCAAAGGTTGACACAATGCTGGGAAAGCAGAAGAAAAGTGAATGGGACTGTAAAACTCACTCTCGTGGCTCAGTGGGGAGTCTTCAGAGTTTAGTCCTGCAGAGAGGAGCTCGTTTTGAGTATTCCTTAAACACAGCAACACAGTAAGAGGAGCAAAACTGCCTCCTCTCCTTTTGTTTTTTGTCTTTTTTACTTTAATCACTCTCTTAGCATGAATATTGTACAGTTTCTCATCCCTTGAATATAAACAAAGCTGCTACTCTCCTTGTTTCCTACAGGGCAACCCTGCAGAGGATTTCTACCCCTCTTTAATATTTTCCTATTAATGATTGCATCTCTCAGAACATTATTCAACTGTTCCCACAAACCACATGTGTGTACAAATACACTTTTAGAAGAGAAATTCTCTGCTGCAAATCATAGAAGTAATTAAAAGCTACAAGAATCTCAGTTTCTCTGTCCAAATAGCCATAGACACATCCATAATTTGTACCTACACTCTTTTATGTCAATGATATTTTATTTCACCATCACACTTTTCTAGTACATGGGGCCCTAAATTGTCCTCCTACTAACCTTCAGTCCCTATTATCACAGATAAGAAATGTTCTGTATCTTGAGAGACATATGCTGTGGCCTTGAAGGATGCATGTATTGATGATACTTTTTACTAACATCTCTTTATGTAAAGTCTTCTAAATCATCTTGTGCAATTATCAAATGTGATCCCTAACATCTTAAAAAAATAGGTTTAGCCTTGAAAACAGTATTGAAAACACCGTATTATTTTTTTGCTAGTAAACTTTGAATGCAAGTAGCCACACGCTACTTTCAAATCCCCACCCCTGTTTACCGAGTGCTGTTGATTTGGCCAAAAGGAAGAATTTACTCATGACTACAGAAAGTGTTGATCTATTGAGCCATCCAGTATTAACCATGATGCAAGCCCTAAAAATACTGGGATTCAGGTGAAAACTATGTCATGACCCCCAGACCCTTAAGTTTTAAGCCTGCTCTTTTCACTGTATCTTTGCATGCTTTTGGGAATGCAGGACAGCAGATGAACTACTTTTCTATTCAAGTCAAAATGTTTATCACACTCACTGGTTCGAACCAAACAATAATCTTCTCATTAGCATTTAGCACCATGCATTACAGGTTACATAAGAAATATGCTATACTCAGAGAATCAATAGAGGTTGATAGAAGGAAAAGCAAAGTTATGCCTTGATTTTTATGATTTACAAGCAGTAGCAATCAATATGGCTTGCAAATAGACAATATTTCACTTAAAACAGACCACAACCGGGACAGATAGCTTAAAGAAAAAACAAGGCATTGCAGCCTACAGGAGGAGTTCATGGGTAGGAACAGTAGACACCAGAAAAGGAGTAAAGGGGTTTCCTTTTTGCAGATAACAATTCTGTGCTCAGGTTTAAGCATATTCTAGCTCCATTAAACATCTCAAGACTCTCCACAGTTTACAGTCACACACACACTCTAGTACATGGCTGGTGCTGATGAAGAGAAGCAGACACTTTCCTCACGTTGCCACTGAACTATCACGCAAGATTGTGGGTAAATGAAGAACTTCTTGGACAAATCTTCCTATCAGTAAAATGGCATTCAATCTCACCAAAACGGTGTTCAGATTGTTTCTACTGTACCCTTAATGAAACAAGCTGTGGGCCATGTGTAGGCACAAAAGAAGTAGAGGTACAGGGCTAAGCCGTGGGCTTGATTACCTGTCCTGCTAAATTGTTAGCATGGTTTGGGGCAATTTTGATGTGTATTGAGCAGCTCTTTCACAGACAGTGCTCAGGCATGGTCAGGAGACAGATCCAGGTGTGTTCCCAACAGACAATGGGATGGGGGGGAGAGCATCATCTGATGGGGCAGTTGTGCCATGACACAGGCTAGTGGACAGCCCCCCAGTGTCTTTGTTTACTAGTATATTACAAAACATAGTCTGAGGGTGGAGGATTTTGTGTGAGCTAACCTTCAGGTTATTTGAAGAGATTACCTGCTTATCAGAGCTGCTGGAGCTGGTGGAGCTGAAACCCTTGGCACAAAGCTGGCTCCGCTGCAGTCCTTGGTGCCTTGTGCCCAACCTGCCTGAGCTCGCTGTCACTCTCAGCTCCTCTTTTCCACTCAGCAACTGGGCAAGAGACTAATTTGGCTAGAACTGGAGATGCACAGAAGGTACCAGGGTACTGTCTCCAAATATACCACATGCTTTAAACCCTGGAGCTTCTGTCAGTGTCTCCAGAACAGCTCTGTTAACAGTTTATGCAGTGGAAAAAATGAAAGAGATGTGAGAGACACTGAGTTCTCGAGTTGCTAATATTAAGCCAGTACAACTTTATTTCCTTTCTTTAATAAATAAATAAATAAATAAATGAAATCAGTAGATTCCCAAATTCCCAACAGCTTTCCTCTGAGCTACAGCAGCACATTAAAACTGAGCTTACTGAAAGAAAACATTAGGAAAAAAAAAAAAAAAAAAAAAGAAAAAAAAAAAGAAAGATAACTGGCATTCTGTCTTGATTTAAAATTTGGTGGAACGATTAATCAGAAAAGAAAATATGTGGCAACAACTGAAGTCTTTCTAAGACATCTGGGATTCATAAACTATGAGATAAAGAGAGCAGACATGAAGCTCTTCCCAGCTTCGAAAGCCCATGTACTCCACTGGGTATGGTGTCCTGCTCTTTCCCCCATTTCTTGTATCTTTGTTCTTGAGAAACACAAGTTTACACACCATCCAGTGTTTGAAGAAAATGAAAATTTCCTGTTGTCTAGAAGCCCAAAAATAAATAATAAAAAAAGAAAACAAAAAAAAAAAACAAACACCTAAGTACTGTTTTTAACCCAATTAAATAACAAAGGTCTTTATATTTTCCACAGTTAGTACTTATATATTAAGTACATAACCATAGATCAGGTTAAGTATTGTCCTACATTAAGAATGCTTAATTAATTAATTATTGCATTTATTTATTTATTTATTTTTCTGATAATATCCATGATTTTGGTCTTGTCTACATTCCTGAGACACAGCATGAGCCTTGGATCCGAAAGTTATTTTCCTGATCTACAATTATTACAACTACATTATGAAAGTAATTTCATATTTCAATACAGAAAATAAAGGATGTATGATATGCAGTTCACTCCAACTACAGCTAAGTAAGTATATGTTAGTATATTCCCAGTATATACAATTAGAACATTACTTTATTGTGGCAGAAAAACAAACATACAAGCAAACAAAAAACACAGTAAAACACATTCTCTGGTTATGAGCACACTATACATTCTGTCTGTGAAAATGTAAGCAATAGAAAAGAAAGGTAGTATTTCAATATTTCACTGTTATACTTGAATAGTAAAAATGTTGCTTTATTCTCTATTATTAAGTGATGATTCATTCACACATTTCACATTATGACTATGCAAATAAAAAAACAAACAAACAAACAAAATCAGGGAACTCAGTATGTTCTTCTTCATAATAATTGATTTGCTAATTGGTTTCAATGTAAACTACCATATCTATCTACCTAAGCAAGCATACATCTATCTATGCTTCTTACTTGCTTTATTTTGTGTTGCTTCCAAAAACATGGAAAATGAAAAGGACTGATTTTGTTCTGTTCATAAATTGTCTCTAGCAAAGCCTCCTACAAGAATTTCATTTCACATGTAGAACAAGTAATCTGCAATACTCAGCCACAGGTTCATAGGTATAGACACTACTATATATCTATGTGTCTTGGGGTCAGATTCGAATAATGCTAAGGGATGCTTACTCCTGGAAGCAATCTTCTTAAATCATTTGGCTTCCTTTCCTGGCTAATGTGTACTTTTGTGAGCAAGTGCTGCACTATCTAGCTCTGAAGTTCCTGATGATGTTGAAATGATATGATACACTCAGGCCTTGTAAATCACAGTGTTGGCCTGTTAATTCACTGATTAGCCTGGTGTAGGATATAAAGGAAGTTGGCAGTTTGACTGAAAGACAACTGATAAAGACTGAATGGATAGAGAAATTTTGGCTTTGGTTACTTAATTTCTTGCCAATGTGCTATGGGTGTGATACTGCCCTTCTGTACAGCTTTGCTGTGAGAACAGTCCAGCAACTTTTTAACCTCATTTGAGGGGAACTGGAGGAGTGGATAAAATGGAATGAAAAGCAAAGCAATGTTCAGACAATTTGGGAGAACATTAGGAAGACTGCTGAAATATTTGGACTCAATAGTTCTTTTGCTTGGTACATGCATCAACACATCAATAAAAATATTCACATTTTTCTTTGGGTAAGTACTACCAGGGAAGTAAAAATTAAATGGAAGGAGGTGTGCACTTTCTGAAATGGGTAACCTTATCTGTGGTGATCTGCCAGTATAAGTCACAACTCTTAAAGGGAAAATAATTAAAAATGAACAAAAACTTTCTATATGCACAAATAAGTTCTGCAAGAATTTGCATATTTAGATGTAAAATGGCCTAAATGTACATAGTTTTCCCAAATACTAATGGGGATGTGTGTGAGAAAATGACATGAAGTCATGAAATGGCATCAAAATAAAATAATATAAATATATTATAGTTTATATATATATATATAAATAGTTTTAAGTAAAACAACAACAACAACAAAAGAAAACAGGAAAGTAATCATAAAAAGTTTTTAGTTTTCCTTATTACTCAGAAGTTGGAAATGTAGAATATTTCACTTAAAAGTCTTTTATATTTCTAGTATGATTTCCCAAATTCAGGAAGTATGGATGAACTTCTAAACACCAGTTTCCCTGTCTTGTGGTTTATCTGACTAGATATTAATAGGCAGTGATGGATACACACCAACCACAGGAATGAATCAAACAGAGGAAATTAATTCATCATTAAATAAGATGAACTCACTTGAGACATCTTAGCAATCAAGACAGGTTAAAATATGCTGTTGTTGCCAAAGAGGAAATATGCATAAGTAGGCATGGGAACAATGCCTGTATTTTTCTGGCTCTAGGAAGTTATTACAGAAGAACTAAACTTACTTCTGTGCTAAGAATTTCAGATACAGTCAGCTGGGAATGACAATAAAAGTATAAACCATTCCTAATTATTGAAGGGTAAATTCCAAACAGAAATAATACCTGGAAATCCCCTGACTTTTTAACATCTCTTTCTACATTTAACGTGAAATGCATTTTGTACAGTTGATAGGGAATGAAGCAGCCAATGCAACGAGGCTATAAAAGTATTTATTAATGCACCATGAAGAGGAAGTTCTGCTTTGGTCTCTAACATTAAACTACAACATCCTTGGTGGTTTGTTCCCAAAAACTGTAAGGTGTATGTCTCCTGTTTTGTCCTGCAGCATTTTAAGGGGAAAATACACTGAAATACAGTTTGTGAAGCACTACAGAGTACAAATCTTATCAGGATCATTGCAGTTCAAAGGAGAACAAGACCCTCCGTTCCCTCCGTCCACAGGTGTGGTTGTAATTTTGGCATTTGCTTTGCTCCAAATTGCAGCAATTACAGAATCACAGAATCATCTAGGTTGGAAGAGACCTCCAAGATCATCTAGTCCAACCTCTGATCTAACACTAACAAGTCATCCACTAATCCATATCACTAAGCTCTAAATCTAAATGTCTTTTAAAGACATCCAGGGATGGTGACTGAACCACTTCCCTGGGCAGCCTATTCCAGTGCCCAACAACCCTTTCAGTAAATAAGTTTTTCCTAATATCCAACATAAACCTCCCCTGGCACAACTTTAGCCCATTGGGGGAATAAAAATAGTTCAGAAATGTTGACATGAACTATTCTGAGCAAAGCAAAACACTTTACATATTCCCAAATGTAAATGTGACTTAGGTTAGTTAGCTAATTGCTGCTAAGTTTGGGCAAATGTGACTGGAGATGAGAAATTGTGTTGGATTTTGTATCTTGCTGTTAAAAGTAAAGTTGGAGAGGATGTAATGATGACCAGGTAGGAAAGGGCCATGTGGGTCCACAGTTGTACTGATTATAACAGCTATTTTAAAAATCTAATTTCCAGACTAATTTTAGTCATAGCTAATTTATAACCGTTTAGCCTTGGGTCAAAATCATCTGCTGGTTAAAATAGTTTGTTTCCAGGCCTGCTGTTTGTTTTATATGTAACACAAATAACAATTCTCTCTCAGCTTCCCATTTTATTGGACTAGGTAACTTTGCTGTTGCCATTTCTTATAAACTCTGTATTTCCATCACATGGTGGTATCCCACCTGTACATCTCCTCCACTCTCGATGCAGATGACTGTGATGGATTTTTCTCTTCCTTTATATTCCAGTATCACCCAGCATAGCAGAAGAGGCATATTTCACCATTTAATGGTATGATAGAATCATACGTCATCTAACTCCAACCCCCTGCCATGGGCAGGGACACCTCCCATGAGAACAAGTTACCCAAAGCCTCATTCAGCCTGGCCTTGAACACCTCCAGGGATGGAGCATCCACAGCTTCTCTGGGCAACCTGTGCCAGTGTCTCACCACCTTCTTAGTAAAGAATTTCTTCCTAATATCTAATCTATATCTACCCTCTTTTAGTGTAAAGCCATCCCCCCCTTGTCCTATCACTACACTCCCTGACAAAGAGTCCCTCCCCAGCTTTCCTGTAGGCCCCCTTTAGGTACTGGGAGGCTGCTATAAGGTCTCCCTGGAGCCTTCCCTTCTCCAGGCTGAACAGCCTCAACTCTCTCAGCCTATCTTCCTGAGAGAGTGGCTCCAGCCCCTTGATCATTCTCATGGCCCTCCTCTGGACTTGTTCTAATACTTCCATGTCCTTCTTGTGCTGGGGGACCCAGGGCTGAACACAGTGCCCTAGGTGGGGTCTCAAGAGAACAGAGAATAAGGGGAGAATCACATCCCTTGACCTGCTGGCCACACTTCTTTTGATGCAGCCCAGGATACAGTTGGCTTTCTGGGCTGCAAACACACATTGACAGATGATGTTGAGCTTCTTGTCAACCACACCATTCTCCTCAGGGCTGCTTTCAGTCCGTTCTTTGCCCAGTCTGTATTTGTGCTTGGGATTGCCCTGGCCCAAATGCAGAACCTTGCACTTGGCCTTGTTGAACCTCATGAGGTTCTCACAGGCCCAAATCTCAAGACTATCAAGGTCCCTCTGGATGGCATCCCTTCCCTGCAGCATGTCAACTGTATCACGCAGATTGGTGTCATCAGCAAACTTGCTGAGGGTGCTCTCAATTTCACTGTCCATGCCACCAACAAAGATTTTAAACAATGCCAGTCCCAATACTGACCCCTGAGGAACACCATTTGTTATAGATCTCCACATGGACATCGAGCTGTTGACTGCAGCTATTTGAATATGACCATTCCTTACCCACCAAGTGGTCCATCCATCAAATCCATGCCTCTCCAATTTAGAGACAAGGATATCATAAGCTTTACTACTTTTCAATGTTCCCTAAACTTAGCACAGACACAGAGTTGGACTCCATTATTGGTGCAATTTCAAGCTAATCTCAAAGATGGGGCTTTAGAGCCATAGCTAAAGTATAAATGCACTTTATATTTTCAGAAAGTTTGGGGTGACCAACAGAAAGTTTGCACTCAGCTTTATGTTCTCTGGCTAGCATACAAATAAGAATAACCCATTTGGCCTTTTTTCTGTCTTACAGCTAGTATTTCTTACCCACTCAATATTGAGTCAACACACAGAGCAGAGTGACTGCTGACTGTCAACAAGTTACTTTAAACACTTTTTTTTTAATGTGACTTTCTTATTGCTTCCCAGTGTGTGGGCTCATAATAGAGTGTATTTTATATGTGTACGTGTATGCCCACATTTGGAGGTAAACCAGGCGGTGCTGGGCTCCATGCTCCTGTGTCTAGACTACACCTCATCCCCAAGCTGACCAGCTAATACAGGAGCCTCTGAATTATCCAGTGGTAATTTCAGGCATCACTTTACTGTCATGCCCGGCATTAGGAGGTCAAGAAGAGTCCAGGAGAATTTTAAGAGAGAAGAAAAATCAGTACCTTCCAATTGTCTGCTTCTCAATAATACATAACCTACCAGGCAGCATAGCCTGATTTTTAACTGTAAAATGTACCTTGAACTGCGTTGTTTTGACATGCAAAGATTTCTAGGTCTCTGAAAAACAGACTTCACACGGAATGAATGGTGGTGCTCTGTCAGCTGTCCTCAACACTGTCTGTACCTCTTTGAATATTAAAAAGCTGCTGCGGCTCAAGGCCTGAGCATGTCCATGTCCTGGGCAGTCTCTGCCCAGAGAAATGCAAAAAAAAAACAACACTGCCACACCACCACCTCTGAGCAGTGCCTCTTCAGGTACTTGATTAGCACAGATTCACAGAAAGTGAGTATATTTGTCTGGATGGTAACATTCATTTTTCACTGATAAGCTTATATAGAAAGACAAACTTTTTTTTTATTATTATTTTTTTTTCAGAGAGAGGTGCACATAAACTTGTATGTCCACCTAGAGTGAAAAACAGCCTATCAAGTCTATTAGATCTTGCATTTACTACAATGGCAAGGCGAAATCCACAGCCAGCATGAGGTACTCTAGGCACCCTTTTCTCCCCTCATGCAATGGGGACAAGCAGTACATTTCCACTAGGAAATCATTATTATTAGAGATAAATTGCACTCCAGCAAATCCTGACTTTTCTTTTGCTCACACACTGAAGTGTTACAATTCACAAGATATCCAAGCTTGCCCTGTTGGTAGAGAGCTCGTCACAGAAAAAAAACTTGTCATCACTGAAGACTGAAATAGAGGCCACAATAATTAGTGATACTGTGCTGGAATACTCCAAAAGCATTTTAATGAAAATGATCTGTAGGCAAAACAATGTCAAACTTCAAGGAAAAGTGACTTTCTTATATCCTATTTCATTTCACTATTATCTCATGGAAAGATTTTCTATGGCCAAATATGCTGGCCTGTCCAAAACTCCTGTGTAAAAGTTTCGCCCAAGCTTCAGTGTCACCTGTGTATTGTGTACACAAATAGGTGCTTCCACAGCTGCCCACAGCAGCTCTGTTAAACAATGTTAAACATTAAGCAGGGCTATATAGCACATTGGTAATTTTTTTCTGGGTGCCACCCAAATGCATACAAAGGAAAGCCAGACTATTTCCGTTGTAAGAAAGCACAAAATAAATTTTAATTCATATTTCCTAGTGACATGTAGATAAATCACTGATGAAAATCCTTTAAGAACAACAACAACAAAAAAATTACCCCAAAGAAAATGCTTGTAAGTCTCACGAAGAGAGATCCTTACACTTTTTGTCCTTTGATAAGATTAAAAACTCTGGGTGCAAGAAAAAAGATCGTCCTCAGTGCTTGAAGAGAGACATTCAGGCTGACAATATTTATTTGCTATATCTTTATTTGATCTTTCTATGACTCGAAGACTGTCTTGAATACCTTGCAATATGTTCCTTCTGTAAAAATAAAATAAAACAAAACAAAACACCTTTTTTTTTTTTTTTTTTTTTTTTTTTTTTTTTGTGGCCACACAGAGACAGAAAAGAGCTGCTGGGGATGGCAGTTCTCCTGGCACATGTACAACTGGTCTGGGGGTCTCTGTATGCTTCAGCTTGGGGACAGCTTGTGCCACCTCTTGTGGGGCAAGCTGGCAAAATCTGGGGAGGGGTGGAGTTCCTGCATGCCTGCTGTGCTCTGACCTGCAGGGCTAGAATGCTGGGGCAGCTGGACGGGGAAGAAGAGAAGAGAAAATAAAAGCTCTATTGAGAGCAACAGGAGCAGAGTCTTTCTACTGCTATGCTGGGCCAGCACAGCTTCATAACAAGCCAGGATGTGATGCTAGACAAGTGGCATAATGCTTTATTATTATTATTAATTATTAGTATTATCTCTTTGAAAAGAGCTGGGGAGAATTTAAGGCTTTAATGGAGATCTTTAAAAAACACCTTGCTTCTCATGAGAGTCTGGCACAGCCCTCCCACACCCTTTGCTATCCAAATAAACTTTACAAGGGAATGTTCTTTACATTCCCTGTTGAGCATGTATAGAAAAGACCGCTTCGGTACAGCCTGCTCTGTGTTGACGACCAAGTTTCCTGTTATTGTGAAGGAGTCACGGGCCTGCCTCCATTTCGGATCTGTGGAGCAGTGGTGCCACAGATGTTTTTTCAGGTGTAACATTCATGTTGGCCACACAGGCCGTTCACACAGGATAAAAACAGCATCTTCAGCTTGGCTCAGCATGTTTTTTTGCTCAACACAGGGCTGAAGCAGCACCTCTACTTGCAGCAGAGATGAAGCTAGGCAATGTGGAAGGGAGCTTAAAACCCTTCCTGTTGCAATAGGAAATGTTCTGAAAA
Organism: Heteronetta atricapilla; assembly: GCA_011075105.1. Classification (NCBI taxonomy): domain Eukaryota; kingdom Metazoa; phylum Chordata; class Aves; order Anseriformes; family Anatidae; genus Heteronetta; species Heteronetta atricapilla. Next base: position 68,848,643 of record CM021733.1, read on the forward strand.
CCTGAGATTTCACTTTTTGTACTCATTGTAGGTCAGCTAGGGCAGAGTAAGAGGGACAGGGAACTGTGAGTTCAAGGACTGCACTATAGGAAAGGCTTTCCTTTTGCTGAAAGAATGTGGCTGAACTTTCTCTCTGTAGAAGATTTATCCTGTTGCGATTTCAAGGACCCTTAAAAAAACAGCATTCAAGAGCCACCCACGCAAGATAGCAGCATAGCAGCTGCATAACAACACTAACATGGTTAATGGCTGTAAATATAGTGTAGTATTATGAAAAGGTCACTGTGAGAGAGTATCCTGCTGCGCTAGAGCTTGTGCAGGTGCTGTGGGTGTAGCCATAATAATATCATATCACTGATGGCTGGGAATTATTAGATACAAACCTTCCTTGTGTCAGAGAACTCTGCATTCCATAAACTTATTTAACCCCAGCATAAGAGCTTCTATGGTACAGTAGCTGCCTTACCTAGTAAGAAACTCATCTCATTTTCACTTTGAGGTACTGTCAAAAATGTGTTTTTCTTATTCTTTCCAGTTGAGAATTGTTATTTCTTCATAAGCATTCTGTTTGCATTAGATAGATAAGAACAATTCTCCTTCTTAGAATTATTGTTTTGATGAAATGTAGATTTGCTTACTATTACTTTTCCACTAAAATGTGATGAGGAAAACTACGGTCTGCTGTAAGAGTGAAAAATCATTGCTGAAACAAGTTTGTTTTGAAGAAAAACTGCAAAGCCTTGGACCTGCTATTGCTGAGGGCAGTCTAAGAGTTCAGCTGATCCATTTTTTCATTCTTTTACCTGATTGTTTCTTAACAATGGTTCTTCTGTTTGCTGGAGACATTCCTGAAGCTGACAGAACAGTCAATGCTTCGTATTAAGAAGCTGTTGTTAAATATTGCGCATGGGAAAATACATGGTTATTCGGCATGTTTCTAAAATGTCATCAACTGTTCTCTACTATTCAACATGCATCATTCTTTAGTGAATTCATATGAGCAAAGGTCTAAGATCAATGCACAACCCCAGAAAAATATGAAGGAATGCTGAAAAGACTCATGACATTTTCCAAACATTATCCACACTTACCTCCCATTTTGAAATTTCAACACACATTTTGAGCAACTATATGTCTATGGGAAAGAGGTTATGATGAGAGTGTAGTCATACTCATCCATACATTTTGTAATATTCTTTCCATCTTTATCTTTTTTTTTTTTTTTTTTTTTTTTTTTTTCCCAGAGAAAAGAATATCACTGGAGGAACAATGTCCTGGGTTTTCTATCTGATTCATCAGAAAAGTCACCTGTATGTTATTCAGATACAGCAATTCTCAGCTCACACATATGCACACAGACATACACACAAATAGATGTAGGTCCATGTATATGTATTTATGAATAGCTGTCACCTTGTCTCCTCAAGAGATAACAAGTGAAGAGGCCAGATCAGATTGAGCTGGTCACGCAATGAAACCCTTTATTTTTATACATCGTCTTTCATGCAAACATATTACAAAATTCTTCAAAGCCGGTTTATCTACATATGCCTGAATGGTACAACGAAACTGCTCCGTTTTACAGGAAGCATCTGTACATGTTGCAGGGCAGGGGTGAAGATGGAAACAATGGCCAAGTTTCAGGAGAATGATTAAGTACTGGAAAACTGGGAAGTTCAGGCAATGGGATATGCACTTTTTTAAGCAGTTGAAGAGGCTCTGCCCACTGAGCAGATGACTCCTGAAAGGAATTTGAAGAGAATTAGTGGGAATAGCTATTTCAGATGGCAAAGGAATCAAAATAGAAAGCCAGTTCCTTAGGCCTGAACTGTCTCCTTTTAAGTCTGAAACATATTTCCTCTTTCTCTTGGATCTTTTGCAACCAAGAGCTCTTTATCCTGCTCTGGTAATAACTGCCCAGAAGGAATGCTCCAGGGGGAGAAAATGAAGAGCACTCTACTCACAACACCTCCATCACTGAGGTGGAGGTGGACATGACTTGCAAATTTTTTGTCTATTGTGGATTTGTACTGCTTGGCTATTTCCTCAGACTATCCCAACATACACCTCAAGCTCCCCATCTGCTCTCCTGCAGCAGCGTTCTGCCTGCTAAGGGATCCTCCAGCTCATGAACATGTACCACTTCAGCATTTGCTGCTAGAAGCGGAAAGAATACTAACAAATATAAGATGATAAATACTGGAAGTACATCAGAATGGACTTTGGACACTGACAAATTGACTTTATTTCTGTTTTAAGCACTAGTAGGCACATATTCACATGATAAATATCAGAAAATATTACACGACTTGACAAAAGGCATTCTATGGAACTAAGTGAAAATAAATTAATAGATATTTGCATTCTAGTTATTCTCATTATAACACCTCTTGTTAGCATTAAGTAAAACTGCAAGCACAATACATATTCAAAAGATGGGATGTGGGGGAGATATGAAAATCTGCTATTTCCACTTGAAGATAATAGGTACAGCAAATGTTTGAGCTACACACTTTAAGATTGCTCTGAGGAGTTTAATCCCTACATATAAAACTCAGTTTTGAATCACATAGAAATCCTGTTAGTTTCATTCTGGCAAAATTCATATTGTGATCTTGCCATTTCCTAAATTTACTCTGTTTTTTTGGGCTGTGATTCCCTTCATTTCTGTCTTGTCTTTTGTACAGTTTTCCATTTGCTTCGATTTATTTTTGGGTCCACAGTGATGTTTGTAGTTATTCCACAGGATATGTGACATAGCTACTGCATTTGTGGTTAAAATAAAATAAAATAAACCAAACCAAACCAATAAACCTAAAAAACAAACAAACAAAAAAACACCACCAAAAAAAAAAAAAAATCCATTGATGTGTGAATGTAAAAATCTTCAATTTGAATTCTCATAAACAGAAATGATAATGATATGAACTGGATTTGTTGGATTTCAGCATCACCAAAAATCAACAGCTTTAATTAAGAACTTAAATATAGAAACAGATCTCTCAGCTTGCATCATTAGTGACCTTCTTATCCAGCTGTGGATCAAAAAGGGAAGGGAAGGGAAGGGAAGGGAAGGGAAGGGAAGGGAAG
>CM021733.1:68851832-68892663 GCA_011075105.1 Heteronetta atricapilla
TGGGAAGGAAAGGAAAGGAAAGGAAAGGAAAGGAAAGGAAAGGAAAGGAAAGGAAAGGAAAGGAAAGGAAAGGAAAGGAAAGGAAAGGAAAGGAAAGGAAAGGAAAGGAAAGGAAAGGCACCAGAGATGCCTTTGATCTGCTGTGTCTTCTGGCTGGCTGCATTAGTTGTTCAGGAATGCAGGTATCAGCTAGGGCATTCTTTCGGTATCGGTGGCTGTGCCTAGCTACAGGCAAAAAAGCAAGTGACATTATTGTAAAGCAAGGTATATGCTTTATGGTTTTAGAACAATAATAAGTCTGGGAGCTTGGGAGTGATAAATTGAATTTCCAGTTATCTATTCAGAAACAGATGGTCACATTTCAAAACACTTTATTGCCACCATGGTAGCTTGAAAGGTCACACAGTGCTCTCAGCTGAGGCTTTCTATTGTTTGCAATTTTTGCTTGCAGGCTAAGAGCAATATCCTGTACATTTTTTTTTAGCCTGTGTTACCAGTCACTTTAATCTGACATAAGTGTGGCCTGCCACTCCCAATTGGATGTTCTTCTTCCTCCTTTGGGTGGGCATGACTATTTATGCAGCTGCATGGCAATCTGACTCACCCTACAAATGCTAACTCTGGTACTGTGATGGTGGTGAGAATAGGCAACCTGGGGGAAAACAGGACCATACTTTCTGGCAGCAGTCAGCATTTGCATCAGATCAAAGTGTCTAAAGGAGCCTTGAACTAAAATCTCCTTTAGCTTCATGGATGATTTTGAAATATTCTGTAGCTTTGAATGCAACAATACTCTTATGCATGTATTTTATATTACTGCCAAATCTAATCAAATCTCTAGAAGAAATTTCACAGCATGCAATGCTAAATCAGACAAACCAAGCTGTGACTTCCCTAGCAAAACTGTACTAGTTCTTCTGGAAAGGGCTGTTTACTTTAGCGGATGATCAAATGCTAAACAGGAGAATTTGGAGATGCTTCAGGTTTATTGTTCTCATTGGTTTCCTTGCCAAGGCAGCAATGAAAATAATTAACTCTTCACATCTAAACTTAAGTCAAAGGGGTGAAAGAACGTGAGTAATAAATCTGTTTCAATCTCCTGTCTGTTTTTAACCTCCCAACACACCTACACATACCTTAAAATGAAGATTTATATAGTAACAGAGAGGTTTGCAATGAAAAGATGTTTTTGTAGTTATCTGTTCCAACCACCAATTCTCATTGCTCATTTCTACTTCATCACACAAATTTTACTTGTTCAGATTTCTTTGGTAATTCTTATTGCCTCTTCTTATTTTTGTATATAATTACTGTAGCATTCTTTGTCACCTGATTTCTTGATTTCTGAAGTTCTCTCCATAAGGCCCAGGTTTGCTCCCCTTGTCAACGTTTAATTGTTCTTTTCAGTCACAGAGCAGAAGCATCTACCAGCTTCACTGAGTTATAGTACCCAAGTCTTTCACTTACTTTCTCAGCATCCTTTTTGAGGGACATGCACACACTAATTGCAGAAGAGAAGCCATTTAAGTTGTAACCTCCAAAGAATTTACTGTAGCTGACAGTAGAGAAGGTTATCTGAAAGAATAAGCTCCCGTGAAGCATTTCAGGTAAAGAGAGTTTTTGTTGTGTGGTCAGTAACACAGCTTTTCCTTTCACAAACAACTTGGTAGATCCTTTTTCTTAGGTGCTGTTAGTTATACTCAAGTGATTGTTGATTGCCAGAAGAGGATTCTGCAGCACCAGAAGTTCCTTCAATTTTCCCCCTCATTTCTAAGGGATCTTTTTGTTTGTTTGTTTGTTTGTTTTGTTTTGTTTTGTTTTAAATTATTATCATTATTTGTATTTTATTTACCAACTCTTTTGCTAGCAAACAGAATATTCATTTCTTCTAGCTGAACTAGGATTGCCTGTAATCAGCAGTGCTAGAATTAATTGTTTAGCTATGCTAAATACTACTGCAATGCTATTTGCTTCCTCTCACAAAAAAAAAAAAACAAAAAAAAACACACAAAAAAAAAAACAACCAACCAACCAACAAACCATTCATATCCCTCTGGGGATCCTATATCCCATGCTACCATGTACAAGCCCTCTCAGACTTCAAAGAGCTCTCAGGGTTTCTCCTCCTGACTACGTTCTGTGGCAACACAGACATAGGTTTTTGCATCTAAGGGACCTCACTGAGGTGTCTGTCCAAAGAGGGTTTGTTTGGGCATGATAGTGCATGTGCACATGTATACATAATACAGGAGAAATCACCCACTTCTCATATTTTCCTTCCCAGAATAAACATCTGAGTCCTTGAAATGATCTCGATGGATGACATTTCTTCACACAGATATGGGTTAGATCTCAGAAGCAGGTAATTCTCTTTATTCTCCACAAGAAGATGTGTGATGTTCAGGGTAAAACCAATAAGCCCTCTGAATTACCTTTAATGTCTTCCTGACTACTTCAGGGATTATTTCTGTTCTTTGACTAGCTCTATATTTCTCCTGTGAAACCTGTGTCTCAGCTAGTGGTTTTTCCTGTACTATATTTTTATGACAATTATTATTTTATCAATTTTCTTAAACAAACAAACAAACAAACAAAAAAAAAAACGCCTGGAAGTATAAATATATATTTCAGAACTGTTTAGAACTCAAAAAAGCATTTCTGTCTTCCAATTATTTTTATTAGTATTTCCCCTTCATCTAACATGAGGAGATTCAATAGTAGAGATGTCTTTGTGCTTGTTTTGAGCTAGCAATATGCTCAGCTTTGTACAATACTCAACAGCAGACAATCACTGCCCTGGAGAGCTTAAAGTCTAAAAATACCCCAGTTAATGCCTCTGCTTTTTTCAGTCTTTAACATTCTCAAGGTTCTTTTACTGTTTTATCTCATCTTAATATGCCTCAATTTTAAGCTAGCAACTGAAATAAATCAGCGTGGTTCCTCTCTGTGAAAATAATCTGACAACAGGTAACAAATTCATTTCTTAAATTTGAAAATACCTGTAGGCTCAGTCCAGCATTTACTGAAGAACAAAGAAATAATCCCATTATTATAGATCCACCCAAGTAACTGTAACCTTGCCTACCTCCCCCTGACAATGCCAGCAAAGCACCTGCAAGCACCCTAGCTGTGGGACCTGTCTTTGTAGCTGCAGAGAGAGGGTGGGTTGTAGCAAATTACTAGAACTATGATTGTGAATGAGGCCATCTGGGTAAGTCATGTCCATCTGCCTGATGCTTTGGTGAATATATACATGTATTTTGAAGCAATGAAGTGCATGTCTTTCCAGCAAGCCTCATTTAAAGCTTTGACGTGTCTTTTTGCCATGAGGATTGTCAGCAGCAAGGTGAAGATGAATGTGATCTGCTAGTTGAATGCTGAGCAAGTGGAGGGACAGTGAGCGATGACAAAATGTGCTAGGGACAAAAGGATGGTAATAAAATGGGTGCTGCTGTTCCCAAGGGCCTGAACCCTCCCTCTGGTAAGGGCAGGCCCATGGGAAAGAGAGAGGCTTCCAGGTGGGGTGGGATCCTTCACAGCTATCCCAAACCCTGAACTGTAACTCATGAATCAGAACCTAGCCTTTAGTGAACATATCAAATTTCACAAAATACAAATGAGTATATGGGTTTTATAGCATTTCAGGTAGAGAGAAATGAGAAAACGCCTTGTTACCCATCAGGCCTTTCTCTCTGCTCCTCACAGCTCCGTAGCCTGTTAGGTCTCTGTCTGAGCTGCCCCTGTGAGTGCACTATAACATCTTTTGTTCATATGAACTTGTTGAATGATATGTGTTCATTAATACAGTTCAGTAGATGGTGTAGATTTAATCCAGATCAGACATGGGCATGTGATCCCAACTCTGTAACGTTAGCTGGAGAATGCAATAATGCATGCTGGCTTTCTGCTTTTACTCTGGTTAGGCTGGCTGCAGGAGAGTAGATTTCTGACCCAGCATGAAGCTGGAACAGCACAGCCAGACAATACCTGAGGCATCAAGTCTGCTAGCACAAAATTACCTATTCAGGGTTGTCTGAACAAATTTGAAGTGGCAGAGTGAGTTTGTAGTAGCCTAGTATTTTGTGCTATGCAGCCTTGCAGTTTCGTACTTGATGCTAGTTTTACAGATCCATTAAAACATGTGTTACGTGCTTTCATACTTGATTTACCATCTTGCGGTGCCACAGCTTTCAAGAATAAAGGAGGCAGGTATTTGCTAACACAATCCATTTTCACTGAAGCAAGGTAAGAAACAATTTCTGCTCAACCATCAGTATAACTGGATCTGCCTATTGACAGTGTCAAAAGTAAGTCTGCAAGCAAGTGGGCTCAATACATCTGTCTCTCTGTATTTTTATTTATTTATTTATTTATTTCAGGTAGATGCAACTTAGCTTTGCCCATAGGCTTAGCTGACCAAACTCAAGAAATGTTGAAAAAGCACAAAATGCACCATTCCTTTATTTTAATAAAGCTTCAGCAACAGTACAGATGTTTCTTTCTAGCTGTTGTGAGACCCAAAGAACAGCATTTTTAAAAAATTGCATTAATGATTTACAGAAAGGATGACAGAAAGGGGAGCTAAGGAGCTTAATCAAACTCTAATTCTATTTCTTTGGAACATTTTATTTGACAGAACCCTATTTTCCTCCCACCTCTGCATTTTTTGACAGATGTCAGTCAAATTATAATCTAGACATAAGAACATTATCACTCTCCACCCCTTTTCTGTGCTGCTTTTACATGAAACATGCAGTCATTCAGGATGACTGGCTAATCAGTTGTGTTAGAGAAATTTTATTTATAACAATTCATTACGAACATAATGCAGCACAAAAATAGTGGATAAAGCTTTATAGGAATAATCTCCTTTTATCATTGCTATTGAAATAAAAGTATTTTGTTATCATATATCTTACATTCACTCATCTTCTGTATTTCTTAGATATACCTTCATTCAGTCAATGCAAGAGAACTCTGGGGTGAATCCAGAATAAGACATAAACAAATAAACCATTAGCTAAATAATACGTAGGCACCTAAATAAAAGAGAATATTTCAAATTTACTGATTAATCTAATTTACATTGCTATTATTTGTGGAAAACAAGCAAACAAACAAAAAACAATGACAAAAAAAATATTTTATGCATCTCAAGAATCATTAATCTGTTCAGAAAGTACTGCAGCATTGTGTGGATTAACCTTCTAGATGCCTATCCTACTGGACACACCTTATGCCCTTGGGGCACTTAGACATGGATTTATGCCTGTACTGTTGAATACTATTTGTATTTTGGACTAAGTACTATTTGTACAGTTTAGCACTCAGCACCGGGATCCATTTGACCCTTATCATTTGTCATGTGTTTCAGTTTAATGTATCTGAAATAAGTTTAGTTATGTCTTGAAATCCAGTAAAGTGATATAATAGTAAGAAACCTCTGTATTTCAAGTCCACTTCAAGTCCCCATCATATGCATATGTGTAGGGTATATAGGAGTACTGGGGAGAGATAGGAGGTGTAAAGTCTGTTGAGATGGAGTTCCTGACAGGATGTCTGGCATGCTATACAGGTCCCTGACATCTGCTGTCTCTTACATTGTACTCAGGAATGTACTTTATTGCTGGGAAGATCTCTAGCTCATCCACACAGTATAACTACTCTTACAGTTCAACAGTAAAACGTCATTTTGGGCTAGTGGCCAAGCCTGTGTGCCATGGTCCTGTTTTAATCTTCTGGTGTAGATCATCTGCACGTCTAATAGGAAGTCTAGAAACAGCTTTATGTAATGACAAACATGATGGAGATTAGGGTTTGGCACCCACTTTAAGAAGAGTACTTAAGCACTTCCTTAACAGTAGTGTTAAAGCTCATGTGTTTGAAGGCCTCTGAGACACATATCTCCAAAATTTCTGAATGGGTAACTAATACATTATAGTAGTCTGTATACCTGCTCTGAGAATCATGTTTTCAGATACCTGACTATTCCCAAATGATGTTAAGAGATTTCTGAATATACCAGTTCCACAGTCAACAAAAGAAGATGCAAACAAATTGAGAAATAAAACCTAGATTTTTTCGTCATTCAGAAATTCCTTGGTGGTATTTCTTCAGCCCATGAAAGTACTTTAATATAAGCAGTGAACACTGGTAAATGGTAGCTCAACTGAGAAAGGTTAGGTAGGTTGTCTTGGACCACTCTTCAGTCTTATCTCTTCTGACAGTGAAAGGAACACTCTTAAGAATGTTTTTCCTCTGACATTCCCATTCACCACAACTACAACACTTTGTGCTGGTTAGACAGAGTGCTGTCTGTCTGTCTTTTGTGGATGTGTGAATGAAGAAGAGAGAGAATCTCAGGAAACTAGAACTGTAGTTAGCCTATTGAGTTTTTTTGTTTGCTTGTTTGTTTGTTTTTAGATACATAGCTTTCAGATGATTTGAACATTTTTTTAATCCACATGTACCCATCCTATGACATACAGAATTTGTGATGCAGTGGTACTGGGGGACCTACTTCACAAAAATGCTTCCTAATCCTCCATCGAGTTGCAGCACTGTCCAAAGGTAGGAATGGCACACTACAGCCACTTCTTAGAGGCCAGTGTGGTTAACAGGGCCAAGGACCAACCTTTGCTCACACAGAAATCAGTTTTTAAGCCCATATTATAAATTATACCACTGGGACCTCAGTCAAGTCATATCCAGAGGGATGAAGAGCTGGGATGATTCTTCAGGAGATTTGTAAAGCCTTCTTTCCCTTAACAAGTCTTTCAATTTGACACCTTCTCACCTATACACTAATACTTTTGGGAGCTAGGTGTGAAACCAAGAGGAGAAGTGCACCTGTTTGCATAGTGATTTTTTAATGTTAATAGTGGGAAGTATTATGTAAAGTGACTACTACAAACAACTGGAAGTTTAGCTTGGCAAATGGCAAGCAGCCTTTGCACAATGTTGTTCCCTGCATATGGAAAATCCCAGAATGACAGATTCAAAGTTTAACATAACTGACACCTTGCTGGAAAAAAAAAAAAAAAAAAAAGGCAGCTCAGACAAAGTGAAATGTCATTCTTCAAAAATAGATGCTTGGACATTAAATCTGACACTGCTGAAGAATTTAAGTAGTGTATCCAAAAAGGAGGAGAATAAGAGAGCAGAAAAAATTCCTTTTCATATTTCAGACATCTTCATTTCATGAGAAAGCTGCAATGGTGGGTTTAGCTCCTTTATACATCAAAGAGTAGCTGTGACCAGCTCTGGAAGTGGGTTAACATGTGATAATTAAGTTACTTTAAATATTAATCATCCTATTTAAAAGTAACATTGGCAAAGAAATAGATCCCTAATGAGAAGTAAAATTACATTATAAACACTTTTCTGTAAAAGGGGGACCTCTTCTAGTGTTTTCTTTGAAGCCAGATGAGAACTGATCCAGCGTCTGAGTACATTCCCAGGGTGCTATGAGGAAGCCGAATTCTTTTCATAATTGTTTGACAAACTTCTTCCAAGACACACAGCACACAGACTTAAAATGCATTTTTCCTGTCGTGTGTCTGTGTTTATGGGTGAATACCATATGGACTTTGGTCTGGGCTTTGCTCATCTGAAAAGCAGTGTGAGAGGACTCCATGTTTCAGTTAACTGTTTCCTGTCGAGCAGACAAAACATGTTCAAGTGAAGGAAATAAAATCACCAAGCTATTTTAAGGTAAACAAGCCCATGGCTGAAATTTCATTTCCTCAGGGTCTGGGGTATTTTTGTTGTTGTTATTCACATCTGGATAAAAAAGATAGATTAAGTATCACAACTGTTATTTCCCTGAGAAAAGCTGAAACTAAAGACAGGTTTTGAATAGGAAGTATTTACATAATTTGAAGGCTAAGCTCACCCTGAAGGCAGTGATTGACTTAAAGGTTTGTCTTACAGTAGCATGTTGATGTTAATGTTGAAATGGGGCAGATGTGCCTAATTGACACAATGGCTGTGTTCTGAGAAGGGATCCTGGAAAATGATAAAAATAATATAAATATTTTATAAAATTTTGTTCTCTTGAAATTTAATTTTCCAGTGGTTAAGGAAAGAAATGGTAACATTCACATAAACTGACTTGCATGGATGTGACTTTGTACATTATCCCCTCCCATGCAGAGCAGTGACTGCAAACTTTCTCATAGGAAACTATCAACAGGACAAATACTTTTTTGGGTTAATATAGGAAATTTGTGAATTCTGCCTTCCATTTTTTTTTCAGATCTTGTTTTCTGTGGTATAAGAATATTGGTTCAATCCTGAAGATGTTGCTTAAGGCCAAATCCTGCTATTCTTGTACCAAATTACATCTAATCAAATGAATGTTAAATTTGGTCTGTCTTTATTATTTTTTTTTTTTTTTTTTTTTGAGTTAAATATTCATAGACTTTAACAAGAGCTTTGTTTTTATAAGGGCTGAATTAAGCTAAGAAGAAACATCAGGACCCAGCTAAAGAACTCCACATACTGGAGTACATTAACTCTTAGAAAAGGCAAGTTGATGTATTAATGGTAAATAGAAAGTTAAAGAGATGTATTAGTTTACTTGCATTCAATTTCTGTAATGCTTAGTAAGAGGTTGCCTCTCTACATAACTTTTGGACATTCAGCTATGATTGCAAAATTATCATAGTGTAAACTATGGGTAGGGAATAAGTAAAATTTGCAGGACTGTGGCAGTATCTTGAGCTGGGCAGCTGGCCATGCACACAGTTCTGACTGATCTGGGAGAAGCTGAGTGAGCAAAGAAGTCTGCTTCTGCCCCTATCATGCTGCTTTTAGCAGTACAGGGGCAGCAGTGAAGTCAGTGACAGTGTCATTTTACATTGAGCAATAGATCCTTGCACTTGGAAATACTTAGGTGGCTTGGAGAGTTAGTTCCCAAACAAGCTGAGTGGTGCAATTGGTACAACAGAAGGAAGGGATGCTATCCAAGGGGACCTAGACAAACTTGAGAAGTGGGCCCATGTGCACCTATTGAGGTTCAACAAGTCCAAGTGCAAGGTGCTGCACTTGGGCCAGGGCAATCCTGGACTTGAGCACAGACTGGGAGAAGAACTCATTGAGAGCAGCTCTGCAGGGAAGGACTTGGTGGTTCTGTTGGATGAAAAGCTTGACATCAGCCAGCTGTGTGTCCTTGCAGTCCTGAAGGCCAACTGCATCCTGGGCTGCATCAACAAAGGAGTGGCCCCCTGGTCAAGGGAGGTGATTGTGCCCCTCTGCTCTGCCCTTGTGAGGCCCCATTTAGAGTCCTGCATCCAGGTCTGGGGCCCCCAGTACAAGAAGGATGTGGGGCGTTTGAGTGGATCCAGAGGAGGGTCATGAAGTTGATCAGAGGGTTGGAGTACCTCTCCTATGGAGTAAGGCTGAGACAGCTCAGTATGTTCAGCCTGGAGAAGAGAAGGCTCAGGGGAGACTTCACTGTGGCCTTTCCATACTTAAAAGGAGCTTATAAAAAGATGGGGAATGACTTTTTACTTGGGGAGCTAACGATAGGACAAGGGGGAATGGTTTTAAACTAAAAGGATGGAGATTAGATGTTAGGAAGAAATTCTTCACTCAGAAGGTGGTGAGACACTGGCACAGGTTGCCCAGAGAAGCTGTGGATGCTCCATCTCTGGAGGTGTTAAAGGCCAGGCTGGAGGGGGCTTTGAGAAACCTGGTCTGGTGGGAGGTGTCCTGCCTGTGGCAGGGGGGTTGGAACTAGATGATCTTTGAGGTTTCTTCCAAGCCAAGCTATTATTTGATTCTATGATTATGTCCCTATGATATTTTAATTATAATTAAGGGTAATGTGAAGCCATAGTCTTCCCAGGAGAGTACTGTTAGAAGATACAGTGCCTCTTTGTCAAATTTTCTGCTGGTCTATGTGCCATTTGTTGTTGCCTGTGTGTACAGTATTTACATCAGCAAAAAAGTGTTGCTTCTTTGAATAGAAAAAGTCTTTTGAATAGCTTTCCACTCCAGCTGAAAAACTGCCAGATTTTTTTTTTCTCTCTCTAAAAACAGATTAATAAGGCTACATGACTTGTAAGAGTATTTGGCTCTATTCCATGAATGGATTCTAATTGTTAAATATATATTTGTGTGTGTGTGATCTTTCCTAATTGCAGTTTTAAGTATCCTTTCTCGTTGCCTTGTTTGCCTCGTTGCCTTGTTTGAGACTTTTAGAAGATAAAGACCAGAAAAATAAAGTTGTATATTGTCCTAAGCAGATTCACTCCCAAACAAACTGTTCCTCAAAGATTTCCAGAAGGCACCAGCAGCTCTTTAAGAAGTAACAGCCTACAAAAATGTTATTTTTCACAGTTAAGCAGACTTTGGTCTAAAGCTGTGCAAACAAGCCTCTGAATCCTTGTCACTTTCAGGGACTGTTTTTGGGTGTGTGCTGATCTATAAATCAAAACCATTTGAAACAATGTAAAAGAAAATGTTTAAAGAAAATAAATACAAAAAGAAATGTTTTTTTCTTCTCCCTCCTGCAGATCAGGATATGTTCCAGAGAAGCCAAAGGCATTACAGGGATGCAAAACAGCAGTATGAGAGAGGAGGTTCAAGAATGCCTGATCCAAATCCTACTGAATTAGTGGCAAGTTTCTCCTTGACCACAGTGAGTTTTGGACAAGATCCCATGCTCTTATTTTGGCAGTCAGCTTGGCTACCACATCACAGTCCAGTTCAGTTTGAAATAGGCAAGACCTAAACCAGAGAAAAAGTAGGTTAAAAATAAAAAAGGCATCAGATCTATGAGGTCTTTGCAAGGCTCTTTTATAAATAATATGTGGCTCTTCATGAAACCATATGTAACACTGGCATGGTATAAACAGTCCAAATAGCTTAAAGTCTTTAGTGTAGCATTGATGTGAGAGGTGCTACAGCAAGATGACAGTTATTAATGCCTTGCCAGTATTGCAAGATTATACGGCCACAGGTATTTTAAAGTAGGCAGTTTATATTGGATCTCATTCCATTGCTGATGTCAGTGGCAAAACTCCTGGATACCTCAGTGGTGAGAGGACTCAGGCAGTTATGACTAGGGGAATCCATTTGCACTGAAGGCAGCAGCGCTGGCTCTGAACAGTCCCAGTACCTGATGTTGACTGACATCATCCACCCTTGTGTTCCTGATGGCTGACATCAGTATGCAGTAATAAAAGTACTGCCCTCTCAGGGAACCTAAACACTCAAGCGCAGCTGGAGGTGAAATTGTGTATGAGAATACCCTCAACGAATAAAAGTTTTTTCCTGCCAGGAGCCACTTAGAAGGAAAAATAAATAAATGGCTAACTTGCTCTGCCTGTTCTTTTTAAATCAAATGAAGCTGATTAGTCTGAAAAAAAAATAGTAGGGTCATTTAAGCAGCTGTAGCTTTATTGTTTTTTAACAATAACAAAGTAATAAGAGATAAAGGATAGGGCTGGATTGGGTGATGCTAATCACAAATTCTAGGTGATTTTTTTTTGAGTGTGTGTCTGTGTTTTTTTTTTGTTGTTGTTGTTGTTGTTTTTTTCTTCAATGCCTGCAAGTACTGACACTCATAGCATTAGCTAAACAGACTATAAGAAGCATCTTACTCTGTGGCCAGCAATTAACTATTGAACAGCCAGCCTATGAGGAAAGCTGCTTCTCCAACAAATTGGCTCAAGCTTATTCTCTGCATACAAGTCAATGAGAGTGTTGTTCACAGAAAAGCAAGCCTGATACAGCCTTACAGTATCCATGAGGTCTGGGAAGAGAAGAGATTTTGTCCTTAAGGATTTTTTGTGTAACTTTTTGATTAAAATTCAAGCATATCTTGAATATCTGATATGCATGTCTGCATATCTTTTAAACTAACCCCAGGTACAGTCTGGGGGAAAGTCACTCCAGAGAATACTACAGATAAGCACTGTACTGTCCTTTACTTGCACAGTCCTCCAGGAGGCTATCTCCAGGGCAGGTGGAGCATACCCTGAGTTTTATGATATAAAAGCATAATGCTGAAATGCTTCAACACAGTCCTCACACTGTTTTGGACCATTTGTACTGAATAAAATTCAGATAAAATAACAGCCATGTCTGACAGCCTGAGGGTACCACATAGGGCCCAGGAGAGACACAGGACCAAGTGCTATGGAGTGTGGATGCAGTTAATGGTCTTCACCTCTTGGCATTTAGCAGGGTAAATACTTACCTAGCCAAAGCACATGTCAGGCATGGCTTAAATGAATCTGTGTATGAAGGATCATAATTAACATAATCAAGTATTCAGTTTATCTTTCAAGGCTTTGTTCAGCTCACTGCCTTTAGCAACTGATGCGAGCAGTTAGAAGAGCACTGGACTGTAAGTTTAGCAGGCCTGACTCTTGGAGATCTCAAATGGTACCTCCCCATTCACTAAGTAAAAAGTGCCAGGTCACTGACAAATGTGATGGGGGCATTACGTATGACATGCTATTGCCATTTTAAAAGATGCATCTCACAGAAGCTTTTTATTTCATGTCTCTAGACTACAAGTGTGGTACAGTGAATAGAGAAAGGAATAGGAAGAGACCTAGTTTGATTCCTGCATAAGTGAAAAAGGGCCTTCTTGGAACTACTGTGGGAGTCAACAAGGCTGTATGACTTGGCCATCAGACCTCCTAAGAGGTTTGTGCTCCTTGCTGTAATATCTGTATTCTGCTGGGTGGGTTATTTTCTTAGTCATATTTCACCACTATATAGCTTTTAAGGCAGACTTTTAAGACAGGGAGGGACAGAAATGTTCTGGTTCACAGGGAAAATTCCAACAGTTGCAGGGAAAGTGTATATGAGGTATTTTGTCAAGTATTGAGAAGCACAAAGTACACTGCTCTGCAGAAGTATTGTGGTGAGTCTTCAGAATGTCATTCCTAGTCACTGAAAAAGGGATTCCACAAAGCAAGGAAATCATCTCCATCCTTTAATATGATGGTGGATTTTCATAAGGGACTTCTCGAGCCCCTGAGGGTCTCTTCTACCACATCATGGTGCAGTTCAGCTGCACCTGCATCCCATTAAGATTCTCTTTCTATTCCGGATGGCAGGCCACCAAGGTTAAATCTGATTCAAGGATCCTTACTGCTGCAGTTTAGAAACTGAACAGAAGTCAGTTGTGCATGATAGATAATGAAGAATAGCTAAGCTAAGTTAAAACACAAGGCATAGGGGATATTTACCAGTCAGGCATACTTAAAAAATAATGAACTAATTAAATTCTAATTAAAAAAAAATCCTGGATTTTAGTGTGTCATTTCATGACACACTTTCACTGTTGGTAAACTTGCATAATGAAAAACTGAAGCAATCAAGAAGTTAAAGACAGAACTATGTAAGTCTCTTTCAGAGCAGAAAAGTTAAGTCAATGACTTCTCTTGAGCTGTGAAAACTGAATCCTGTGTCTTCAAAAGTTGTTTACGTGCTTCTTATCTACAAGCCAGAAAACATAACCCACAAAGCTGGACTTGTCCCCATGACCCACTGACTTTTTGACATCTCGAGGTCATGCATCCAAAGCATGCACAAGCAGGAAATGCAGGGCTTCTTCCAACCACATCCTGGTGTGTCTGTAGTGTAAATTAGAGATGTGAGAGCTCTGGGAAAATTCATCTGGCAGGCATGCTATGTTGCTTTTCCTTTTTCTTATAAATTGTGCTAGAGAGTTTGGACTTAGTCTGAATCTAATTAAAATTAATGAGACTTAAATGTAAAGGAAAAAACAGAGATAGCCATAAATGATTGCTGGTAGGGGGAAAACCTGTATGTTGAGAAGTCATGTAGCAGGAACCTCCTGCACCTCAGGACTGATGTGAGTGATAAGATGTAAGACAAAGATGAGGGAACATTTATTAGAATTGCAATGCAGTGATGTAAGAATGACAAATACTAGACAAACAGATGATCATCTTCATTGTTCAATATAGGATAAGTGCACATTCTTGTTTACAGAACAGGACTTATGAGAGTGTCTTTTTTTTTTTTTTGAAGGACTACAGATATCTCCATTTCCACTCCTAAAACAACTGATCTTCTCTTCCTTTACTTATCTAGCAATTTACTTATGTAGCAACTGAATTAATTATCTGTCAGTCATATCCCTGTCATGTCAGCCAAAGTTACAAGGAGTTCCTCAGATGCTACTGATCCCTGCTGAGAAACTGTTATTGAAGTGTCTCAGATTGCTCTTAAAAATAATAATCTTTTATTAGGTTTATGTGCATGAGAAGCAAACAAGAAAAAAGAGGCCTAAAGGAAAAAGTAGAAAGTGTAAAGGCATTCTATAAATGGGTTTCAGGGCACTCACCTAAGATTTAAATAAATAAATTATTTTATCTTAGGTGATTCTTATCCCAGGTCCAGGTTAAAAGTGGATCTGAAGTTCCATGGTACTCATCTGAAGATGAGGTCATTGAACATAGTGCCATGTAGCAGAGTGTTAAATGAATATCATGGAAGGACAATGACAGTGTAATGCTTAAAAAAGGAAATTCCTGAGCTCTTCCCTTATAAATGAAACAGAATCACATAGGACCATACTTTCTGTGTTGGCATCACTAATAATGTGTGATAACATGAAATCTTTGGTAGACATTTCAAGAGTTCCCTTCAAAGGGTGAAATATACCCAGCTGCCTCAGCTGCCCAAACTCTCAACCACTGAGAAAAATAAGACCAGTGCTTTCTGAATGGGGCAAATGAGGCATTATTGACACAGCTGAGGTACAGATAAATAGGGTTAGAGAAAGAGTTATCCAATTTGTACCAAAGAGGAAGGGTATTAATACATGGAGGCCATAAATACAAACATTTACTGAAGAAACCTATGCAATAGAATTGTTAATTCTGTATACAAAGCAAGAACAGGTGCAAGTCCAGTGTGACAAATAAAATACAAATTCTGCATGCTTGTAAGTTCTAAGTGCTGCAGGATCCAAACACCCAACTGTTCAGGAATTGAAGACCTCTGTTGGAAAGATCACATTTATGATTTGTTGATATGGAATGAAGGTGGTCAGCAACAGAAGAGACTATTACTAACATTTAGTGCAGCATGAAATCTTCAGCTGACCAGAGCAAAATGTCAAACCAGACAGCATGAGATGAGGCACAGAGAATGCATGTACGTTTATAAATGTACTGATGGGATAAGAAAAAATAAAGATGATCTTCTCATCCTTAGTACACCCTGTCACAGCCAATCTCCTCATATGGAATGTCTTTTTCTCACGTGGCAGTTCAGAAAATGTTATTGAAATCCTCGTATCTTTGACTGCTCAGAATCAAGGTCTGCCATACATACTAAAGCAGTGTTGCAAACTGACATCCTGAGTTCATTGTCTGATTTGATGCAATACATAAAACTTAAATCAGCTGCACATCAGTAATACTGTAACTATTCCAAGATGTTGCTTTATGGCTCTTAGATTTGTTTTATTTTTTTAGAAGATTGATGAGAGGGGCTTGACTGACGTCATTTAAGACAAGCTGTAAACACTGCTAATTTTAATATTAGAATTCTGTAATGCAGCTTAGTCCAGATGCTATTTATTAGAAAAAAGCCTGTTGTTTTCTTTATTTTTGCATTTTTCTTTGGCAATCCTTATAGCCTTTCCTGTAAGTAAAAAAAAAAAATTTAAAAAAAAAATCCATACCTTTAAATCAGACACATCTGGTATAAAAGCATTCAGTTTAGTGCCGAAGAATTATGTAATGGATGAATGGGTGCCTTTAAATATGAAGTGAGCCAGAAGCCCTCCGTGTACAAACCCCCCAGAGCAAGGCAGTCAGTGTGTGAGTGACAGCACAGAAAAATCCTTTCCCTGGCTGTGTCTGGAGCTCTCACAAGTCTGACACAACAGTACCTACAAATTACAAGATTCAAGAAATTTGGATGCAATAAAGAGGTCACGCAAAAGGAAATATATTTAAAGACTTTGTGAATAAGATTTCAGTTCCTACTTAACAGATGAATTAAGGCAACCTTGTAGCTAGGCAGAAAGGCTTTGCCTGAACAAGGTTTATCAGCATAAGGAAGTTTTGCTAGTGACAAATACATGAATAATGAACAAGGCTTTGTTAGGTAAACTGTTTAATCCTGAGAGGATATAAAGGGTGTATTGAAATAATATTTCAACTTTTCAGTGCTCACTGCTTTTGTTTTTGTCTTTGTGATAGAGAATAAGTCAGGAAGCTAATTCTTCCATTACATATTTGAACAGTAAAAATGAATTGGTATCATTGTTCTTTGGCTGACCTGTGGATCTTACAGAACGCAGTGCTGTGAGGTATTTTTTTTTTCCTAGCCCCTGAAAGCAGCTAGCTCTGAGACTTCTCTGATACTGAAGAGACATAAACATTAAGCGTGGAACAGCCAAATGCCAGGAAACAAGAAATGAAGACTGCCTGTAAAACCTAAACAAATATTTCCATCAGTAAAATTGGCAAAAGAGTTTAGGAAACACTATGAGATTAACAGCTGTATATGAACATGCAATGGTTTACAAGAGATGTGCTATGGGTAAGATAAATCAGAGCTCTGAATTTGCTTGAAGTTTTATAAATCAGGTCACATACCTTCCTGGCAAATAGCGTGTGAGTATCTTAGCAATGATTGCATTTCCTGGAGTGTGCCACTGCATTCACTGCAACATAGCACAAAAGTGAAAGAGGATTATTATCAGAGAGGCTCAAATCAATGATTCCTGTGCATGGAACTGTTACAAAAAGGAGTCATTTAACACTGCATCATCACTGCATGACTGTATCCAGCTTTGCTGTCCAATTATTTTCTCTGTTACAATCTCCCAATATTGTTGGTTTGGATAGAAACTACTAGCAGGAAGACTTAGTTGGACAGCAGGCATTTGAGACCCTTGATCTTTTCCGGGCACTCTGTTGATACCATATACGTACACCAAGGATGAGGTACCAATATGTAGTCTGGGTCTGATTACCTCTCTGTAGAATAAATAAAGTTGAGTGCCTTTACTATGCTTTGCTGTGTCAAGACATGCTCAATCTTGTCCATATGGACTGAAAAATTATGCTTGCTTACTTCTATATGACAAACACATAGTCACCTACTTTACAAAGGAAATGTGGATGTCAGTTTGGGACTAGGTTTTGCTCTGTTCAGTGACTGCTCACTGACATCTTTGGTGGTGGACATGGAGTTCACTGACAAAGGACAATTCCATTTTCTGACAGGAATCAAAAATTTCCTTATTCCTCATTACAAAAGAAACAAAAGTTTTCACATGTGTTTTGGAGGACACTGGAAACCCCATTCTGATCCCATTTAGTCAACTGAAAATTTGATACTTGATTTCTGTAGTACTGGAGGTCTAGTTCTCTCTGTTTTATCAATTTAAAGCAGTTTTTAAATTCCCATCTCATGTAACCATATGATTACATTTTTTTTACATATTTATTCTGAGTATGTGAAAGGCTGAGACCGAGGGTTTGGACCATTTAAACACCATGACCTTTGAACTGATTCTCTCTCTTGTATCTTTGAAATCCTTGGTAAAAGAAAGAGGTGCTCTCTTAGCAGTGATATTTCAGCTGTAGTAACAGGAGCTTACCCACTCCTCACCACTCTCTCCCACTCCTCACCCTACAGGAGGTTCTGCTGCCAACACAGAGATGCCTCTTAAAGAGCAATGGCCTCTTTTCCAGCTGAGAAGAGAAAGATTCAGTCACACCACATTTCTTTAAAGTTTGCACTTGACCAAGAAAAGAGACCAGCAGGATCCCAGTGGAGAGGGAGTAGTGGAGCTTCTCAGCAAGAGCATCCCACCTCTGTAGCTGTCACTGGTGCCTGAACTCTGGGCCAGAGTCACAGTGTGTCTAGTCTTGAGGGGACAATTTCCACCTGCACTAGAAACAAAGTATTTCAGTTTTCTCTTAGAAAATTCCTACTTTTAATGAGCATGGATGTGACCCTTTTACAGAGAAAAAAAAATGGCAAAATGTTGAGCTGAAGTTTCAGGGTGATTCAACTGCATTGGCTATCTAAAAAAAAAAAAAGAAAAATGAGAGAAAAAAAATGAACGCAAGTAAGATTCTGGCCTTTTGGGATAAAAATGAAATGACTCATAAATGTATTTACAGTGTTTGAAAAAGAAGAGAGCCAATAGTTGAAAGAGTCTTTTTCAACATAAACTTTTTTTCTTTGGGTGAAAATTTTATTCAAAAGAGTATTTTGGGGGCCCAATTACAAAATTCAGAACTTTAAACAATCAAACAACAACAACAACAATAAAAGCAAGAAAACAAACAAATAACAAAAACAAACAAACAAAACCACAGTTATTTACAGAGTTCTGTGTAGAACTCATCCATGCCTTTCTTTTAAGGTTATATGACTTTTTCACTAGTCATTTCTCAAAGTCTGACCAACATGGTATTATGAACACTCCTCAAATAACATTACCAGGTGGGACAATACTGCAATAATATATATTATTTCCTAGAGCATTCCTTCATTTCTAGTATCCCCTCTTCCCCCATGACCCTATTGCTCATTCTTGGCCACCTCCCAAAATAATTCTCTTCTGTTTTCTTTTTTTTTTTTTTTTTGCTGAGAGTTTCCATTTAAAAGACCTTGGTTTCTGTCCCTTTGTATTCATTACAGAATATAAATCAGGAGATCTCTGATTAGCTTACTTCCTTGTTTTTACTCAGCCAGGATGATGTCAGTGCGGATCAGGGAACTAATTTTATTGGTTAAATTGTGGGCTATCTTCTGGTCAAATCAAGAGAAGCCCAATGTTCAAAAGACAGTAAAAGTTTCATGTAGAGAACTGCAACTTATATTGCATTGACTCATAGTTAGAAAGAAAATTTGCATGCTAGACATGTTTTTTTTTTTTTTTTTTTTTTTTTCCTTTTTTTGTGATCAGGCATTGGTTTAGGCAAAAGGAAGAAATAAAACCTAGTTAAAATGTCACAGCTCCCCTTTTGTTCTGCAAGAACCAGCCTCTGTTGTACTTGGTGACTCATTTGTTTGATAGATGTGTTTGACAATACTCTTAGAACTATTACTGTATTTCTTAAAAACACTACCAGGACACATGGAAAAGGTGCATTCTGTTTTCTAATAAAACAAATGGTCAACTTCTTTAAGATTCATATGTTTTACAAACCGTCACAAGAGTTTAATGTTGTCACAATGACTGAACAGTAGTTTCTGTGTCACACAGAGGAGAGTGGTGGCATTCAGGTAACAAGAAAAGGGAGGATAGCTTGGGTGTACTCTCAATGCTTTTTATCACCCATGTTACATGGTTTATTTTATGTAGCACATATATTTAGCATTAACCAAAATAGCTGTAGTATTTAATGGCAGGGCTAGCCTTTATCATCTGACAAGTCATATTTACTGTTTGGAGTCAAAATCATGTTTCACTAGGAAAAGTCATATCAAGCCATATACTCACTGGTCTTTTTTTTTTTCTTTTTTTTTTTTTTTTTAAAAAAAAAGAAAGCATTTTTTTAACCTTATTTTTCAATCCATTCTGATCTGTTTATTTTAAAATGAGATACTCTATATGAAGCAGCATAGCTTGCATTTTCCCAGATAGGTAATATTTTTTTTCCCCTCTCAGAGCAGTGCTGACACTTAAAATCAGTGCTAATCATAGCCCTGCTCACATCATTTCAGGGTCTCACCCAAGGCCATGGAAAAGGCCTTGGCTGAGACCTGGAAAAGGCCTGGAAAAATTTCTTTTTGTTAGGCTTTCTCCCTGTCCATGCTATTTTTTGCTGTGTTGGGGAGTGAGCATTCATGGTGTGTGAGATGTGCAAACAACCAGGTAGGGACCTTTGGGTGTTAATGGGGTCTCCTCAACTGTCCAGCCCTGAGAAACAGGCAGAATAGCTGTGAACACCCTTCCATCTCTCAAAACAAACTCCTGGGGCCCCATATCCATTTCCTGGTTAAATATATATATACATATATATATATACACACATATATATATATGACTGACAACCTATGACTGAATTACACCAAACCTCTTCTGACATAAGCCAGTTAATTTAAATTACCTTGAAATGACAAGGTGTAGCAGTGAGTTCTCACACCAGCATTCAGAAAGGACCCCAAAGCCTATCTCTGGAACTTTTATATTAAATGAGGTGGGGCCTGAAGGCTGCTTCCTTCTGGTTGGAGAACTTGAAAGCTCCATTTCAGCTCTACAGAGCTGAGATGCTGTAAACATTTTAGTAAAGAGGCAACAATAAAGAAATATTCAATAACCTTTCACTTTCCTAGTATTTCTCAGAGTTGTAATTAGGAATCATAATCAAAAGTAATACCTATTATATTGTTTTTCCTGTTTGAAGCAAGGACAACTGATAGCTAATATATTTCTCCCATGAAAACCATAATTCCATCCTGAGACCTAAATCTGAAGATTTCTGAAAATGGCATCCCTTTTTGGACCAATATATCACTAAAAGTTTAGGGTAGCTAATGTCTGCCTGAATTTGTGGTATAAGAAACACTTGATAATTCAGCTCAGAGACACATCATATGTTTCACTTCTCATTTAAGAGCACAAGAAATGAAAAGACTGTGTTTACCATAACTCTTTGCATCATCTGTACTGACTGGCTTTTTGTTTTTGAGTCTCAAGTGGATGGACATTGGTGTTCAGAATGTCACAAATTTCCTTTCATTTTCATTTTGTAAAAGCACATTTACATTAATTGACTAACTTTATGAAGTATATCTTTTTCATTAAATGTAGAAAAAATATAATGTTGAGGACCCTATTATATGATTAATGATTAAAATAACATAAAATAATTATATGATTAAAATAACATAATATTAAATTTATAAAGAGATGTGTCATTATACATAGCCATGCATTGCTTGAATATATGCTTTCCAACCTTGGTGATAGCTCTCCACTCTTACACAGACTGCCAAAATGCCTCAAGAATTAATACTATTCCTCCAGAATGCAGCAAGCAGGAGATAGCATGTGAAATAAATCCTAACTTACAGCAGTTATGATATAATAACTACTTTCTATCATATGACCAAGAATGTTGCCACATAAGCAGTCAAAAGCCAATTGAAAGAGAAATCAGTTCTCTTATTCAAGATCTGAATTTTAAAGCAAGCCTGCAAAATAGCACACAAGAAATGACATACTCCATGTGTTGAAATAGTCCTGCCTGCAATAGGTCAGAACAGTAGGTCAGAACAGTTTTCTTTGCTGAGATCTCATCTGAACTCCTCAGCTGAAGGTGCAGCTGAGAATTTAGAGGTGTGAAGGCTGGGGGTTTTCCCAGCTGGAGGAAAACAGCTCCTCTAGGCTGCTGGCTGGAAATGGTTTGTAGGGACAGAGAAATCACTGACATACTACCCCAAACCTACGTCCTCTGGCAATGCCTACAATGGAAGCTGGTTGGGCTGGCAGACAAGTTACTCCTGCTGATGGGATCTGATCCTTGTGGGGCAGGGACAGAGCGTGCAGGCAGGGAAGCAGGGGTGGGTGAACTTGTTCTGCCTCTGTCTGTGCTGGAAACCTTGTCTGCAACCTTCCTCTTCCTCTGCCAACAGTCTGACACGTCCCCTGGGCATGTGGACACACATGCAAATAACCACATGGTTCTGGACATATAAACAAACAATGAGGCCTCTTAAATCCCACAGTTTATAGGTTAGTCTTGAAAACATGCTTGTGGGAGATTAAAGTCTTAAACTACCTGTGTTGCCAGAAAAGCTATGTAGGTGGTTTCTAAATGAAACATAAATTCCTCTCCCTGTAATTAATGTGGTTAATTATGCTAAATCCAGCAAATAGCTTTTCTGTAAACAAACATTTTGTTCATGCAATTAGAGGTCATCACTACTGATTTGTAGGGATAGATCATTAGGTCATCACTACTGATTTGTAGGGATAGATCATTAGTTCTGATAAAAGCAGAACTTAGACAGAAATTACATCCTCTTTACTTTAATTTTAAAGCGAGCACTTGTCCAAAGTCAAGCAACTCTTAAAATAAATAAACAAATAAATAAATTAATAAAATTTATTTTCTCTCTCACCAGGATTTCTCCAATTTTCTATGTCCCAGGATAGGATTTTAATCTAAGTGATGAGGAGAAAATGAATAGGAGAACCTGATGCCAGATCAATAAATCAAAACACATTATAAAAATGCATGAGTCGAATGAGGTGATGTTCCTCCTCTTTTTCCACCTTTAATTTCTTTCTTAATAGAATAGAAAAATGGCTGCTGAAAGTTGTAATGATGATACTTTTATACATCATCATGTTGATTGGAAACTATAACCAAAACCAGGGCTTCCTGCCCCAAAGATATTAAAAATGTACTAGACCTCACACGGTAGAACTTACTGTCTAGCACAGCATCAGCCAAATCACTAAATTAATCTTTGACCATAGGTTACACGTTGGAAAAATGTTAAGAATGTTAAACAGGAGGTTTAATTTCTCTTCTTAACTGGTCAATTTAGAGAAAAAATTACCTCCATTTTCAAGACACTGACTCTCAAAAAAAAAAAAAAAAAACCAAACAAACAAAAAAAAAACCACCTGATTCCTGCATTACTTTGTTCAGACTTCCACTTAAGGATGTAAAACAGTTACTTACATTCCTGAATTACAAGCTGAATATCATGTCTGAAAGATGAAGTCTCTCTTTTTAGCCACTTATGATATTTTACCCTTGATTTAAAAAAAAAAAAAAGTTAATAATAATAATATTTTGAGTTCTTACTGAAAATATTATGCCCAAATGTGTATGTAGGCTGTGCTGTTTTCAAATTCACATTATGATTCTCTACAATTAGTATTTTGTATTTATTTTGCACACTGAACAGACACTGGAATGTTTTAATACTCAATTCATTCTGAACTCTTGATTTAGGAGACACAAAATATACCATCGAGGCAGTATGTTTTTATGGCAATAAAAGAGAAATTAGTCTGCAGTCTGAAATGTAGGCACCTTGGTCATGCTTCCCAGAGGAAATTCCAGACTGAAAGCTTTCTGCCTCTGTCTTTGTGGCAGTCCTGGTTTTATTCTTGTAGGGTTATGTATCCTTGCCATTTGTTACAATCTGCGTTCCCACATTTGCCAAAGCTCCTACACATGCCATATCCACAGGGGCAGAGATTAGCATTCCAGGCTATTCCAAAGAGTAGGAGCAAACAAACAAAAAAAATATTTACTGTTGTCACTAGTTTCTTGATGATTTTTTGACATGCTTGGAATAGTTTACTTTGGTCATGTAGATAAGAGAATAGCCTACCAGGTTATACATAGAGTCTAAGTGTATAACAAATAGATTGAAGAAACGATTGTGCTTCTGATTAAAGGCAGTGAGACAATATCACAGTGCGAGGTGAGTGAAAGTCAAGAAGGTGAGTTCATTTGTAAAAAAGTTGGGGGTGTGCATCCTGGTACAATTTTGTGTTTTGGACTTGAAAATGTTAAATTTGGTTTGTATACTTGCTAGAATGTTGTCTATGGCAAGTTGCCATTGCTAAATCAAACAGCATAGCAATAAAACATCTTTCCATGCTGGAAAAGGAAGCAGGAGATTAGTTTATAAGAAATAAATTGCATAAAAATATAAGAGAAATCCCAGGAGTCTCAACTGTGTAACACACTGGGGAGAACTTGTTTTATATAGCTTTTAGCTTGAACTAAACAGAGTGTACATAATGTGTTTGCTTAAGGAGGCTCATATAATGCATTTTATTTAGTTTTCTCATGAATTGAAAAAAATAGGTCTCTACTGCTACATATAACATTTTAGGTTATACTGCCAGTTTTCACATTTTATTAACACTTTTTAGTTTGTTTGTTTAATTGTGGACTGTCTTTTGACAGAAATATCTCTGCTGTTATGGAAGATTGCATGTTACTTGTGCCTTCATAGTGTCAGGCTTTATAGGCTTCACACAATCTTCTTTGTGAAGATTTCTTGTGTGGTTACAGTGAAATATTTTCTATACATTAAGAGAAAAATAGAAAAAAAAAAGCCAAAGAAAGATGTATTATTATTCACTTTGTTGTTGGAAATTTGGACCTGGGTTAGAATTTGTGTTATACTTTGGAATGAAAGAATACACTCTTGCAGATCTGAGAAACATGGTAGAGTTAGAAGGACACAGATAGACATGTATACTAAGCAGTGACCTGAACTACAGTTTAAGGACTTCTCTCCATTTAATATAGGCTGCATAACCCAAGAGCCATCTGTCATTTCAGCTCGGTGAAAGTTCCTTTCACCAATCTTTTTATTTTTTATTTTTTCTATTTTGTATAAGGAGGCAGATTTAGTGAAATCAAAACATTTCAAAAATGCTTTTTGCCAAATCTTTCCTTTATGAATGTAAACATTCTTAAAATTCCCAGTGACTGACTTTGACACATTTTTAAATGACACGCTGTCATTTAGAGCTGGAATGATTTCTCATTTCAGCAAAACTTGTCATTTTATTTATTGTTACTAGAAAAAAAAAAAAAAAAGCTTCAAACCAAAATGCACTGATTTTCTGGACTCCAAGGGATTTCTCAGGTAGGGTGTTTGTTGTTGTTGTTGTTAATTTGCTAAATTGAAAAGGAAAAATCACAGACAAACATTTAGGATTTCCTACGTGAGAACAGCTAGTGAGCCAAAGGAATGATGTTTTCATCCTGCTTGACAAGCAATTAACAGTTTCACTTCCCTTTCCTCCACATGGGTAGGCATGAAATGTAGGTGTCAGACCAGAGGAGTTACTTCAGAGCACTCAATGACATGACCATGGGCTAATTGACCTTGAAAGCAAGAGCCTTTAACTAAATGGTGACACAGCTGTGGAAATCTTCTCAAGTTGGTGAGACAATTGCATACAAGGATAGGCAGATACAGTAGTAACTACTTTTTCCAAGGAATATTTTGTTAATGTGTTAATCGACAACTGCAGACTGGCAAAATTTGTAGTTTTTCATCCTCCTGCTTTCAGTAACTACATCTCTCCCTCTCTCCCCCTCCCTGAAAAAAAAAAATAAATAAAAATAAAAGTAAAAAGGTTTAAAAGTATGTTAGGATTCTGGGTCATGGATAAAATCCAGGCCCCTCCCCACATCTTCAAAGGGACCATTTGCAGTGGAATGAGTGTCATTTGGTGGTGTGAGCAGGAAGCTATTTGGGCAAGAGGCACACATCAATGAGCCAAGCAGTGGGAGGTGGTGCAGAAGTCTTTCCACCTATTGGAGCATGCAGGTTATTTCAGCTGCTGGGATGCAGCAGACCACTGCCGGGCACTTGCTGCAGTCCTGGGAGGGAAGATCACTTCTCTTTGGCTCTGTGCCCTTCTGTCCTGCAACCTCTGTCCACACTGAGCATGGGCACAAGATCTGTTTCCATAGCAGACAGGGGACTATCACTCTGAAACTAGGAGTAACCCAAAGTTCCTTTCTGTCAGGAAAATCTGACTTTCCCTCCTGATGTAACATACATGATTTTGAAATAAGCCATAGGGCTTAACTTGCTCACTCTATATTTTCATGTGTAGAAAGAAAAATGCCTTTCCTTCTCACTATGAAGCAGACCTTTACTTTCATAAAGGCAGAAAAAAGTCATGCCACATTCGTTGCTATGTAGAAAAAAGCTCACTTCATGCTTTTTCTTGGTCTTCATGGTTGTCTTTGTGTGTAGTTTTTTGGGTGTAACTGATTAATTTTTTTCTTTCCTTGAATTCCTGCAGGCCTCATTTGGCTACAATGCATACTTGCCTCACTTCAGTTCCTGTAGACAGTGATGTATTTGATCTGCTGGCTTGAGATATTCCTCCTTTTTTTTTTTTTTTTTTTCTTTTTTTTCCCTGCCTAGCAGACTTGGATTTGAAACAGAGTCTTGTTGACAGACTTTAATATGAGGAAGCTTTGCAACATAATTCACAGCTGGTGTAAAACTTGTCAGTAAATGTCAGAGGGTGACTGCTGTGATAAACTAGTTAGGTATTGTTGGGCATTCTATTTGAGCAAGATGCTTACCCCTCAAACAAACACTTCATTTGGCACAGAAATTTTTCAGGGAACCCACTCTAATTGTTAAAATCTACCACTTGATGAGTAGCATAAGTTTTTGTGAAAATTAAAAAAGTGGCAGTGAGACAATCCTAGGGAATTGCATTCTATTTCCAGAGGCCTTCAAATAAAAAGTAGTGAATCTCTTCTTTTAATTTTCCAAAAAAAATTCTCTAACGTTCTAAAATTCTGAAATACTAAATAGAGTGACACGGAGCAATGATGATAAAAATCTTTGTGTGTGTTTGTTTCTAGAAAACACTTGAAGAGTGAAACCTGCTTTTGTACATCTTGTTAGCGCATTTCACTGTACTTGGCAGACTGGCAATAGAAGAAAAAATGTGCTTCTTTTTAACTGGCAAGGCTGCTTAGTGAAGTGGCCTAAGCAGTGATCTAAGCATCTGGATACTTGTATCCCCAGCTATGCCACTGCTCTACTGAGTGACTTCAAGCATACCATGTTTCTGCTTCCCTTGCTAGGCTAGGGAAGCCTAGTGTCTCTTGTCCAGTTTGTGAACTCCGTGGAGCAAGTATTTGCTCTAGATTTTAATCTGTACAGCACCTACCAAATCTGTACAGCACCTACCACAGCTGACTACTATATCCTTTGGGATCTGTGAGTGCTTCAGTCATATAAGCACTAACAACAGAAATAGTATTGCTGTGAATCAGCATAGCTTCACTGAAGCTGATTTACAAATAAAGCATCTGGCCTATGATCTTGTTTCATCGTGTTTATGAGAAGAGAATGAAGTCAAAGAGCAATGGAAATCTTTCCTTTTGTCTTCCTTTTTGTGTCCTCCAGCTGTTTTCCTGGAAATGCCAATCTCTGTTAGGATGTATTGATGGAATGATGTTCCTTTTGCTGTGGCTCTCACAGTCTCCTTACAGTCACTGGAGTCAAAATAGATGAAATCATTGTTGTTATTATTTTTCACCATTTTAGATTGGAGAAGAATGGTGCAAAACCAGAGACATGGGAGAAAATAAAGCATCAATTAACAGAGTATTTACTGGCAATACAAAAATACAAAACACTCACTGGAAGTGAGTGTTTCAGTGTCTCTGTCGTGGCCAACATGCTTGTATGAAGGTGTCACTGAAACTCCAATGGCTACTTCTGGGGGTCCAAGACTGCATAGCTCCCTGGTACCTTACAAGGAACCTAAATAAGCAATTAATACTTCAAAAGTGTTGTCTCCAATGATTCCATTTGGATTTTCTGGGTCACTATTTTTAATTAACTGATAAGTGGAAACCTAACTCTAGACAATTATTCCAGCAAAACTTTGGATAATATCCTACAACAGTGTTAATTGTTCTGAATTAATGATGCGCTATTCAGCACAAATCTGGAGGATGTGCAGTAAACAAAGTGTGAGACCACACATAGAATGAGTACCAAAATATAATATTTATAAAAAATGACAGTGTTGCCATGTTCTTAATACTACATTAACAGAACAAAATTAAAATTGGACAAATTATGTTCTTCTATTTACTACGTTTTTTACTGCTTTATTCTGCTGATTTTTTTTTTTAGTGTAGACTTTTAATAATAAAATGTACAATGGTTGTTTGATATACAAAACTATTAATTAACTGTTGAATTACAAAGTGTATTAGCAAAAACTTAAATGTAAAATGCTCTGCTCAAAGTAATTAGCTGTAGTTCTCTGTGACACATTAACCCTGCTTTTTATACTCTTGTAGTCTATTTTACTAATTCTAAGAATTCACAACACATCTCTCAGTCATTTCCAGGAATTTGGAAGAGATCATTTGTTTACTCTTATTTGCAACAGGAATCTCAACAAAATTCTTCAATATATACCAGAGAATTTTTTCCTTTAAAACAACACTTTAAGCACCTAAAAATAATAATCCTTTTAGTTTTCTATTTTTATTTATTTTTAATTTTTAGCCAGATACTCAGTGCATCAAATTATTGTTCAGGCCCTTTATTTGAGACACTGGGTAAAATCCAAATGGAAATGAGCTTGGCTGGTGCGTTTTAACCTACAATTGTCAGCCTCACAAAGTCACCATGCAATTTAGCCCAGTTGGCAGCTCTGGTTAAGAGACATGCAGGACTGGCATAGTTGAGATGCTTCAAGATGTGGAATACTGCAGCACTTTAACAGGATTGTGAGCACATGCTTTCACTGTGTTTCCTGCTCTGCACATAGCCACTGCTTATCACTCCCTTGGCTATGGAAACATCAAAAGTAGTTCAGGTTTTTCCAGATATAGAATAAAACTTTTTATTTATTTTATTTTATTTTATTTTATTTTATTTTATTTTATTTTATTTTATTTTATTTTATTTTATTATTTTATTTATTTTATTTTTTGAAAAAAAAAAACAACAGTAAAATCCTCTTGTATAAGCATATGCTATAAAATTAATAACAGTGCCCTTTGGAAAATGAAAAAAATATTCACACCTTGGCCCCAAGCCTGTGTAAAGGTAGCGTATCTAAAATTTGTCATGTGCCAAAGTAAAGAAGGGTGCAGGCATCCCTTGTGTGGCAGCCCCAAGAGGTCATTCCCCGGTACCTCTTGAGTTACACCAAGGGAGGTGATGTGATAAATGGGGTGGCTTTGTGCCCTGCCCATGTGGCAGAAGGGAAGGGAACCTTTCGGCATATCCTAAGAGCACTCTGAGCCCTTGGCTTGCTGATGGAGAAACTAAGCCTCCAGAGCCTTTGTGGATATTGATACCAAGCCCAGCTCAGCTGGTGGCTCCTGTCCTGGAGGGAGAAGGCAAGCAGGGATATAAGCCACCCACTGTCACACTCAGTGCAACCTATGGGGACCCATCAGTGAGGGGCATCCATTAGGTATCCTGCAGCGGTGCTCCTAAAACATTCCTTTAAACCACTTCCTTTAAACCACTATCTCATTAATGTCAAAGCTTTCCTCACATTAGATGAAGACAAATAAGTGATCACAGCAAAAAAAAATTGTCTTATTCTAGGTTGTCCATGCTGGAGAAACAAGGCCAGGACAGGCTGGGCCTTCTCTCCCTGCAGCTCTGCACAGACCAGAGCAACTCCTGCATGGCAGCTGTAGGCCCTGGTGGGAAGCTTGTTGTTTGTAAGCACAGAAGGTAGTGTAGTAATTGTTTGATTGCTTTGGCTGTTCCCCAGAACAGCCCTGACATGGAGATAGAATATCTCAAGGATCCATCCCGTTACAAAACTGTAAAATAAATAAACAAAGCACAGTATTTTAGGCTCTGTAGCCATTGCATCACAGGAGCTGCCAGAGTAAAGGTTGCACCTCATGCCAGTTGTGGAAGAAAGGATTTAGGGGAACTAAACAAACTTTTACAAATTCTGCCCAAAGCTACAATTGCATAAGCCCAGTGAGATATCAGAGGGATTTTAGAGATTCTCCCTTTGGTTACGAATCAACACATTTTTCCAGACACCTGATCTCAAGATCCACTGGATGTTATATATTTCACTGACAGCAGTCTTTGATAAACCTGACAACTCCTATCACAATAAAATCTTAAAACTAAACTAAACAAAACAAACAAACAAAAAACTGTCAAGCTAGCAAGGCCAGGATGAATGTCACTAAAGAATGAAGTGATTAGGAGAACAAGTACAGCTTTGGGAAGCAGCTATTAAAAATTTGCAGAGCTTGGAAAACAGCTTATTTGTTTTTAGGAGTTGGAAGTGAATAAAATCAAAATCCAACACTACTAATAAATTCTATCTCATTACTCAAGGGAAAAATAGATCCTGTGCAACTACGTTTTCTCAGAAAAGAACCACAGATAAGTATTAGGTATTTTAGGAGTTGTAAAATATTCAGGAAAAAAAAAGAAAAAAGGGATCAAAATATTTGCCTTATTTTTTATTTGCCACTGAAGACTCATAAATAATAGATATTTTTTTTCTTTTTACCCAAACCTACAGAATTTGTAATACTCTTAAAGAAATCTTACAAAATGTGCATGGTGTATGCAGAGGCATTTTCACTGACAAAAAATAATCAATTCTTCTTGTTTGTATTTAATAGACTTATTTTTTTCCCCTCTGAAAATATACTTCAGGAGACATATTTGGTCATATACAAAATCATGAGGATCCTGAAACCCTGAAAACTGAATAAAGAGGAAAAGTTCTTTAATTTAGTATTAAATAGAATTACCTTACTGACAAGTGCTTTTTAAAGGTATCTGGTCTTGTGACAGAGATGTTAATGAGGTAAACCCTTCATTGCCTGATTTTAATGCCAAAACATTTGGATAGCCAGTTTATTCTGAAGAAGAAAAATAATACCAACTGCTGAATTTCTTTTACTAGCTACTAAGAATACACAGGTTGAGCAGGTTTGGAATACTAATGGGAGACAAAAGAGGGAAAATTAAAAAATACATTTAAAAAGAAATACAGTATTTATTCCTTTGTTTCAATTTAATGAGGGCACAACCCCTCTAATTTTTGAAGGAAGTATTTTCATTATTATTTCACTTTTTATTAAATTCCATTAAAACAATCAACAAACAAGGAAACAGCAAGCAAAAAAATCCAACCAACCAACCAACCAAAACACAAAAAACAACCACATCAACCTGAATATAACATTTCTGGTACATTAAATTATATCTTCTAGTCAGAAGTGTTGCATTTGGTGAAAAAAATAAATATATATATATATATATTTATCTCACATTTATACCTGCCTTTTTTTTTTTATTTTTTTTTTTCTTTCTTTTTTTTTTTTTTTTTTTTTCTCATGTAATACAGCCAAGGTAGCTTGGATAGATTTTCTTGCTCATTTTTCAGCTTCATTGAAAATGTCAGTGCAGGCAATGCAAGGTTTACTTAGTTAACATTTCCCTCTCTACACCAGCTACCTTTAAAAAGTGCTTGTTGGCAGAGTGCTTGAAAAAGCTAGATTAAGAAAATCTATATTTTACTGCTGAGATGGTCAGGTAGCTCTTATCTAAGTACATGCACATTTTTCAAGATTCTTGACTTTCATGCAGTATTTCCTCATTCCTAGCTCCTTACATTTTTATCACAGTCAAGATTGTGCAGCAGTCCAAGGTGATGCCCAGGAAACTGGGAGAGAAAAGAGCTTTTAAGACAAATGTCAGTTCATGGTGAGTGAAATGCAGTGAAGCTGCCTTGTGGCATCTATGGCCCCTCACAACCCTCATTTGGTGACTGTGATTAACCCATTTATTATGTGTATGTACAAGCTTTCACACATGTCCTGTACAATTTTGTTATGAATGACCCATAACAAAAGTTACGGTCTAGAGGAACAAGAGCAGATTGAACATCCAGCACTGAGAGAATGGGTAATACACCCCACCAGAGGCCAGCAATGCAAGAGGAAATCACTTAGATGTAAGATACCTCAGCCTTTTAATATCCAGTAGTGAAGCAAATTTGAAACCTTAGGTGGCTGACTAGTGCAAACTGTACAAACTGAAGGAAGATAACTTGGTATATCTAACCAAAAAAATGACAAGGTTATTTTGTGCAACTTGCTGTGCTCTATGGAAGGCCAATATTCCCAGTTCTGTGAAAGTGCTGAGAAATGATTTGTTAAATCTGCTGACTTATGGACAGAGATTGCTAACTGTACATTAGGAAGAGCCTCAAAAGTAGGTTATGGAAGTCCCATGAAGATAAAACCTGTACTATAATACATAGGAAGAAATATGAATGTCACTGTTGTCATGATGTCAATCTCTGGAAATGTTAACCTCTGAGTAAAAGTACAATGTTTAGAAGAGAAAATATGAGAACTCAACAAATAAGACATTACTGATCTCCTTGGTATAGTGGCAAGCTAAATAAATGGATCTACTCAGGTCTGAACATTTATTTTCTATTATTTAAAAAATCAGATCCAAAGAAGAATGTACACAAAGCATGTGCAGTTTAGAGTTTATAGAATTGTACATCACATTGCAACCAGTGAAACATTAATGGTTTCACTAAGGCTGTGACCATGAAATGTGTTATGTAATTGTTATTGTTATGAAGTGCAGCAACATACCAAGAGTTCTGCCCCATTGTACTGGTTTTCTGCAAAGAGGGGTGGTAGACTGTGGAACTCATCAAATTTAAAAACATCTAAATAATTAAATATTGTTATGTTCTGTTTTGCTTTCCTTAAAAAGATACCTTCTGAAATTATCACTGAATTTACTGGACAGCTTCTGCTGGGAGCTGCACCCTGAGAAAATGAGCACCAGGCAAGGATGTGGTAATATGGATGTGGTCATCTCGTACATGAGCGACATTGACTAATTAATGCTACTGTATAAAGGCAATGTAATACCATTGTCTTTATAAATGTGTCAACTGATGCAGAGGTGTTAATTGCAAGAAGTAATACATTGAGTAGTAGTGCCAGAGATTGAAAAATTCATAAGGTCAAATATCTAGCAAATACTCTGATAGAAGATTTCAAAGTTTACTTGAAATCATGATAAACATCCACTTTTCATGTCAGGCTCACAGTAGCTTGTCTATCCCACTACTATTGATCTAGTCAGCAACATGATCACAATCAAAACAGAGAATCCTATTTCATGGGATACCTTGGCAGCAAGGCAATCCTACTTATGCTCCCTCTTCTCTGCAAAAAGGTACATACCATCATTTGTCTCTTGTGTTTTAAACAAAATCAAAACTGAAGTCAAACAGGAAAGTAGAGGGTAGTGGCTCCTTATCACCATCTCACTTTCCTCAGTGTTTAAATACAAAGTCAATTATGTTTTAGCCACGTTGAATACTCTTTGATATTTAAATTCTATGAATAAACTAGAGTCCTTTGTCCTAGTATTGCAAACATTAATGAAATAAGATGGTTTAGCTGGGTTTATTCAAAAGTGAATTTGTGAAGTTACCAAACATGGCTTCCTGATTACCATCATAAAAAACTTATCATATTATTTTTGCTCCCTGACTGAAGATATCACATTGCTAGCCAGTTTTTCAGGATACGATCACTGGGGGAAAAAATTCTCAGGTGATATACAAAGGCATAATCGTTGATTTGAACATGATTTCAGTGACTGAGTATCCTGCCCTAGTATAAAATTGTATTTTGCACATTTTCCTTTATTGGTTGCATACCTGAGTCATACTTCCAAGGGAAGGAAACAATAGCATGTTACTTAGTTAATTAAGCATCTGGAACAAATTTAAGTAGTGAAACATTTGCTTTGGAAATGAGCTGTTCACAAAGAGCACAGCAATGAAGAATGGTCTGTTGGCCGAGTCCCTTCAGTAAATCAGAAGGCCTTGATGCAAATCAGGAATTACTTACTGGGGGAGGTCCTATGACCTCTCTTGAACAGGATGCATGACCAAAAACAGTCCCTTGTGCCCTACAAGTCTATTCAACTGTAGTCTGTGAATTAATGATAATAGTGAATAATTTCTGTAAAAGCATTCATGCAGGAAAGTGAAAGCAGTAAGGAGGAAATTCTGCAATGCTTAGCTGTTTACACAAGGGTACTGTACAGTAGTAGGCATGTCTGCTCTCTACAAGTTTTGCTGAAATTAATGGGAGTGGGAAACATTTCCACCTTTTTGAAGAGTACAGTTAGAGTAAGTGACCTGTTACCATTGTGCCACTTCCAGGGGAGGCTATCGTTTCAGCTGTGATAATAGTGATGTAAACTGGAAATAAAAAAACATCATAAAACCAATCCACAGCCACAATATTGCAGCTGGAACTGAGACCAAAGGTATAGCTTGACCTTAACGCTGTCAACATTACAGGTAATGCAATTACCTGTAGCACTCTGTCAGTTCCAGCACTGAGATGTCTCTCTCTTTTTTTTTTTTTTTTTTTTTTTTTTTTTTTTTTTTTTTTTTTTTTTCTGGCAGCAGACTGAACTATTGCTACTTCTGACTTTATTGTTTGTTTGTTTGTTTGTTTGCTTCTGATCATGTCTTCTCACTGTCTTTTATTATTTTTGTTTGTTTTCTTTTTCTTTTCACAGAGTTTAGTAGTTAGCTATTCTAAGAGATGTTAGAGATAAGGGGAAAGAGAACTTTCCAACTTCTGCTTTTCAACATGTTAATGGGCTTAGAGTTTTTGGTATGTTATTTCAGTTTTTATGGATCTCACTCCTACTGAAATGTAGCACAAGAGTCTTGATGGTATCAGTAATGATGAATTTGGTCTCAGATCAGGATTGAAATTTCTTTTTCTGTTGCTTTTCAGTCTTACTTGAATGGTAGCTGGTTGTCCAGCCCACCCAACCCCTTCTAACAAGAAAATAATCTAGTTGAATTTGCTTCATTGCTTCAGGGAGGGTAAATTTTATGGGTCAAATTAATTTCTATTGATTCAGACACGTCCATTTTGCAGTACCCAAAGGGAAAAGAAGAAACCAAGCCAGCAGGGATGTCTAAAAGCCCATGTAGGGGCCTTTAACCATTTATTAATATATTTTAACTACACATAAACCTGACTTTAAGTCAGGTCCTAAAATCTACAATTTGAAAACAATCTGCTTCTCATCCAAGTTGGCATTTAATCTCATTAGCAAATAGTGAAGGAAGTTAGAAACTGATAAAACATAAGCTTATAGCTCATACTGTTTACTTGTTTTGTTAAGAATGCAGTAGCAATTCCTGATTTCCGTATCATATCCATTTCATGTATATCATTACTTTCATTATGGGAAATGTGTATATCATACTTTCGTTATGCCCCATCCCTGGAGGTGTTCACAGCCAGGTTCGATGGGACTTTGAGCAACCTGATTTAGTGGAAGGTGTACCTGCCCATGGCAGTGGGGTTGTAACTAGATGATCTTTAAGGTCGCTTCCAACCCAAACAATTCTATGATTTATTATTCTTTGAAACCATAAATTTTCAGGGACTGCAACATGCAGTTCAGTTCAGCTCCCTAAAAGTCGGAAATAGATTGTCTATGAAAAAGTTTAAGAAAAACAGAAAAAAAAATAATGTGCTACTTTGTGTCATGAAGGCCATATCCTCGTGCTGCTGAGGCTGGTGGATCCCTTTGCAAGGGCACTACTGGGAGAAGTCCAGGATGCTCATAATGAATCAAACCATTTGAGGTTCAAGAGGAAGACATTTGCACAGTACAAAGAGGCCCAGCCTTCCTTCCCTGCTGTGGGAAGGAAGATCACTGGGGAGATAGCAGAGAGGATGAAGTAGTTTGTGGGGAGAGATGTGGATTCAGTGCATACCTCAGCAACCTCTTTCAACAGGAAATGAAAGCTATCCAGATAAGGTGTTGATGGCCTCACTGACACAGCCCTGGGCTGCAGTTATTGCAGCTCAGGCTATGTGCAGACTTGAAGAGGACTTAAAAAAAAAAAAAAAAAGGTAAAAAAAAAAGGTAAAAAAAAAAGGGGGGATGGAGGGAAACACCACATATGAAAATCAATCCTTCTTGCACAATTCCTGCCATGACTTGAATCCAGAGTTCACTGTTTAACTATAAAATGTTAATAGGATCACAAACAATCTCAACAACTTTAGGAATTCAGCAACTTCATACCTTTAACTGTTTAGGAAGGGATCAACTGTGGTAAAGCCATGTGGGTATCTCACACCAACTGGGTCCACACAGAAAAAAAAAAAAAAAAAAAAAAAAAAAAAAAGTTTAAATGGTTTGTTTTGAGAAATGTGCTTTGATTTTTATATTTTTATATATCCCATGTAAAGCAGTATTACACTGACTTCGCAAACATTTAAATCTTTCAGTTCCTTTTGGAATTATGGGTCTAATGAAGAAGAAAGAAAAAGAACAGCTGAATTTCATCAGCTCTCTAACATGATACAGAAGGAATAAAATCACAAATAAGGCTTTAGAAGGATGAAAAAATATCCCCAGAGCTGGGGTGGAAACTATAAGTAAAAAGGTGTAAAGTGCCACAATGACTGAAAGACAGATGAATCCTGCACAGGCATATTAGACAGTGTTGAGTGATAGATGATAAAAAGACCAAGTTCACGTCCTTTCTACTTCTGTAAGCAAAGAACTTAACATGATGAGTCTGACCAAAAGCCTTAAAAAGTGCAGTAAGTCATGGGATAGTGTGAGCCATTTGGGAATGATCTTCAAGTGCTTCTCCCTCATCTCTGTCCTTGATAAAACCAATTTGTTAAAATACAGGGAATGTATGGAGGAGAGCCACAACATGGAAGATGCTATGCAGAATGAACAAAATAAAGACAAAATATTTTATTTTGAAAGGAGATAAATCCATTAGTATCACACCCACCCCTCATAAATGTCAGCTGGGAAAATAATTTCAATAGAGGAAAGAGGATGGAGGATCACTACTATTATTAGTTTCTGGCATTAAAATACTGTAAAATAATTATGAGTCTTGACTCTATATTGTGCTGGGCATAATCAGAAAGTAAGAGGCAGTGGGCTCATCTATACTACTATTTGATTTCAGAGAAATGAACTCTTTTTGTCCTCACCTATTGCACTTTGGCTCTCACCATGGAATTGCCTTGGGGTTCATAAAATAAATTCCTATTAGATGAAATGAAGTCAAATGGGGTCAGATCAGAACTCACTTGAAGTAAAACCCAGCAAGCACTTCTAGTTTGGATGTTGGATCCTCCACAACTGTTTTGCTCTGGAGAGCTTTTCCTTCTACACCACATAACTTGTTATTGTAAGACCCAGTGGAATCTCACTGAGGGTGGTGCATGATTGTTTACACCTAACTATAGATGTTTACAGATGTTTATAGATATTTGACCTAGGCATCTGTAGCCATTAGAAGGGAATAAATACTTTAAAGGTGTGATTTATCAAAAAAAAAGATGTGCCTTCTGATCAGATGAATCTCATTCCCAAAGATGTTATTTTTTTTTTCTCCACAATGAAAATGAAAAGTGTCTAGGTAATTATGTTTTGGGTAGATGTTCACTCAGTGAATGGATTGAAATAGTTAATAGGGAACACTAGTTTAAATTTATGCTATTGGCAGAGAATGCTAAACAGAATCAGAAAGGAATGACCTGACTTTTCTGAGGCTGCCTCTACTGACCACTAGACCTCCTATCTTTCGACTGTTAGTCAAATGTGCACTAAGTATACACAGTAATTCAGTAGAATTATTTAGCTTGTTGATATAGCATGGTAATTCAACTTTTTATTTTTGTTATATAATTTTTTTTTTTGTCAAATTATGGGTTGCAGCAACCTCAAAAAAATCTTGCTATTGTCTTTCCTTTTAGAGGAATGCCTCAATTTTCCCATTATTATTATAACATTGTGCAAATGTTTGTGTAAATTTCTTCTTTTGCATTCT
This sequence comes from Heteronetta atricapilla, assembly GCA_011075105.1. Lineage (NCBI taxonomy): Eukaryota > Metazoa > Chordata > Aves > Anseriformes > Anatidae > Heteronetta > Heteronetta atricapilla. The sequence goes on from CM021733.1 coordinate 68,889,238, forward strand.
TTATTTCACTAATTGTGTTATGAACTTATGTTATACACTGAATTGCACTGATTGTACTTGATCTATAATATTATTTTTTAGTTGTCCAACAGTATTTAGTGAGGTCTTTAATAAATAAAGGAGATCTAGTGAGCTACATTTAAGCGTAAATATCAGACTGAACTAGGAAAATAAAATTAAACCTACAGTTGCTGAAATGGTTTATGCTAAGTTAATTCAAAAAGGACCTACAAATTTAATGATCTGCTTTCTATGTGTCAGAGATGCTGTTAAAAACAGTATCAAAACATTCTGTCATCTGTCATATTGAGCATATTTTTAAATAATTTTCCAAATTATCTGGAAACAATAACAGAAACACTTTTAGGTGTAGATAAATGTTTGGTTTGCAATTGTAATAAGTCAGTGACTGAGGACTTACTTGTATCATATTAGTCGTATTTTTATTTTAAACTAAGAGTTCTGCAAAAGGTAGCAAGAATCTTCACGCTCATTTTAATTGTTAATCTGTAGAGTTGATTTAGGCATAGATAAATATAGAACAAAACTGGACTTTTCCTCAATTCCTCCCTGGCCACATAAATTAATTTTATAGAAGTGACTTGCAATTTACAGTGTGGCAGTAGGTGCAGTACTTCAGTAACACTGAAAAGAACAAGTCTTTATGCAATCAAGAACTGTGTTTAAAACCCAGCACTAGGTGATCCAGATGCCTAAAATTTGATCTGCGAAAAGTTAAAAGCACAGTTCCAGTTTTGGTAGTTTCATTTCAGCAACATGTACCCCAAAACCTGTGTAACCACAGAGGTGCACCACAGAGGCAGAACAGCATTTTAAGATGTCCATTTTTTTTTAATTATTTTTATTTTTTGAAGAGAATACCTTCAAAGAAATTAGGAATAGTTGGAAGGACTGCAGTTCCGATGCTGGGCTGAAGAAAGTTGGGAAAAAACACAGCAGATGGCTACAAGAAGATTGTAATCATATTTGGCTTTTCTCACTTTGCAACTTCAATAGACATTTCATGCTAGGGATGCCAGTGCCTCCGGATGTCCTTTTACTCCTGATCATCTTTGTCTTTCTTACCCTTCCAGAGCTTGCTAGTCTAATTTAGACAGCACTGTGAAATGACAGTCCCAAACACAGACTCTAGCTTTTTATGGTTATCCCACTGCAAAGAAATTGGAGAGACCTGCTTTTTCTGCCTTCTTAAGCCACCTGATGAACTTTGCAAGATCTGTTTTAATTTTAGAGCTTGTTACTTGACCCTGAGTCTTAAAAAGCTTTTTTAATGGTTTGAAATTTGAGGTCCTTGAGAAAAGGACCTGTGTTCACTGATACATCTCTAAACAAATGTCTCTTCAGGAATCCAGTTTTTCTTCTAAACTGGATAGCAAGTTAATGCTTGCATGTCACCTGAAGAAAAAAAGTCCAACATGACATGTTGACACTTCAACAGTAATCTAATGGGCAGCATAGTTCATGTGGACTTTGCAAAGACGTATTCCACTGCAAAGAGGATACAAATTCTTCATGCTAGGACCACAAAACTTAAACCTTTATCAATACAGCTCCTTACAGTAGACAGCCTGAAAAAAAATAACTGATGTAAACCAATATTGATGGCTGATTCTAAGTCTATTCAAAACATTTATTGTGAAAAAGCCATCAAGAGTATTTGTTCTGAGAAATCCATCTCCAAAGAGGTGTAGAAGGAAAATATGCTCAAAGTGCAACATATGTAGAAATATGAATTGTCAAATGCAATCCAGACAGTGAAAGCAGAACTATAAATGGATTTACAAAAGGGAGACTTGAGCAGCATGGAGAAGCCATAAAAATAAAGTGGGAAAAAAAAAATGGTCTAAGAAAAAGGAAGACAAAAGATCTTTTCTTCCCCTTTACCGAGCAAGGTGGTGTCCCTAGAACACTGAAGTGTGGTCAGCAAGATACCCATGGAATCCATGGGGTATGGTTCTTTAATACAAGATGAAATCTTCTGGCTGTATCCTCTGTTTATTCAGTACCATGTGGAAATATAAAATAATAGAATAATAAAATAAAATAAATAAAATAATAAAATAAATAATAAAATAAAATAAAATAAAATAAAATAAAATAAAATAAAGGTTTTATTTGCACTGCAGTTGGGACTGCTTCATTCTACAGCTTCCTACCTGTGTCAGACTCATATAGGACTGCTCTCAGTCTCAGACAGGAGTCTTTTCTTCTTGATTTTTTAACCACTGCAGATGCATATTAGTATCTAAAGCAATCTTTTGACCTATACCATAACAGAGCCAATTCTACAAGCTTTCTATGTACTTTAGTCTGTTAGAACATTAACTTCTATGAGAATCTTTTGACTCTTGGATTTAGTGATGCACAGAAGATTACTAAATTTGTTCAAAACACTTGTTCTGAATGAACAGAAATGTTTTGGACTGGAAGAAGTGGGCCTTATCCTGAAGTGCTGACATTTTACTTTAACACACAGCCTACCTTCAGGGCTATGGTTTGATGGTTAACTGTCACGTAACACGTGCTTTACTAAATGCATTTCTGAAGGTCTTGAGGATTGTATTCTGTTTTCCCTCAAAGATATCTTTGACTTTGGCTACGTGTAGTGTCACACAAGAGCATCAGAGACAGAGAAAGGAGAAAAGCATTTTATAACTTTAATACTAACAACTAACCTTTGCTCTAGGCTATAAATAAATTTACTTTGAGTTGTGTGGTCCTCATCCTCATGAGATGTCCAAGAATATCACAGATGTCAATACATAGTGAGTAATATTAAATTGAACATTTAGGGGATCATTTTACTGTAGGTGTCGATAGAGGCTATATTTTTTTTTTTTTTAAGATTTCATTGTTTTATATTTTTTTTATAAAACCAAAAGGAAGCAATTCTAGAAAAATCTTTTGGAAAAGCTATACTGTTTTTTGTATTTTTGTTCAGTAGAAGAATAAAACTGCATAAACTTCTGAACTGCTTGGCAAAATGCTATGGACAAAAAATACATTTGCTGTAGGCAGAAAAAAAAATATTTATTTCAATACTGTAGTTAAAGATAGCAAAATGTAATGTCTCTAAGGCAATTTTCCTTAAAGAATTAATAGTGTTTCCTCCCAGATTTTTAGAAAATTGTTTAATAACTTGATGGAATGTAAGACATCTTTCTTTCGTTAGAGTTTATTTTCTATTGAATTAAATTTACTTCATTTCTTCTAAGCAAGATGCCCTGCAATTGAATTTGGCTTGAAACAGAAATTTAGATTTTGGCTAATAGAGAGCACTTTCCCAGTTAATTTAATGTTTTTATGGGACATATTGTTAAATATGGTTCAAAAAAATATACAAATGACCTCAATTTTTTTAATATATATATACATATATATATAATATTCGCCAGTACCTCTCCC
>CM021733.1:68897663-68977505 GCA_011075105.1 Heteronetta atricapilla
AAGGGAAGGGAAGGGAAGGGAAGGGAAGGGAAGGGAAGGGAAAATGAAAGATTCTAGAACAGCAGTTGATTGTAAACAAACAATTTCTTGTGTTCAGTTTTCAGGTAACCATATGTTATTTCTAACAGAGGGAGTTGTGTGAATATATCAGAACATGAAGATTAAGTATTAAAAATCTTGTGAATTAAAATATGCCTTCTGATATCCTTGGATTCTCTTTGATTAAAAGTGAAAGTCTGAATTAAAAAAGAAATACATATTTGTTGAGAAAATGGCTGATACTGAAGCTTGTAAATGAAAATAGTTAAAGAAACATTAGATCCTCTGGTGTCCAAACTGAACTTAAATAAGATTTTAATAGCAGTTCATCCATTAATTACCCTATTTCTGAGAGAATAGCAACCTTCTGCAGTCAGCCTACCTCTGTGAATGATGAGCATGTAACTTATTCAGAAGTCATCTGAGTTAATCGAGATAACTTGTAAGCAGGGAGCTTGAGTCTCCTGGGGTCTCATCAGAATGATGGCACTTCTGATTTATACCCATGTAACAGTGTTATTTATAGAAGTAAGCACCTCACAACAAAATCAAAATATTATTCCTTACTTCCTCTGCCTGTCAGCTGTTCTCCTCTGGAATATGTGTATGGCTTCTCTCTCTTTCTTGGAGCCTTGAAATGTTTTATTTTCTCTGTATAGAAATTCAGAATTATTAAATGTAATGAATCACCAAGTAGGATAACAATTAGCAAGTGATAGCTAAAAATGGTGTTGAATTCTCCTTAAATATGAAAGAGAGGTGATTTTTTGTTTGTTTGTTTGTTTTTTTAATATGAGTTTATGATGGTAGCAAAGGGATGACTGCTTTATACAGGTTGACTAATGTAAAAATCTCCTTTTATAGACAGCAGTTATATTAGGTCAAAAAGTAATGGTCAAGAGCAGAAGCAATTCCTAGAGCAGCCATCTGCTTGGGTTCTGTGCAGGCCTCAAATTTTGTTGAGCTTTTCCTGTCCTTACCTCCACCTTTCCACCTTTAAATCCAAATAGCTTGCCACCTGGTACATCTTTCTATCTGTACAGACAACTGTTCAGAAGTGCCATGGCACTTTTAAAATATTTAAATATTTTAAATACCTTGAAGTCTGGTGTCTTGTAGCTCTTAGGCTTAGGAGAAGAAAGTCCTGTGGCAAGGCTATCAAACTTATTTTTGTAATCGGATGCATATTCTGTTTCTTCCTCTCCTAGCTATCTAGTGGGACACTGAGGCAAGAAAAGACTCATTCAAGAAGTGTGAAGGCTTATCTTTAATCAGGAGATGCCGAACATTTACATAAAAGGTAATAAACAGAAAAGATGCTGGATTTGGAGAAAAGCAGCTGTTAAAAATACTTTTTCAGAGATCTAAAATGCTGGGACTGAGTCTGAGAGAAACCGTTGGGAGAAGAGATCACAGATGAAAGAGAGCGTGCAGTTAAAACACCCAGTGTCAGTAAGTGGGTAATTCCTCTGCCCAGACAATGTTTGTGTGTATGTACACCTACAGCTTCTTGTCTTTGAATTGTTTTAATTTCCCAAAGGAGTGTGAATACTTTGCACAGTTGCCATTTTTATCTCATGACACTCCTTATAAAGAAGAAACCTGGAGCAAATTATTTATGTTTGCAGAGACACTGAATGATGTATAGATGAATCTTTATTGTTAGCTGATTTAATCTCTCAACTGCAGACGTGCAGATGAGAACTAAATCTTATTTAGTTCTAAATCTTATTTTACTTATTTAAAGTCATTTAAAAATTGCTTTTGGCACCACTACAGAGGATTTACCAGAATTTTTACTGCTATTTAAATCAGGGTCAGGAATCTGCAAGGAGTTACAACCTTTCTTCTATCAAAATGAAACCTTTTCCCCAGGCCTGTTCACCCATTCCAAGATCTTCTGAAGCATAGGCATGGGGAAGTTTCCAATTTTCTAAACTCTTTTTTATGACATTCTGGGTTAGTGCCTATGAAAGGAGCACACGGAAATCACATGCTGACAGAGGCAAAGCTCTACTAAATGCCAGGGACTTAGATCTGGTGTCTACATTAAACTGAATAACATTTTTTTTTTTTTTGCTGTCTTTTCTACAAAAGGGACAAGTGCCTTATTGTGGGTGGTTTGTAGTATTCTTAGTCTTTTATTAAAACAGACCACGGAACTCAATACCTGGGCACAATCTGAGTAATGAGTCTCTGCATGGGAAGGCAGCAGAGGCAGAGAAAGGTTGGCACAACATTCCTGATGTCTTCCTTGTTACCCCTTGTGCTATAAGGAGTAGCTAGGCAGAGCTCTCCTTCCTTTCTAGGATTACACATTAGCAACCAAGAAAACATTCTGGCTCCAGAAAAATCTGCATTCTCTGTGAAAGGCTCTGAAGAGCCCTTCATCGAAGGGCAGGAATGTAAGCTTTTGGCCCCTAATATTGAAGGACTTGGTATCATTAGAAAGTTACAATCTCAAAAATATTGGATAAATAATCTCTCCAATTTGAGCAGGCATTTCCTAGATTTGTGCAACCAGAAGCAAGGCCAGTCCTCAACTAGAAATTGAAGGAATTGATTTTACTGTAAATGTTTGCTTTGTTTGTATCACCTTCAGGAATGGCACAAGATATCAGCCTTTCTCAGACTTTAAAGGAACTCCTTTGAGGTTTAAAGTTTTTACCTTTATTCCCTAAATATTTCTTTCATTTCCATTTTGTTTTATTGGCTTGGAATTCCCACTGCAAACACATTTGCGTTTACCAAGAAAACAATCCAGACAGCTATTCATCTAGTGGTGGCATAATTTGCTATAGCTCGACTGGAAATCAGCAGTTGAAAATATATTCTGCAAAAGTCTTTTTTTTTTTTTTTTTTTTTTTTTCCTGGAAAGGAATAGAAAATAATGGAAATCTCTATTATACATCTTGGCCATCTGGGTTTGGAAAGGTTTTGTACTAGTATATTCCAGGTGTATCTAAACTTTCAAGTGCGATGCTGAACTAAATTAAGCATTTGATATCTTTCAGCCAGTCATGATTCTCTCTTATGTCCTCGGTTTTCAAATGGAAATTAGATGCTTTTATCCAAGTCAATGGATAACATTGTTTGTCACCATGATAAACCTGGCTAAATGGTGACTCATATGAGTGAAGATGACATATTTTTTTCCATAATGATAATATAATGTTTGTCTTTGAGTACAGTGAAGCAGTCACTAAGCTGCACCAAAATATTCTAGTTGCTTTGACAAAAAAAAAAAAAAAAAGTCAAACATTCAAGTACAGGGTGAATAAAAGAGCAGTATAAATAAAGGAAGAAATAAGAAGCAATTGCCAGGCCCTCAATCCTAATGTGTGCTGTCTCCACAAAGTCCCATATGTGGCCTCAAAAATTATTTCTTCTATTTTAGTTTGTTTTTAAAATGCAAGCCATATAGAGAGGAGTTTTTCAGCACTCATATTAATGTATAGAATAGTGCAGTGGTAAAAGAAACTATGCTAGCAATGCATATGTAAATTTATTTCTGCCTTTGAACTCTGTTTATACATCACTGTGGAGCTCAGCTGCTAGTATTTAGCAGCAATACAGTCTTGCTTACAGAATTTTAGTGCCAAGGGGAAAAAAAAGGGGGATTTCCTTTTCTTAGCAAGGGATTTCAGTGAGAGAGGAAGAAAAAAGGACTGCTCTTGTTGAACTTTCCTCACACATAACTTTTTTCATTGGCTGTGAAATGTCCACATCTGCAGCTAGAAACACAAGCAACAGATTTCAGTGATCTAAGGTGATACTATTATAAGGGAAGTATCAGCAATTCTGTGATTCAACATGCACTTTCCTTGTAAAAGAAAGCCAACGTAAAAATACTTCTCCATCTGAGATCAATATAAATGTCCTAATTTTCAAAGAAATACTCTCATGGACCTGTCAAGAAGAGTACTACAAAACTGCATGCTGAAATGTCATTGCCTTTTGGAGAACAACAAATTTTTCTAACACCCAGATCAATGTAGTGTAGAGTCTTAATCAATTCAGACTGAAATTCTTTGAAGTTCTTACACAAAAGCCAGCTGGTGGAAGAATGTTGTAAAAAGAGATATATGAATTATTCATTGAGAATAATCTGTGTTACGAATTTACCTTCCCTCTGCTCCACCTCCTTGTCAGGAGTTGTCTGCAATGCAGTCCTCATCTCTGTGAGTATTTGGAAAATGGTTTATATTGATGCATTTTTATATGGCTCCACGAGTTGCTGGATCTCTTGAAAACTATTATTTAAGTTAATTATATTTTGTGACTTTCAGTGTGTGAATACAACACTGTCTAGTAAATCATTTTATGGTATATGTAGGATGATTGAAACTTTTTTAACCTAGGTAGTTAAGAATAACAGAGATACACTATTTGGTTGTGTTAGTGAAATGAACTGATTTATGATTGCATTTTCTGGTCTGCACTTGTTTCTTGCAGACAATAAACTGAGGTGGCTAAGTGAGACACATACACACCCTAGACTCTTTCCATAATCGAGGGTGAACCACAGAGGTTGGGACAGGTCTTCTGTGAAATTACTGCCCTTCAGAGGTGCTTGTCCCTTACAGACTGGGTGTGTAAAGGGACTATGAACATCAGGTTGAAGAGTTAAATCAAGGTCTAGATGAGATTCTCTGTTTTGAAGTAATTCATATTGATAGGAGACAATTCAATCCAGTTTACACTGGATGACTCCTCTCTGATGTTACCTTTATGGTCAGTGAAGAAACATAAGTCCTTCTAGGATGCAAACAACTTCATCCTGAGTAGACCTATAAAATAGCAAGATGACTTAGACCATAAATGTCTTATTTCTCATAGGTTCTTGTGATAGGAGCTTACATAACCAGCTCATATCTGTGTCTCTAACCAAGGGTATGTACATTCAATTAAATTAATCTCACCCACTCAGGTTAGGACTGATAGATACTAGTGGCACTAACCTTTTTACTGCTGTTGGAAAAACATTATCTTTCCCGCTGATAACAGGATAAAATGAGTTTTCAGTGTCATTGGTACTTATAAAGCATGCTGAAGTATTCAGTTTCTCCTATTTTCCAGTGCTATCAACCCCCCCCCACAAAAAAAAAAAAAAAAAAAAAACATTCTGAAGGAATGACATCACATACTTACTCTGCAGGTGGATTACATCAAGAACCCACTTATATAGATATATAGACTCTTACTAAGTCTAAGTCTACAAAAAGTCATCTTTGGTTGTCTAAGAAAACACAGGCTAATTGAATACTTCGTAGCTGTTTAAATGCAACAGAATGGTGACAGAATATTTAAGGGGTAAGATATTGCATAGTGACTCAAAAGTATTTGGGTATATACTTCATGTTGATAAATTTACCCATGAAATCCAAGAAACCTTTTGAAATGGCTTTCCAAGAGATTATCAGTGATAAAAAAGACTGAGTTTGATAGGTTTATGAATAAGATTGCTTGTGTTACGCCTATTTTAACAGGAGCAGGAGATTTTGATGGCTGTTTTAATCCTGTGTTGCTGCTAGTTGAAACTATTGTTAACTCTAAGAACTATTGAATGTCAGAAGTTTGAGTGGATTAAACTTATTCTATAATCATTTGAGAACTGATATACACCTTAACCAGTAAGCTAGTTAAATAAAGCTAATTGCCTGTCATGCAAAGGAGACACTCCTATGAGCACATATCTGAATCCCTTACATGTAGTGAAGCATGCAATTTAATGCAAGTGTTCATTCCAGTTTTTCAGAAATTCACATCTTCCTTTGCCATATCAGCATCTACTAATGCATTATTTTTCATTATGCGAATATTCAGAGAAGCATGAAAATGCTTACCAGTCTAAAATGCATCTTTGAAGCCATATGTGTATTGTAAAAGATTCTTTCAGATTTACAGAGACACCTGATTAAAACTATTGATTATATGCATAATAAACAAAATACAGACATTTTAAATGGCATTAGTTAGGAGGAAAAAAAAAAAAAAAAAAAAAAAAAAAAAAGCTTAGTTAATAGATACTGTTTCCAGGAAAAATATCTTTCATTGTTTACAGTTGGTACCAAATTTGTCTTTCCATTCCCCTATTTAGTATATGTGCTAGTGTGGGGGTGGTGGACACAAAAGTAGAAAAGATTAATGGTTTATTATTTTTATATTCCTTCTTTTATCCTGCAGTTGGCTTGAATATAACCTTCCATCTTCTTTTACCAAGTGCACCTCCAAGACTAGAAGTCACTAGCCTGAGATAATTTAAACCTGGAATCACTCTTGCAAAAATGAAGAAGCTGGGTTGGTGAGCACAGATTTTTCCAGCTTGTGTTGCATTGATCCTCTGTCATCAGGCTCAATTAATAGGGTTAAACAGTTCTTCAAGAAAGAATAGTGTTGGTATTTTCCATGTGAAGCAGTCACAATGAGGATTGTGTCCTCTGATACACATGATATTTTACTCACAGGGAAGAATATGTGCTACCCTTGGCTATGCCCTTTGTTTAAACTTGTCCCTTGACTTTCTTGAAATAAATGGAGCATATGAAAACACACTAGGGGTATCTTGCTAAACTCTGTGGCCAGTTCAGACCTGCCAAAACTTAACCTCAAACTGGGGGTTTCTGGCTATTGGGACAATATTGTTACTAGGATTGAGAGGGTGTAAAAAGCACGAAATGTTCCTGCCCACAAATATGCTGGAAAAGATACAAAATAAGTAAGTTTCCTAATATCCTGATCTCCCTCTCACTGACTTTTACTAATGCTTAACAGCTTCATTGTCCCCTCAGTGTTTACTGGCATCAAAGAGAAATCAGTGTGTTATGAGTAAAATGCACAAGAATTAAAAACAGTTTAATTTCATCTCCACTTGATGCTAGTACAGAGTTGAATGACATTCAACTTATACTTTGACCAGCTGTTCTTCAAAAGTTTAAATTGTGCTTTTGAGTTGGGAGTTTCCTAAAAAGCACTATCGAGTCCATTTATCCCTTGGTAGATTTTAGATAGAGAAATAAAGAAAATAAATTTTTGAGTAGAAATTGAGTTGTTTTCAGAAATAAAGCATTTGTTTTAAGAAGGAAAGCATTCAAGTGTCATTATTGGAGGTTGGATTGAGATTTGGGGAACACTTCATCTATAGAACGCAGCAGAAATGTGCACCCAGCTTGCATAGGGGCTTGCTGCAGAACAGGGACTGAGGTGGAGGTTTTGCTATATTTTTAGTCATCTGAGATCTGCTTTAATTAATGACAGTATTTTTAATAGGGTCATACAGAACCTTGCCCAGTTGAAAAGATAATCTCAGTAGCATGGAGAATTTTGCTGCTGCAACAGCCTGGTGTCTTGAGTGCTTCCTGGCAGCCCTTCCTTGTCTCTACCAGTGACAGCAGAAGACTTATTATGCATTAACCTGCACTGAAATCTGAGCTGATACGTATAAAGGAATGACTTCCATATATCTGCTTTATAGAGTCCTTTCGTTTTCTGAGTACATATTTTCAGTAGCTGATCTGACACTGTTAACCACAGTTATTTTCATTTTTGCTTTAGAGACATGGAAATGTGTGCATAAATAGTGCTCCAGTGCACTGGATACACATTAATAAAGTATCAGAGAGAGCAGATGATTCAACAGTCCCAGAAAAGGGAACAAGTTGCAGATGACGTTATGAGAGAAACTTCTAGAGAATAAGGAAACTGTCAGGAATAAAAACAAAAATACTGTCTTCTTTATCAAGGAACATTATTTCTGTATTCTCTCAATCTCAGACAGTAAAGCTGAGTGAAGCAGCCAACCACAGTGCATTGTTATATACTCTTCCTTGCTTTATCATGATGGAAAAGTAAGTAGGAGATCAAAATACTCCAAATACTGAGTATGCACTGTGTGTTGTATAGCACGTAACCTCTACAGCTTTGGGTTGTGCAAGGCTCTCTGAAGGACTGAGGTATACTTAGAGTAGAAGGTCCTCTATTCTGAAAGTTGTTATTCAGCTGAGACTCTCTGCAGAGAACTTCAGGTCACATAACCTTTTATACATTCTCCAGTGATCATGTATATTCTACATGTTTTGTACAGTATGGCCAAAAAAGAGTGTTCTAAAATCATAAAAATAAAAATAAAGACAAGATTGCAGTAATCTATGAGATTTGGAAACACTCATGCATTTGCTTCTGAGGCAACTTGAAAGAGGTTTTCAAGCTAAGCTTTGAGAACTTTTTTTTTTTTTTTTTTTTTTTGAGAGACATTTAAAGAAGACATTTTCAAGAAAATGCTACATATAAAGGGATGTGTGACAACGTTTGAACTGGCAACAATGTGATGAGAACAAGATATTGCTGAAGATATCCTTGATAAACCTAAACCTTGATAGAAGGTTTATTAGATCTCCAAATAAACAGCCTTCTACATTCAGCTTCCAAATGTCTCCAGATGCAAAAGAGCCAATTATTATTATTTATTTATTTATTTATTCCAGGATAGATTAAGTAGTGTCTGCTATGTAATTAATAATCTTTGTTAATTCTTTTCATGACAGTTCTGTGGTAGCTGCTTTCTTCTGAATGTTTTCTTTCTTGCCGAATTTAAAAAATATGTTTGATTTTACTTTGGCTCCACCCACAATCTCTTGCATAAGCTAATCATCTCTTTCTTCTGTTGCTCTTTTTGCTGAATATTTCATAGCTTTGTATTTCTCTTTCTTTCATACCTTTAAAAATAGCTTGAAAGTAACGTAAATTAAGTCCTGCATGGAGAATAGGAAAAATAAGAAATTCTCACTGATATAGGTAAATATCATCTGATATTCCTATTTCCAACAGGATGTGCTTTATTGAATTTGGGATGGAAAAAACAAACAAACAAACAAAAATAAAAAAGAACTCATCACTGTAAGTTAATATGAAAAGATGAAATAGGAAATAAAAGGAAGATATGTGAGATACACAGATAAAAGGCAAGACTATCAACAGTCTTATTTGCATTCTTCTTCTTTGTTTTGAATTTGAAGAGCTTAAAAATTGCTCTCTAGGTGTATATATTAAGCCTGCATTATTCAGGGATTTCATTGCATTGGTTTATATTATAAATGTTCTTTGTAAAAAAGATTTAAGAAAACAATATAATATTAGACTTTAATTTGAACAGAACACATGAGGAATCATTAGGAAATGAGTTGAAGATAACAGAAAGGAGAAAAGAATTACTTGGCAGTGTACTGGGCCAATAAAAGATGCAATTTCATTGATTGGCCTACAGGGTACTATGAAAGAAAAAACAAATTTAGCTAAAACTCTCCCTGTGTACCCATATATACCATTTCATCTCTTAGTGATATTGAACTGTATCATATAATCCACCTTACATCTTCTCTTTAATTTTAGTGATAATATGAACCACATATACTGCAACTTGTAACAGTGATGATAGCTGATAGAGCTCTGAAAGATCACTCAGAAACTAATTGTAGCCTTGAGATGAGATACCTGAAGGTAGGATTCGAAGACGTGTTAAAAGCCCAAACAAACCTTACACTTGTCCTTTAAATTGTTCTCTCATGTATTGCAAGCCCCCCCTTTCTTTTTTTTCTTTTTTCTTTTCTTTTCTTTTCTTTTTTTTTTTTTTTTTAATACAGCAGAAAATATCCCATCATTTACTGAAGATATTAAATGCTGTAATACTGTGTTTAGTCCTTAATTTTTACTCAACATGAATCCTAAAGCAACTGTGCTGCCTCTGGCAACATGCAGTGGTGCATAGTTTAAGCATTAGAGTGAGACCAAGATTCACAGCCATGAGTCCTACTGTAGATGAAGACAGTTTATAAAACCACTAGTATCTGTTATGGTAGTGTTGCCCTTTTGTTCAGCAGCCTCATGGAGTAGTTTCCTCAGACGATGGTAGCAGGGGTAGCTGCAACATTTCTAGACTTGGACAGAGCAGGTTTATTTTCAGCACTACCTGTGCAACTTTTGGTAGGTTAAATACAAAATAAATTAGAATTGCCTTCCCCCCCCACCATCCCCCACCCCCCAGCTTGGCTGGGAAAACAACCAAACAACCAAACAAAAATCAACCAAACAAAATTGGACTCTGTAATCATAAACAGTCAGGAAAGAGCCTTCTTTTTCAGAACAGGTCATCAACGTACAAGACCCAGTGAACCCAGCTGCTAGGCACTCCAGCAGGCTGAACCTGCCCAAAGGCCCAAGGCTTCCCAGCTCAGATCCTGAGCTGCCCACCCACCCACTGTTGGATCCTTCCCAAAACGGGGGTGGGAGCAGGCAGTGCAGCCCATACTAGGTTGCTGGAGGCGGCAGACTGCAGAGGTGATGGTTCTTGGCTATGCACTAGCCAGGATAAACTGAGACTTCCCATGGAAGTATCTTCTGGCATTTTTCTAGGCCTCATCCTCCTCAGCAGAGTGATCCTAGTGAGAAATCACAGGTTTGGCAGCCCAGTGGTTAGTGCCCTTTTCCTCAGGCACTGCCTGGCAAGGTTCAAAACATCATCTTTCATTTAACAAGTGACTGAATAAGAAATAGTGCAGGTAATTTTGCCCTGCTTGTGCCACATGAGACCAGCTCTCAAGGAAATGAGGGACCCCTTTCATTAACTGGCTCTTGGCACACTGAAGATTACATGCAACTTAATTTTAAAGAGAGGTTGAGGAGAGCATGTCTGTCCTGAATGCAATCATATCTGTGACACCCTACTCAAACAGATCATTAATACATTAGTGGTTCAGTGGCCCAACATTAATAGCACTGTACATGCTGGGGGCCACCCAGCTGTAAAGCAGCTCTTTAAGAAAGGACCTAGGAGCCCTGGTGTACACCAAGTAGAACATGTGCCATCAATGTGCCCTTGCTGACAAGAAGGTTAATGGCATTCTTTGCTGCCTGAGGTAAAGTATTGCCAATGAGTAAAGAGAGGTGATCCTTCTCCTCTAGTCAGCATTGGTGAGGTCACACCTGGAGCATTGTGTCCAGTTCTGGGCCCCCCAGTACAAGAGAGACATGCATATACAGGAAAGAGTCGAAAGAGAACAAAAGCTGCAATGGTCCTGTGCAACCTGCTGTAGGTATTCCTGCTTGAGCAGGGGGGTTGGACCAGGTGCCTCACACAGGTCCTTTCCAATCTTACGTGTTCTGTGTGATTCTGTGTATGTGATTCTAGTTCTTGATACTGTGTGCTAATTTGTAGATTTTTTTTATTATTATTTTTAATTGTATATATATTTTTTTCTGACCTGAATAGCTAAAAAGAATAAAACAAAATCCTTCTGACAGTAGCAAGAACTCTTGGTTAAACACCATGTTATATTGTAAAACACATCATTTTTGACAATCATTCTATATAATAGAAACCCAGGGATTAAGCAAGAATGAGAAAGATGGTGTAAGATTTTAAATGTGTTTGTTTAATAATGTCATTAAAAGCAAATAATACTCTCAAGGTAAAAAAACTTGTGAATATTTCACATAAACCAAATATATTAATAATGCCTTCTAATTCAGTTAAAGACTTATCTCATTTAAATCCATATTTTTGTCCCTTCTTTACTGAGGCAGTAGAATCTGGTTATTAACAAGGGTGATGGAGTGCTCTGGCAACCAGCTGCTCCAGATTCATGTCAAGTATAAAAGGAACTGTTTGGAAAGGCTCTGAGGAATACACAGAGAAACTTGCTAGCATGAACACCTGACAATATTCAAAGTGTTTCTCAAAAAGACAGATGGTTAAAGGAAAACTCCTCCGTAGTAACAACAAAGAGCAGGACTAACAAGAAAATGTCTGAAGTCATACATATGGGTGGAGAAAATGAACTGCATTCAAATGGAAATATTGGAAGCAAACGTTTTTCTAACAAACAGGCTAGTTCTAGCTAATGCAACTGGAGTCAGCTGAGCTCTCCTGGGGACAGAGGGGAACGAGTCCCCTCAGTGAGGTGAGGCAAAACCAAAAAGTTCAAATGGAGGTTAAAGCAACTTTTTGATACGACAGCCCAGGTTGCAGCCTACGTTTGAGAAGTGCACAGCTCAGCACGGGAAAACAAGATGCAAAGGCTGCCCTACACTGCTTTGATCTCCAGCTGACCAAGTGACCCCATCTTGTCCTCCAGCATTTGGAGCTCTCTGGGAGTGGATCCTGTAGGTTTTTATATTGACCAGGGGGTAAACTGAAAGCAGGCGGCAAAGTTTTCTAAGAGCTACATGCACACTTCCTGACTCCCCACCTGGAGTTGTCTCCCTCTCTGCTACAGTGATCTCCCCCTTGTCTGTGAGGACATGACAGTGGCAACAAGGAAAACGAGAACATATTAGACGCTTGATGACAATATCAACACTGCAGTCAGAGTGGAGGGGAGAGAAAAGTTGTATGATGTTCCCCCCTTGGAGACCTGCAGCAAAAACAATAAGTTCAAATGAAGGCTACAGCATGTTTTGTTTTCTTCAGTGGGGTAACTTGGAGGTAGTGTGTAAATGGCAAAATCCTTTTACCCTCAAATGAGGCATTCATTCCAGCCCTACAGGCCCCAGACTGATGGGCCTGAAAGAGAAGATACAATTTCCTCTAGCTCATTGATCCACTGAGAGTTTTACCTGCCAAGGAATGAGAAACCCCAGTTATTCTTTCATAGGGATCTGTGCTGTTACAGAGTTTTGATATGAAACAGGTTGCAAGTATGCAAGCCTGCCAGACGTTACTACAGAAATACTCTTGATTTCTCTCAACGGATCTTATTTTCCTAAATGAGAGCCCTACAATCACTACAGTATGAGCAGAAATAATCAAATCCTGCCAGTTATACAGCAAAGTGATACTGTAGTGGTAAAAAAAACTACAGTGTAAGTAATTATTAATTTTCATCGTTACACTACCCGTAATATTCTGTTACATTGAATTTGCAGGAAAGTTTATGGAAAATTTAAATTCAAAGCTTAACATCAGAGTACCATTTATTTATTCTCTGCAATTTTTTTGTGCATGAAGGTTGCTAATTCACACTGCTGTGCATCTCTTTTGATAGCAGAAAGGCTCATTCATGCCACTGTCTTGAATTTAAATTTAGATTGCTTATATGTGTTCATATTTTCAATTTATATTATTACATCCACTCCTGCTCTATTCTTTGTTCATTAGGGACCTCTGAACACCAGCTTGAGGAAGTTCTGTTAAATGAATCACATGCCCTTTGCAAGAGCTCTTTGAATGACATGTGTAATTATCAACAATTAACAAGATGCTAATTATACCTTCAAATTCTAATCCTACTGAGCAAAATAAAAATCCTTTATGGAAGAAAAATTGTTAAAGGCACAACACTATATTAAACCAAATGACAAAAAGTTTGGCAACTTCTAATGGCATAAATCAAACAAACTGCTGAACACATCACACAGCTTGCCAGAATGGCCCTCTGCCAATTAGCTTTTCACTGCATATTCAATAAGTTGGGGGGGGCGAGGGGGTAGAAAAGTGAGGGAGGAAGAGGAATTAACTGGTGTGTCACTGCTCAATCAATAAATAAAAGTCAGAAAAGCTGTAACTGTTTGAACTTTGCAGAGTGTGTTGTCTTTCGGTCACATCAAATTCACTAAAAAGAAAGATTTGTCTAAAAGGTTTGAAGTTACAATAGGTTTAATATATTCTACATTTGCAAGACAAACAGCAAGTAAAAGCCCCCTTGGCAATGTAATAACTTGGACACAATTTCATAAATGCTCACCATTGTACAACTCTGATTTTTTTTCAATAATTTGCACTGACAGTTTTGAATCATTATCTACACATGAAGATGGAAAAATTTGTAAAATTAGAGCATCTGGAATTAAAACTTTACATTCACACATTGTCAGTTTTTACAAGTTATATTGACTCCTGCTACAATGTAGCCTAAGTATGTCATTGTTTGGTGCATGAGAGCTAAAAATCCTCAAGAACAAGCTTAGTTCTGGTATCAGATTAAAGTATTCACAATTCTAGAATTTTGTTGACATGAAAAATAAGAAAAATAGTCCCAATCTTTTGAAAACCTGAAAAAATTCAATGCTTTTCTCTAGCAGGAGTGCACTACTAGAGAGTAAAACAGAGCTTTCAGATATTACATCTTTCCTTTAAAATGCCTGGGTTTTGTACCACTTGTATGGTAAAAGAAATACTTTACAGAAAATTCACCCCATAAGGTGCCACTGTCAATGGTCTACACTGCAAACAAGTCTGTGTTCCTTGTAATTTGGGGCATTAAATACCAGGAAAAAATGTGTCCTTGTGCTGTTTTCATTATTGTTAGTTCTGCTGCAAATATGCAGGGAGGCATAGTTTTGTTTTTGTTTTTTGTGGGCAGGTTTACACCCCCCTTGTTTTTTTTTTTTTTTTTTTTTTTTTTTTTTTTTTTTCCTTTCACTTGACAAATTCAAAAAAGGTTTATAAAGCTTACCAAGAATAGTTTGGAATCACTCACTGAGGTATACTAGGTGTGCTGGTTTGCCAAAGTAGTGGTTGGGATACATGCCTTGCGGCTTCTGGAACTGTTTTCAGGTCATGAAGAGTGATCTGCAAATGCTCTAAGTCAACCCTTCACAAGCATTTGACAGGATGGAATTCACACATGGCTGATTTGCCAACCTCCACAAAAGGCTCATTAATAAGCTAATTTGTTTCCAATGAGTACCTGAACCAGATGAAGTTCTGAAATTCAGAAATCCTTGGAATTTGCTAGCTCTATTCTTCACTTTACAAAGAGGAATTTCTGTGGGAACCCCTCGTTTTTTATTTACTTCAGAAGTTGCTTCCTTTTCTACTGTGCAAAAGGATGTATCTTTTGTGTCTTAAGAGAAAGTGGAAACTACATAGAAATGACTTTAGAAGACTAATGTCATCAGTAAAGCAATGGGAAATCAGATGACAGCATTTGTCATATACCATCTGTACTTAACTTCTCATAACCTATCTTATCTAAACATGGAAAGGGAAAACATTGTTTAATTTAGGCCTGATACTGCAACCCTTCAATAGTCATTAATTACTTGCTTGTCTATGAGAACATAGAGAAAAGCAGACTCATAATTAATCTAGATTTAACTTTCCAAGAAAAGACACATCCTGACCTGACAGGGTTGTACACAGCACAGTGAAGTGTCCTATTCCCTGCAATTTTCTACAGAAGCCTGAAGAAGCTGATGATAGACAACTGGCAACTAGTCTCTTTTCTACACCACCCCAGATCACTATATACACCGACATAATTTTCCAAAACACGTTAAACTTCATGTATTTGTTGCTCTCTCTCTCTCTCATTTTAGATGATTAGACTATTCTGATGTGGTATGCCTGGACCAATAAGGAAAGGCAAAATAACTTCCAGTATGAGAAAATCAAATTAATTATGCTGAGCTGAGTAATTCCCCCTCCCCCCCTTTTTTTTTTCTTTTTTTCTTTTTTCTTTTTCTCCAAATCCCATAATCTACTTGTATTCTGGTAAGAAAATAGGAGTACCCTGTCTTGATTTACAGGAAGCTGCCAATCTGCCTCTAGGCATTTTAGAAAGAGCAAATCCAGGTAAGTGTGGCATTTAGTAGTAACAGCATCCTCTCCACAGAGCAGGATATGTATAACCATTGAGGTGGAAGTTCCTATTTCCTCAGTCTTAATAGAAATAAGAGTGATTTTGCCTTCTAAGTAGAAAGGTAAGTGTAGGAAGATTTTGAGCTCTTTATACAAAATACAAATACTTTCCAGAAAAGGAAGAAATAAAATTTTAAATAATTTTTCCCAAGAAGGAAGAGGAGAAACATGAAAGTAAAAAGTATAAGTTAAAGTTTAACTCTATCAACGGAAAATTAGCAAACCTGAAGTTTAAAACAATTGTTCAACTACTATATTGTTTATTCATAAATTGTAAATGCAGAAAAAGGAAATGTAGATGTTTCCTCCCCCCGCAAAAAAAAAAAAAAAATTGATGTATGAACACAACAATCCCTCAAAATTTGAAACATTTAAGTTACTACAAAATAACAAGAAAGAAGAACGAAAACATAGGTAAACTTAAAATAATAATTGATCAAGGCATATGTCAAATTAAAATATTAGGCAGCAAAAATAAGAAAATGAATTAGAGATCATTCTGCTAAGCAGCAACAACAACAAAAACCACATCACTTTGGCAAATTCCATCTGCTAACAGAAGTAAAAAATATATTACCAGTAAAATTCAGAGAAATAATATAAGTAGTAGTATGAATTGACACAGTACTAGTTACACTATATAAAACCACAGGCCACAATGCAGCAAAGAACTTTAAATATGTGCTCTGCAGTTTCCCATGATGATGTGTTGTAAGTTGAACACATTTTCCTCACTAACTTCTTGCTTTACTAGTAACTTCTACTTTTAAGTTACTAATGGCTTTTCTCACAAATTTGGTGCTGGGTCTACTATGGACATCTGCCTTTTCTAAGATTCTTTTAAATGTGTGATAAGCACCTAAGTGAAGGATCAATAAGGAACTTTATTTTCATGAGTAGATGCACCAAGGAAGCTCCCCTTCTAGGTCAGGATAGCATTATATATGGAAGAAAGAATGAGTTTATGGACCTTTATGGAGGTGTCTGCCTGAACGAAAAGAATAATTATGTGTCAGTTTCTGAGCTTGAAAGCAGTTTTGCAGAAATGGCCATGAAAAAGGGCCTGTAAGGCCGAACTTGAAAGTCTCCAGAGGCACATAGCTGCATAAGCAGTGCTGAGATTCTGTGACTGTGAGATGAAAATGATTTAAATAGTACATAGTCCTGTTAGGTCAGGTTGTCTTTGCATGTCTTTGTGTAGGCATGTTCATGTAAAGGGTAATCAGCTGTAAAGGACTTTCACAGATTTCTTGCTTTTGTGGAGTCCATTTACACAGCTGCAAGTTGAGAGGTTTTAGATTTTTTTTTTAGCCATTTTTCATATGTATGAATGAGCAGATATCTGCATGTAGTGGGTTGGGTAGGTCAAATCTCTTCTTAGACATTGTACTCACAAAACTACTTCAAAAGTTTATAGCATGTCATTGTTAATCTGAAAATGAAAGAGGAAAAACACATAATCAGCAAGAGAAAAAAAAATCTAAGAAAACATAGCCTTACACAAAGAATCCAATTGTACAGATGAGTGATAGAGAGTATCATGCTTCAGTTTTTGGCTCACTGTAACCCTCATTGGCAGTTAGAAAAAGGCTGGAGAAAGGTCAAGTTAGAGATACTTCAAAGCCCTTGCAAGTGGCTATTTCACCTACCAAACTTATCAAGACAGAAAATCTGGTGTACCCCTTTTAAAACCATCTTTCAGGCACTATATGAAAACAATGTAAGCTTTATTTATGAAAAAGTGATATAGACATAACAAATAAATTCTAATCCTGTAACTTTAGAAGCCATGTGTTTAACCTCTTTTCCCCACTATCAGTATGTATCTTCAAAGCAGTTCTTTCACCATACCTTATTACCTGCCCATTGAACCTCTTTCATTAGCAGGATAGGGGCAAGGACATTTTATCATCTTTGTCTTCAGAGTGATCTTGAGGTGCTGCCTGCTGGCACATCTACCCAATTTTTTTCTGATGACTAATGTGAAATTGCTTGGTAAGCCAGACTTCCCATACAGCACTACATTCTCCTCTGTCATATATCTAACTGAAGATGTCTGTATTTTATCTCTCTATCTCTCACAATAAAACTGAAATATTTGTGGCCATTTTTGATGTTATATTTTATTATTTTATATTATTTTAATTTATATCTGCTTCAATATTTACTTGTCTGTGGAAACTCAATGCTACTTCCTTCCCCTCAATGTCTTACAACCAAACCAAGTTTCTTCCTATTTAACAGTGGCTCCTGAGGCTATGTGCTAGGATCACAGATTATGCAAAGAGGAATGCCTGGCATCATGGTGCCATTTTCAGCAGATGCTTTTTTCTTCTCTGTTTAGATCTGGAGTTTGGGGAATGTTTGGGTGGAAATTGTTCCAGCTCCTCCCTGAAATCCTACAGCAGGATTAAATACATAGTTCTCTTAGGCTTATTTCTGTAAACACTTTATGCATCTGTTTAACACTTGTGAGTAGTTCCACTAGACCCATAAAATCATTCACAGGAGTAAAGTCAAATGACAGAGGATCAGGGTGTGATTTAGAAGAGTGTATACAATGGTTGCTTAGATTCCCCTATAATCTATTGGGGTAGGTGCTCTTTTCTGCTTCTTAATGTGCTTGGAAACTGTTTTTTTCTCTTCTACCATTGTACTCCTGTTAATTCCTTAATTAATGTCAATCCCTTAATTATGACTGTGGAGACAAGTGCTAAATTCTTTTTTACATAGAGTTATACTAAATAGTTTGCAAAACCAACTAATTAAGCTAAAATGAACTTAGTAACTAATTGTTTTATTTAGGAAAGTAAATGGAAATTTTAAAATAGAAAGAGAGAGTTTCTAATCTCCAGTTCCTAATTCTCCAGTTTTTGAATGAATATTTTGCCTTCAGAAAAAGACATGGTACAGTGAAAAAGAGACAGACTTCTTAGTCATATGAACTTCTGAAGAGACTGCTGTGTAAGCTACTGCTATCTGAACCAGGAAAATGTGTTGACCACTAAGGAATCAGATATCAATTATCTCCATATGTAAGCACCACATGTAACATTCCTCTGTCTCAATGTCCTTTTGTCATCCTTTGAAAACAGTATTTAAACTGTTTATTAATTTTCATATACATATGCATGCAAATACACATTTATTTTTTTTTTTTTTTTGCTTTTATATGAATCACACTAGCCAGACCTGTTTGGACTTTTAGTTCAGCAGTGTCATCTTCCTCACATTCACCACATAGCATTCACTATGATGCATTCATCAGTGTATACCATTCTTGCATGATATTCAGGTTACACAGAGCCAAGAAAAAGCATGAAAAGAAATTCCACTTTCAACTTCAGGTCAAACAGCATAAGGGAGGAAGAGAAATTATGAGTCTGCTAGTACATGAAGAGCTGAATCCTCTGAAATAGTATAGAAAAACTGGGAAAACAGTAGCACAAAGTGATGTTGCAAAAAAATAACAGGGAAGGAGAAAAGAATACATTGAAAATGAAAAATCACAGAAATAGCATAAGTAAGGGTAATGTATGAGTCAGAATATAAGCAATATTATATAGCACCAAAACTACTAGCATCAGTCTAATTTCTGAAATGTCCAGGGTGATCAAGGAAGCTTAATATAGCAGAATACTGGGGAAAAAATAGAAGCAAGCTGTTAAATAAACTTTGTAACGTGCATATACATTCACAGACTCATCTGTTCTACTTAAAAACATCCTTTCATCTCTAACTTAAAACACCTATGTAGTTCCTCAAATTTCACAAAATGCTATTCAAAGACACCCACTTTGAAGTTTGCCCTCACCAAGTGAAGACAGCTAATAACTTAGCCACCAGAAAGATAAACATGAGGTCAGAACAAAGAGTGTACATTTTTTTGAAGAACTGAATATGAGGTTTGCACAAGGTTGTATGCTAAAATTAAAGGGCTTTTATTATCAAGCTGAAGGCGCTGAAAATAACTATGGGTACAGTAATGTTTGGGTGGTAAGATGTGTAAACTGAGGTTGGTTAATGCTGACTCCACTAGTGGTTTCCTTGATTTGCAATGGTTGTGCTGATGGGAAGTGCACTTGAGCAACCTAACTGTAAATGCAGAGTTTTGGAGGTTTGGGGGTTTCCTTTGGTTATTTTCCTTCTTTTAAGTTTAAATAAAGTATTTCTGATCTCTCAACATTTAAGCTCCAGCTTACCACACATTCTTCCTCTATGCTTACTGCCTTCCTTCCCTTTCTACTTGAAGTTATTTCCCTTTCCACTCTGCTTTTATCAGTTTTCTTTCCTCATTGACTGCTTTTCAGATATCATCCTTCCTTATCGACCACACTTTCTCAGTAGAATTTCTATCCACTAAAAATATACAGAGCTCTCCACATGTCCTTTTCCTGCTATCTCTATTCCACCTCTGTATAGACTGCAATATCCAGATTTATGAGTAGAATTGGAACATAGAGAGCCATGGACAGGGAGAGAAAGAACCCTAGAAAGGGGAGGAACAGTAAGGAAATTAGAAGACAGTAATGGGTGCAGACCTTAGCCTGTGGGAAACCAGTAAGCTTTAGAAAAGTTTTCTTCTGTGTGCAAAATACTACTACTATATTCCAGTTCTAATGAATATATATATATATATATATATATTTGTAAGAAATAGAAAAATAAAAAAATATATTTTTTAACACTTCATTTCACTACAGCTCCATCCATGCCATCCATCCAGCTAGGAGGAAGAAATCTCAGGGAGTCTATTATTAGAATTTTGAACACAAACCACTCCTTCAAACGTTCAAAGAGAGCTGATAATTTACTCATCAAAGTAATTTTTCAGGTATACTTTATTGCACTTATTTCAATTACAGTCAGGCGTAGAAACCTCAACCTGCCAAGAATTAATACTAAATTACTCAAATGTTGTTTATATTGTTAAAATGTCTGTTTTTGTATGTCCTCAATAAACAGAAAAATAAATGGCTTTTTGGAGGTTGTCATGGACTGTCAAGTCAATACAAATGTAGGATATTTTAAGGTTGTTTATACCTGATATCATCTTTGGTAGAAGGGAGCTGTCTTCCTACTATTTTTGAGTGAGCTTTATACTATAATCCTAAGTACTTTAAAAAATATACTACTGGAAGTTATCTGTCAGCTTAAGCTGCATCATCTACCATTAAAATACAATATAATACATTGTTTAGAATAGCTTTGATTCCTATTGAAATATCTCCAGAAAGCTTATGCACATTATTTCAGACATATACAGCAAAGCTATTATTGGACTTTAGAAACTTAGCCAGTTTTTTCTGGGTCAAGCATTTCTAGAAAGGAGGTTGATGCTCAGAACACAACCAATGGCTATGTAGAGCACTGCCAGCATCTATCTCCATATTTAAATATATTTTTAAAATCAAAATCCCTGTCAAGCTTTGGATGTTCTCCTGCTGTGATCATAAAAAATCAAAAATACATAAATGTTTAAAGTGTTTTTTCTTGAAGTGCAAAACAGGACTAAAATAAACCTTATTTAAAGCCAAATGCTACCAATCTCACAGAATGGGAGGTGTGTAAACCTAATATGTATTTTCTTTGCTTTAGCATGGAAATGCTTACAAAAATAGGTCAATATGATAAAAACATCCTGTGAGCCTCCCAGAGAAGCAGTCCATCACCAAACATAAAATAAAGAAATACAAGGTACATTTTTTTTTTTTTTTTTTTTTTTTTTGGTGCAATATACAGGCACACCCCATTTATAAAGTGGAGATTTCTGTTTGAATTTTAGGCATAAATACTACAGCTGTCCTGACCATTTTTATTATTATTGTCGGTTTTCTTTGTATGAGGAGAATGTGTATTAGATTCAGTGCTTTCACAATACCCATGATCAAAGATTTATATACATACAGAGAAAAGGAATGCTAGAATTAGTTCTGTTGGAGACCTTAGGGATATGTGACTGGACAGGACATTTGCATTTCAAGCCAAACACACCCAAGCACAGGTCAAGTTAGATATAATTTGAATTCCAAAAGGCATAAAACAGCCTGTTCAGCAATAAGTGGAGAAAAAAAAAAAAAAAAAAAAAAAAAGGAAAAGTGTCTAATGTAATCCTATATTGTTATTAAATACACTCCCCTCACCCAGTGCTTAAGCACTGTTTATATTGTGACATGAACTGACAAAAGCCAGAAAATTCAACATTACACTGACACCTCATCCTTTGCTCATGGCTTTGTGAAGAGAAGGGGAAATAGATATCACAGCATGCCCTAAAGACAGTATCAGACTTAGTTTTGAATTTCTTGGCTTGCATCATAAGCTTAATGTTACTTAAACATAAGTTTCCTTAGAGTTTAACTTGAGGGAAAGAAGACATTAAGAAGAAAACATGCTTATATTGCCCCTGAGACCAGAATTTTTACAACTATTTTTTTCAAATAAAATTATAGTTAAGTGATTTTAAAAGAAAGCTTATTATTTTCTGGTATATATATTTATATTGTAGTAAATTCTTTCCTATAAAAATATTTTTATGACCATTTACTGTCTATCAGGTAAATACATATTTTGGTACATGTTCAAATTCTCTATATTTGCATAATTTATATATTAATTTATAATATGTAGATATAATTAATATCAGGTTTCTGCAGACCTCATATAATCCAATTATGCAAATCTTCATTAGCTTTTAACTTCATAGGCCTTCCTGGCTACAACCTATTGTACTGATCCACCAGTCACATATGTGTATTAAGCTACTGAAAGGATGTGTAATAAGGATTCTCAAGAAATGTAAAAATAAAACAACTTGTTCATTCCCATTCTGTTCTTCAAACAGTCCTGTCCCTCCTCCCTTCCTCCCCCTCCCCCCCCCCAGTGCCTACACATGCTATTCTAAGCTGTAAATGAAATGTTTATAAAAGCATGAACTTAGTTATATGGGCAAAAAAACATATTTCACATTTAATTATTTTAACACCTCCCAATCTTTAAAAAACAAATAAACAATAAAAACAAACAAACAAATTACTTCTTCTCCAGTTTTAAGTATCCTCTAAAAATCCATACAGTTTTGTAAGCTAAGCACAGTGTACAAAAATACAACAGATTACTTCTGTCCTCCTAGCAAAGTGCCTGTGTAGTACTACCATACATCTCTGTAGCATTTTCCAGCTCTTTACCAAGGTCTGTATTAACACATAAAAGAGGGACAGGACAGACAAGGGCTTGAGCAATGACCTATGCTTTTAGCTTCACCTCCATACACTTTTATTCAGGTGCAACTAGCATTCTCCCAGACATGCCCAAGTACCATTTGGGAAACAGTGTGTGCCTGGGACGGTTCCCAGTGGGCATTTGGGAGGCAGCCATTTTTTTTTTTTTTTTTTTTCGTTGTTTAGAAGCAAGCATTATTTAACTTGTGGGTGGAAACCTGTCTGTGCAATTTGACCTCACAAATAAAGAAGTACATCCCACTACAGTAGTACAGAAATAGCTTAGCTTATACAGGCTCCCTCGATATAATACTCTCTTCCTCACCTCAGACAACCACAGATGAAAGGGAGTTTCCAGGGAAATCTCACTGGTGATTTTCTCCATTATCTCATTACAGTGTATGTATACACTAGTGTCTCTTTTTATACAAATGTGTAGACTCATTGAATAACAAAACCACCACAGGTTGGCCTCAGGTTACAAAGAGACCTTGGCATGTCATCTGGTCCAACCCTCAGTTCAGAGCAAGCCAACTCTGAAGTCACATCATTCTCCTCAGGAGAAGATAAGATATTTTCTTTGTTTATGGATTAAAAAAGAAACATTTTTATTCAGTTTGAAAATACCTAAACAAATTTAACTACCAAAGAGTAAAAATTATATGATGAATCCTTTTGCTTTAGGACAATAACTACTTCACAAAACCTATATATATATTTGAAATGTTACAAACCACCCAGCAGTGGTCCATTGAAGAGACAGAGAAAAACCTTAGTGCTTGAATTTCCTCAGTGTAATAGATTGCTCTCTACACTCTCCAAAAAGCACTTTACCTGGAGGTAAAGAAAGATGGTAGAGTTCTCAATCAATCTTTTGTTTAGAGTAAGTGGTTCTGGAGTGGGGGAATAACATTGTCCTTTGAGGAGATCACTTGCAATGTGTCTCTCTGCCTGGAGAAGTACAGGAAGGATGCCTGGAGAGAATGCCTTCCCCTTCCAGGATGGAGAACACTTAATGGAGTTGTTCTTGGCTGATTCTGTAGAGGTGCAATTATCTCCCAAATTGTCTAATGCTAATCAAAAGTCCGTCGTGACATTGACATAAAATATAGAACTGTTATTTTTTTCTCTCATAAAGAAATACATATTAATATAAGACGTCTATATTTTAATGACAGATGTGAATTTTGGTTCTATTTTTTTTCTAAGAAAAAAATATTTCCCAAATACAAATTTTTTTGAGATTAAAGGAGTATTTACCTCAAAAACTTTTTTTTTAATTTTTTTTTTTTTTTTTTTTTTTTTTCTTTCTAGATCATCAATAGCAAAGTAACGTGTCACTATAGAAGTTTACACTCCTCTCAAATCTATTGTTCAGAATTCCTGAGACGGACAGAAAAGTGTGCTGAGAATCTAATGAAGCTCATACAAACCCAGTTATACAAAATATCTTAAAATTAGACAGATATTAGACGCATTTAAGTCATGTTAAAAATGGAATGACAGCAGACTTTCGAGTCCAGAGAAGGGCTACGAAGCTGGTGAGGGGTCTGGAGAACAAGTCCTATGAGGAGCGGCTGAGGGAGCTGGGCTTGTTCAGCCTGGAGAAGAGGAGGCTCAGGGGTGACCTTATCGCTCTCTACAGGTACCTCAAAGGAGGCTGTAGCGAGGTGGGGGTTGGTCTGTTCTCCCACGTGCCTGGTGGCAGGACGAGGGGGAATGGGTTTAAGTTGCGGCAGAGTAGTTTTAGGTTGGATCTTAGGAAGAACTTCTTTACCGAAAGGGTTGTTAGACATTGGAACGGGCTGCCGAGGGAAGTGGTGGAGTCACCATCCCTGGAGGTCTTTAGAAGACGTTTAGATGTAGAGCTTAGCGATATGGTTTAGTGGAGGACTGTTAGTGTTAGGTTAGAGGTTGGACTCGATGATCTTGAGGTCTCTTCCAACCTAGAAATTCTGTGATTCTGAAGATCCAAGGTATTGAAGATGCCACCAAATGCAATCACATTCAGAAATACAAATAATGTATTTGCATTTGTAAACTGCCTCCAACCCTCTAACAGTAGAATATTTCACAAGATTTTTCTTTTTATTTCCCAGTTTGTCCCAAGAGAAACAGCTTGATTGGTATGTAGTTTGGGTATCTGCTGTTTCTTCTGAACAACAATTTATTGTTGAGCAATAAGGCTGAAGAAACCAGCTCTTAATTTGAATCAGAAATGAGTTACAATTTTCAAGCACTTCTAGGTTTCAAAGCTTATGAAAAAACTATGAAAACTATGAAAACTTCACAGGCATCACAGAAATGTTCCTAATAATTCTGCAAGTGTGTGTATGTGTGTATGTAACTGTGTGTGCAGTCTGGGGCATGAATCAATTTCCCAGAGTCAATAATACTGAAGTAGCCAATTCTGACTACCCTGTATATTTATATGCTTGTTGTATGTGACTGAAACACATGGGTGCAATGGACTGATGTGTTGATGGTCCTAGTCTGTTTGCTTTTCAGTGTGACTTTTTGAACTTTCAGAGGCAAGGAAAGAATAAAACAGACAACAAAAGTATAGATGTTAAACATCAGTTTAGAAGTCTGAGGACAATGCCTTTTCATGGCAGAGGACACTAGAAAAGAAGCAAGCCTACCCAAAGTGCTGCAGTTTTCCTACAGTTATCACTGCAGTTTAGTTTGGACCAGATGCCCTTCATCAAGCTGCTCTTTATCCAGCTGCTGATTTGGAAGAAGAGTCAGTGAGGAAGATAGGAGTGACTGTATATTTACAGTAGAATTAAGTAATGCAAAGTGGCTTCTCCAGAGCAGGCTATCATCATGTTGACATTGGCTAAACATTCAGTGAGGCCAAAATGGGCAATATTTGATAGCCCTTAGGTGTTACACAACAGAAACTGGAACCAGCTGAAATAGCTTTGCTGCAGAATCAGTCCAGGATCACTGCTCTCCCTGCCAGTCCTGCATTTCAACAAGGAACAACAGTGGTTAAAGTTCTTGCATATTATGGAAAATTAATTATAAAAAATGAATATGATCATTATATCAAACTCAAGAGATAGATGCTGGATGGGCTTTGTGTTTAATTCATACAGTGCAAAAGTTTTACTTTATAAACTCACTGGATAAATCAAAAAAAAAAAAAAAACTGTTAATATTTTAATGTTTTAGCAATTTTCTTGAATGTCTCATTGGTTTTCTCTATTTACCAAAACACCCCATAATTTATGGTCATGTTGGATTATATTTGACAGTTATTTTCAGAGAAACTACATATTTCCTGATAATTAACAGGTATTTTTCATGCACATCTTGAGAAATAAAGCAACAGAGTCATCCTAACAGCATTAGGCAACTGAATGTGAAAAAAATTAGTCCTGTTGAGGCATACAATCTTCCTCAACAGTCAGTGAAGATTTTCCTGTTTCCATTTCTAGACTCAGACAGCCATACTTGTCATAGTGCATTTAAAAACAGAGGCCACAGGATTATTAAACCTAATAAACGACGGAAGAATTAACATCAAACTACTCATGAAGCAACTCCCATGAAAAGGTCTACAGGCTAGAAACATTTCTTTCCTTTCTGTTCTGCAGAAAAGGGAACAGATATAAGGAGAAAGATGACTTTGTACTGCATGATACTTTGAATTATCCATTTTTACCATGTAAAGTCATTTTTTAATTTCATGCTCAAAAAGTCTATAAGGTTCTAGGGATTTCAAGCAAAACTTCATCTGCCATTTGAACTAATAGTTTAAATAAACTTACCCCACACATACTCCCAACACCCCCAAACGGAAAAAAAAAAAAAAAAAAAAAAAAAAAAAAAAGTTTGTAAATTATAGCTCTAAGAAAAATTGCTTTCCAGCCTCAGAATAAAAAGATAACTCTACATTAGAAATATAGAAAACAAGTAACAGTATCCCAGAATATGATTATGTTCTTCTGCTACCCCTGCTGCTGCTGTCCCAGAAAGATCACGAATGGATGAAGCAAACTCCTATGGGAGACATATCCTTGTTCACCACAAAGTCAAGAAAGGAAGGGAAAAGGATGAGAAGAAAATGATTTGTCTACTGCCCTTCTGTGAGAATATGGAGGATCCAAGAGATCACATGTAGATTTTCACTAGTTCAGAGAACATCCTTCCCATTTGAGAAAAGGATATTTCTATTGTTAATAATTTCTTAAACACTAGCTAGCAGAGATCTTGGGTATTTGGCAAAGTACCTAAACACTAGCAATAGAGATGTTCATGTTTTCCAAGCAAAGCACTTGCTGCAACTTCTTGCTGCATCAGTCCCACTGTAATATGGAATTTGTCAAGAGTTACTGTTCCTGCTAGCATATTGTTTCAATTCCTCCTTCAAAAATTAGAGAGAGAAACAAGTGGCTCCCTGTTGGATAAGTAACAGATCTACACTGTCAGAAAGACTGTCTCAGACCTCACAGACAGAGCCAGTCTGGGACATCCTGCAAATTTTCCTAGACACTATCCAAAATATATGGTGCCCTGTTTTTCAAATATCACACCATTTATCTGTGCTTTCTGGAAACATTTCAGACAGACACACAACATACCAAGATGATTGCTAGAAAATTGAATATTTTTTCTTCCTATCTAAATGAAAAATGTTGGCAGCTCTTTCTTTGGAGCAAAATTAATGCTCACCAGCACGGCACATGCAGGAAGATCAAGTGATAGCTCAAATTACAAAGTGAGTGCAAAAACATAACAGGAGTTTAGCATGAAGAGGGAAAAAAAGGGTGGAGATGATAGTTGGCCAATGTTCAGACGGGCCTCATTACCAGAATTAGGCCTGCAATTTTACATGTATATGCAATTTTTCACATTTTTCTGTGCTTCAACTGTCAGGACAATTTTTTAGATTACTTTTGGGAATGTAACCTACTGAATATGAAGCATAAAATAGAGTACAAAAGGGAAACTAATGTATTCTTAGGCTAACTTCTAATTTCTTTTCAAGATTTTGTTCTCATTATTGTATATTAAAAATCAATAACATTGAGGCTGGGAGCAATTCAGTAATATGTCTAGAACTCTGACTAATTAAGGCAGAATCAAACAAACAGGCTTAATTCCAGCAACCAAATACCAAATATTCAGAATGCGTCACAAAAGTATGTCTTAGGAAAAGTCCCTGTTATTACTAAATCCAGCCACCACACACTTCTGTCTGGGAGGAATTCACAAGCCATCCAGACCTTGGACAAACCTTGTAATGGAAAAATCCTGTGTGAAAATCCTGCAGAGACTTTCTCCTTATAAACAGTGCTGTTATTTCTTTGTGAAATGCTTATCACATTGGAACTTAATTTATTTCTCACACAAGACAAGAAATGGTTTTGTACTTCAAAATAAAATAAAAAATCAGATTGTTACATTATTTGAAATTGTTATGAACAAGACACTGACTAAAACTAAAATGATGTGGAAGAGCTTTCACAATGCTAAACTCAGGTGCATAAGTGGGGACCTTGGCATCCTTAAGCCTTTTATACACTCAATGGAGAAACAGAGCTGCTCCCACCAAGCAGTGTTTCAGAACAAGTATTAATTTTAGTGTTCTGACTCTAAACACTCTGGCAAAGATCCTTAGAGAAATTCAGAGAAGGCCATGAAGGGTGAATAATGCTTTCTGTACTAGGACTGAGTAAGTATGCTAGGGCTCTTCAATGTGCAAAAAAATAGATAAGGTGCAAATATAACAAAGGCCTATGAAATCATGAGTGACTTGCAAAGTTGGAATTGGGAAGGAATGTTTATTTGTGTTCTCTGCTTTATGAGCTGGTTGCCATCACATAACAGTTGGTAAATTTGAAATAAAGACAAAAATGTGATTCCTTACTCTCTGGCTTGGAAGCCACGAAACTCATTTCCACAGGGTGTGAAGATTATACATAGCAAAAAGTATAGTGAACAAGCTGATGGAAAAAAATATTTTTTCAGCTTGTAAGACTTTGTCTCAGGATGTCTGTAAATCACAATTTACTGGAGTTTGAAAAATCATTGAGGACAAATAATAAATCTACTTTTGCCCCTTTCCTTGGTTTTTAGGGTTGGACCAGATGACCTCTAGAGGTCCTTTCCAACCTAAACCACTCTGTGATTCTGTCCTTCTGTGATTCTATGGTGACTATATTTGTCCATTGCTAAAACTGAACAGTAGGCTGAAAGAACCTTTGGTCTAATTCAGCTTTGCTGCCCTGTTCCTACATCTTAGATTAAGTCCTTCACAAACTCTCCTCCTGACATAAAAACACTGTTAAAGACTGAAAATTGAGTTTTGAAATACTAATCGGGGTAAATGCACTCTGCTGCACTTCCCTGACAGCAACCTTGGAGACAGATTGGCATTCTGTTAGTGACCCCTTTACTTTTAACAGGGAAATATCTGACACCAGGTCAGTGTTTAGAACAACACATTTTCTTTGCTGAGTCAGCACACACATCTGTTCTGGTGCAACTGGCAGGGGGAGAATGGGATTGTTTTTGCCATCAGTCTTGGTCCTGGCAAAAACACAGGTGGAAAGCAGTCAGTCTCTGGAAATTATTTCTCTTGAGCTTAAACCTGAGATGCCTAGGGAGCAAGGGGGCAATTTATGACTCTATATTCCTGTGTGGATGGAAGCCAGGCTGTGATCTGGACATAAGTTTAATGCTGTCTTTTCTCAGATAAGATCCAAACTCCTGCAGCCAGCATTTGTCTGAGTAAGAATAACAGTAAGATGAAACACTTCACATCTTTAGCTTTAAGCAGAGTTAAATTGACATTAAATAAGTGGTTTGGGTTCTCTTTTCTTTCCCTGGCAAGATAATGACAATATATATATATATATATATATATATATATATATTTTTTTTTTTCTCTGTAGAAAATAGGACACAGATCTGGGAGAGCCAGCAGGGCCGGGTCACATCTTGAACTCTGTAAGCACTTTACTATGGCTTTAATTAGTGAAGAAGCTATTTGTGATTAATGATTTGTGATTATATGGACCAATATGAACTTAGGCACCTATTTTCCCTAAGAACTATAAAATTCATTTCTCAGTGGTAGCAGTTTCAGCTGCATATGAATAAAAATATTTCTCCTAACTTCTGGAGAAATGGCAGCAATAATTATTTCTTTCCTGTCAACCACAATGTTGTAAGATATTTCATTTTGAAAATGTGGAGTCACTAACTATTCCAAGTTTTAACATTTGTGTGAAGGCAAATTAACTCTGTAGCCAGAGACTGACCAGTAAAATTATGGAAAAAGTAGGAATCCTGCTAGGGGATATGGTAAATAAAATACAATATAAATAAAATAAAATAAAATAAATAAATAATAGTTTAATGCTTTTAAGAAATTCCAACCTGGTCCTCTCTATAATCACATTTACTTCACAACAATGACAACAAATTAGAGTAAAAGAGACGTTTCAATGCACACAAATCCATGGGTGCTGATGGGATGCATCTGTGTGTGCTAAGGGAGCTGGCAGAGGTGATTGCCAAACCGCTATCATCTTTGAAAGGTCCTGGAGAACAGGTGAGGTGCCTGAAGACTGGAGGATAGCCAATGTCACTCTGGTCTTCAAGAAGGGCAAGAAGGAGGATCCAGGAAACTACAGGCCAGTCAGTCTCACCTCAGTCCCTGGAAAGGTGTTTCAACAGCTTGTTCTGGATGCCATCTCCAAGCAACTGGAAGAGAAGAAGGTTATGAGGAGTAGTCAGCATGGATTCACCAAGGGGAAGTTGTGCTCGACCAACCTCATTGCCTTCTATAATGTCATCACCAGCTGGGTAGATGGGGGGAGAGCAGTGGATATCATCTACCTTGACTTTAGCAAGGCTTTTGATACTGTATCCCATGACATTACCTGTTAGCAAAGCTGAGAAAGTGTGGGATAGAGGAGTGGACAGTAAGATGGGTTGAGAACTGGCTGACTGGCCAAGCTCAGAAGTTGGTGATCAGTGGCACAGAGTCCGGCTGGAGACCTGTGACTAGTGGTGTTCCCCAGGGATCGGTGCTGGGTCCTGTCTTGTTCAACATCTTCATCGATGACCTTAATGAAGGAATAGTGTCTCCCCTCAGCAAGTACACCAATGACACAAAGCTGGGAGGGGTGGCTGACATGGCAGAAGGCTGTGCTGCCATTCAACGAGACCTGGACTGGCTGGAGAGATGGGCAGGAAGAAACCAAATGTGGTTTAATAAGAGCAAGTGTAGAGTCCTGCACCTGTGAAGGAACAACTGGAAGTATCAGTACAGGCTGGGGGACGACCTGCTGGAGAGGAGCTCTGAGGAGAAGGACCTGGGGGTCCTGGTGGATGACAGGTTGACCATGAGCCAGCAGTGTGCCCTCATGGCCAAGAGGGCCAATGGGATCCTGGCGTGCATTAAAAGGAGTGTGGCCAGCAGTCAAGGGAGGTGATCCTCCCCCTCTACTCTGCCCTGGTCAGGCCTCACCTGGAGTACTGTGTCCTGTTCTGGGCTCCCCGGTACAAAAAGACAGGGATCTCCTGGAAAGAGTCCAGAGGAGGGCCACAAAGATAATACAGTCCTGGAGTATCTTCCCTATGAAGAAAGCCTGAGAGACCTGGGTTTGTTCAGCCTGGAGAAGAGAAGACTGAGAGGGGATCTCATCAACGTGTATAAATACCTGAGTTGTGGGATGTAGCCAACCTCTTCTCAGTGGTTTGTGGGGATAGGACAAGGGACAATGGCCACAAGATAGAGCACAGGAAGTTCCTCACTGACATGCGAAAGAACTTCTTCATGGTGGGGGTGATGGAGCACTGGAACAGGCTGCCTAGGGAGGTTGTGGAGTCTCATTCTCTGGAGATATTCAAGGCCTATCTGGACACCTACCTGGGCAGCCTACTCTGAGGAACCTGCTTTGGAAGGGGGGTTGGACCCAATGATCTTTTGAGGTCCCTTCCAATACCTACAATTCTGTGATTCTGTGATTTACAAAATTCATTATTCCATTTTAAAATAAATATCCAATGCAGATGTAATAATCCATCTCAAAATTGCCTATATCTTCCTATTCACTGTAGGGGAAGCCTAGATAATTGAAACTAGATTTATAATTTTTAGGTAGCTGAAGATATGGGAGTTCGCTTTCATTTTCCTGTTGCATGGTTTAATTTTTGATTTATTTTCAATGTAAATCTTTATGTTCTCTTGAGCTGACATCTACTGTCACTCACCTCTTTCAGAGGGTATGTGTCATCATCATTGGCACAGTCCCTGGAAGGCAATTCTCACCTGTGGCAGCTAACATGAAAATCCAGAAACATATGTTTTAACCTCCATTTAAGTAGAATCTGCAAAACATCTGACATTTCATATGCAGTCCTTGCTAAATTAAACTGTGTGTTTCCATCTTGCTTTTTATTGAAGCTTCAAAGAGCAGTTAGAAAAATGTTGACATCAAGAAACAAGCTGAGAGCAACTAATGCATGTTCCTCTGTGTGCTGTGTATATACAATGAGACCCCTTCACTTTATGTTATTGTGAATTAAGAAAACGATATTAATGGCATCAATAAACACTATAAGTTCTTTCTGAGCCTCAAAATACAATAAAAATTAAATTTTATAAAGACTTTGACTTGGCTGAGCTCGTTCATTTATGGTGTCATGTACTTCATGACGATTTAAGTATCTTTTTGATTACACAAGGTAAAAACCAAAGTAAATCTATGTCCAGAGCTAACCGTGAATGAGGTTAATGTATGGCAAGTGATAATGCTGAAGAAAGAACTGGCAGTAGTACTGTGTGGGCTTCCTCCTGCTCTATGAGGTTCACTCATTGGAAGCCATAAAAACTGGCTGGTATAACAGAAGTGTTTGTAATTAGAGTTAATGGAGTTAGTTGAGACCACAGGAGGGGGAAAGTAGCTTTGATCCCAGGTGGCCTCATAGCAAGAAGGCTCACAGCAAGGGAGCACTCTGAATTGGAAAATATTAGAGGCATTTGCTGCAAAACCAAGAAGTCACTGCTGGAAAAGACCTAAGAATATAATTTACAAGCAGCACTAATTTAGTTTTCCATCTCTATCTCCTCAGCAACTTTCTTTCTAGTAACAACATTCAAAATAAGGATGAGTTTGTTTTTGCCATTTTTTTTAGCTAAAAATGCTAATTGTTTCTAATTATTTCTTGAAGTTTATATTGTCTTAATAAGGAAATAAAAAGGTAGAATTAAAACAGATCTACCAAATCATTCCTGAAGGGGAAGAAACATCATATTAATTATTATTAATAAAGTAAGAGTATTGTTTCATAATAGCAAAAATATTTGATTTTGTGGCTTTTGGGGCTTTTTCTTGTCACTGTTACTGAATGGACACTTTTGGAAAACCTGTGAAATAACTACCTTACTTAACAAATTTATTAAGATTTCAGCTCACTTATAAATAATATTTAGACTCTCTCTATGGTGTGATTATTCTTTCATGACAGACTTTTGGAACATTACCTAAGAGATTTAAAATTACTCATTATTTAAAGACATTTGTGATTTACAACAATAAACTAAGCAATCATCTCAGTTCAAGCAGATGGAAATTGCATTTGCAGGATGCATTTTATTTTTCATAGAAAATGATCTCCAACTATGTTAACACTTGTTTTTGCTTTCATCTTCCCATAATCAATTAATGAATGAATTTAAAAGTCTATCGCAACTTATTTGGTTAAAAAAAAAAAAAAAAAGAGAGAGAGAGAGAGAGAAATCATAAGAAAGAACAAATTAAGGAAAAAAATCACAAATAAAGAAAAAAGTGTCTGAGGCCTTCTGCACTTTTGCTTTTAGCTGAGTACTATGGTTGCAATGGGAAACTGCTGAAGAACATACAATATTGCAAATAATAAAATCTATCAATACATTACATTTGTAAGTTCTAGTAGTTTGCTGACATCATTACTTGAGTAATAAAGGAAGCTGGGGAGCATACCAAGAGAAAGTTATGTAGTGATATTTCAGAATCATATATTTTTGTAATCGGAAGGTGACTTTTAATCAGATATAGAAATATATGGGAGAGGACAGTAGATGTGATCTGATCACACATCTCTGTACAAAAACTCATGAGCCTGGGCTTTGGGGAGCTTTCAGATGGGAACATTTTAAGGAAAGCATCCACAATATCTTACAGATGAGATAAAAACTTGTGTAAAGATTTTAGGAGAGCAAGACTGATGATTTACAATGGAAAAGATGCATAAGTGTTGGGAATAAAGTACTTTGGATTTAAGTTTGCAGGTGAACCCATACGTAACGATGCTTGCTGTGAGGGAACAACCTGAGGCTACACACTAACCAGGAACGGATAAAGATAGGAATGTCATTGGTACCTTTGGAAGCAATTTGGCAGCACAGATAATAAAAAACTGGGGAGACACTTGGCTCCATCAGCCACAAGTGGAAGGCACATGGTCTGTGAAGACACGGCAGAAAATGACTGTGCTTCATGAAGGAAGGGTTTAATACATTTAGCAGAACCAGAGGTTCATTACTTAGTTTTAACCAACAATATTGTTCAAAATTCTATTAACCAGCCAGAGCTCTAGAGAGTAATAAAAGTAATCTTTATCTGGGACCAGTTCAAGATGAGTTTGAGCCTTGGAGGTGCCTGGCAGTTAAAGGGTGGATTACTCATAACCAAATAAAATGTTTGCTTTGGGAAGTGGAATGAAGGCAAAGGGAGTCTCAGTGCAATTAAATATAACATCTTGAAGAACCTTGTATATATATATATATATACAGGCTATTGTCATTCTGTTCTCATGTTGATGACCTCAATATCCTGCATTAGGAATACTCATTTAAGTATAAATATTTCAGCTTTATATTGAGCGTCAAAAAGGCACAGAGAAAAAGACAGAAAACAAGCTGACTTCCGATCTCTGTTAAATGTTCTAAGATCTCCTCTGACATTATACCATTGCTGTCACACACATACAAAGAGATTTATGTGTCCATCCAGTCCTTTAACTGAATTTATTAAAGATGGTATTTCCGGCTTAGTGAAAGTGACTGCCAGCTCTGTCCATTCCCACACTTGAGCAGCATTTGGCAAAGATAAAAAAGAATTTATCAGTAAACTATATATATATTTTTTAATGTTTTTCTGTGCACCTCTCACTCCCCCACCCATTATTTTTTCATCAAATATCAACATTCTCTATGGAAAACAGTCACTTCCTTTCTGTCTGATTAAAATCAGCAGGGAAAGAAGGTGGGGGGGGGGGGGGGGTTGAGGGAGTAAAGAAAGAACCACCCAGTGCACCGAGGGAAACCTGAGAATGATCAATTAATCTTCTGTTTTCAATCTGTGAACTCTGCTGTCTTGAGCCCCATAGTCTTTTGTTTGTACAAATAAAATAAACAAATTAGACCTGATTGAGTGTACTTGAAAAAAAAAAAAAAAAGGAGGGGGGAGGGGAGGAGGGAGGATTTTCAGTAGAAAGTTTAGTAATTACCAAAAATCCTTGCAGTCATTAGATAAATTCCTGGGAAATATGAGATTCCCCAAACATTTTCTTGTACCCAGTGTTCTGATTCCATCACGTCCTATGCACTATGGCTTTGATTACAAATGAATCAAGGCTCATCTTTTTCTTGGGCCATGGCAAGTGCATTCCCAGCATTTAAAAAGGGAGTTTTTTACATGCCAAGATCATCTGTGATTTATTGGCTCATGGGCTCATCTGGATTTAATTTTTGAGTCTGGCACCAAGTCCCTAATTGGTTTGGTCAGTTCATTCCATTTCTCAGCTCTGAAGCTCCTCATCTGTAAAACTAGAGGGATGATAAACACACCAGAAGCCCTGTCAGTAACTTATTGGAGCGCCTATGAAAACAGCAGGGACATAAAACATTGTCTGAGAGGTAATGATGTTACCTTGTAGGATCTTGCCGAAGACCCACCTCTTGCACTTCAAGTCCTGGGATGTCACAAGGAAGGTAACAAATGCAGGCACTACACACTGAGGTAGGAACATTTTACAGCTGCCTCCTGCTCCTGATTTTAGTTCACTGTACAGAAAAAGGGTATTCCAACATGTCACCACCTACATGTGATCTTTCCTCAAATAGGTTACCTGGTTTCAGGTAATAACTTTCTACTGGATGTTAATGCATATTTGTGGTATTTGGATTTGAATGGAGATGACAATCATAATGAAACACATAATAGTTACTTTCCTTGTATTTTAAAAAGTTTTCATAGGTGACTATAAACTGGACTGTAATTTCAAATAAATGCAATTATTCAATCTGATTTCATGTGCACTGCAAGTGGAGAAAAAGGAAAAGAAAAAGCACAAGCAGGTGCTGAGCTGCTTCTCTGGCTTGCTATTAAACAACTACAACAATAACAAATTCTACCAGAGAAGGCCCTCTGCTACTTACTTTCCAAGGAAGATCTCAAGGCAATGAATAAACCAGGAGACAAATCTCCTTGCAGGAGAGAATTTACCAGTATGTGCTTGGCCAGACCAGAAACAGACTTACGCTACTACTCCTACTTGATTTGGTCATTCAATTAATTAATTAATTTATAATTTGCAAATGGAAAATTGCATACAGGTATGAGAAAGTGAGGTTATATACTTTTGGACTATTACAGAATCACGGAATCAATAAGTCCTGAGGACATTTTATATAAACAACTTGGGGACATATACATTCTTCAGGAATAACAAGGAATAACCTTGAAAAGAAAGTTCATGAAGTTCAATGAGGAAGGTGCAGAGTCCTGCACCAGGAGAGGAGCAGCCTGAGGCACCAGAATGTGCTAGGGACCACCCAGCCGGAAGCACGTTTGTAAAAAAGGGCCTGGGGGTCTGGCTGGACACCAAGTTGAATGTGAGCCATCAATGTCCCTTTCTGCTAAGAAGGCTAACAGTATTCTTGACTGCATTAGGCAAAATTTTGCCATCAGATCAAGGGAGGTCACCCTTCCCCAGTATTCAGAACTGCTAAGGCCTCACCTGGAGTGCTATGTCCAGCTGGACCCACCTGTACAAGGGAGACATGGACATACTGGAGAGTATAACAAAGGGCTACAAAGATGATGAAAAGACTGGAGCATATGTCAAAAGGCTGAGCGAGGTGGGATTCTTCAACATGGAGAAGAGGAGGCTTGGGGGATCTTATAAATGTATGTAAACACCTGAAAAGAAGGTGCAAAGAGGATGGAGCCAGGCTCTTTTCAGTGGTGTCCAGGGACAAGACAAGAGGTAATGGCAACAAAATGTAATGCAGGAGGTTCCATCTAAACCCATGAGACCCACTATTGAAAGACTCCTCAGGGAATTACAGAATCATTAAGGTTGGAAAAGACCTCCAAGGTCCAACCACCCCCTACTACCAATGTCACCCACTAAACCATGCCCCAAAGTACCACATCTAACCTTTCCTTGAACAACCCCAGGGAGGACAGTGACTCCACCACCTCCCATTACAATGGGAGCAACCCATTCCAATGTCTAACCACTCATTCTGAGAAGAAAATTCTCCTAATTTACAACCTGAGCCTGAATCTGAACTTGAGGTCATTCTCTCTTGTCCTAAAAGAAGCTGGAAAATTTCCCTCCTTGGAAATAGTCTAAAGCCATCTTGGCATAGTCCTAGAAAACCTGCCTTAGGTCACCCTGTTTGAGCTGGGGGGTTGGACCAGATGACCTCCAGAGATCTTTTCCAACCTCAACCATTTTATTGGTTGATTCTATAAAAATTGGAGAAACAGAAGAAAATAATGTCAACACTATGAGGAAAAAATCAGCAACACATGTATCAGAAAGGTAGAAAACTGTATGAGCTTACAGACAATATAACCTACAGTGACTGTTCTAGTGTATCTGATAGAAACAAAACATCCTAATTTCTCTCATCCATGAAACAGTGTTTATGCCTGAGTAACATTTCCTGTGATCGCATTTTCAAGTATAAATATTAT
This sequence comes from Heteronetta atricapilla, assembly GCA_011075105.1. NCBI lineage: Eukaryota > Metazoa > Chordata > Aves > Anseriformes > Anatidae > Heteronetta > Heteronetta atricapilla. The sequence continues at coordinate 68,935,550 of CM021733.1, forward strand.
TTTGTATGCTGATAGCAGTCAGAAGGAAAAATTCCTTTTATACTGGAAGATAAGAAAATAAGCAAACATAACTCTTCTAATCATTTTTTTTTTTTTCTTTACATGTTCTGGATTCGAAAGAATGTAGCAGATGCTTTTTCTCAATTACTCTTTATCAAGAATATTACACACAGATGTGTTTCGGAATGTTTATTTTTCTTTCAATTAAAAACTACCAAAAAATATTCCATGGGATGGGGAACACCTCTTTCAAACCTTTACTTGCCAATATTTTAGTGGTCACTGGGTAATTTTATTATATAAATCCAGAGCTAGGAAATAAAAGAAAAATAATGAAAAAAAAAAGAAAAAAGAAACTACTCTTTCCTTTGTCTGAAAATATACAGAGAAGTTCAGAATTAATTTTCACAGCTTTAACACAGTGACATCATGTGCCCAATTCCCAAGTCATTTATTTCTACCCATCTTATATTCATTTGCCCAGTGCAAAATGCTGTTGATCTCTGTGACGCTTTCATCTAAAGCTAAGATTATTTGTAACTGGGTTTCCCCAGTTGTGTCTCCCTTTTCATTAGAAAACATTGTCTGGATGGCACCTGAAGTTCCTGTGTATTCTTCCATGATTTCTGCATGTCTGGGCCAGCAGCAGATGCCAGGGAGTGGAAAACACCAGATGTGCAGGTCTGTTGTCAGAGTAGGAGCAAGGAATGGGACTCTTGAAGAGGTGCTATTCTCACCAAGGAAAAGCTTCATACAAGATAAAGGAAATGTGTGGCAGGGTCAGAAGTAGGCTGCCCTCAACTTCTCACTTTTGACAGACCTCTCCTGAATGCCTTGGCTATACAGCAGTTATAAGCTGGGTGCTGTGGTTATTGTGTCTTCTGTGGTCATGGCAGATATCTGTCAAGCATACCCTTTGCCTCATGTGCTGTTGTACACTTTCAGTACAGACATTTGATGACTACTTCTATTAACTCTAAAAAGCATAGTTTTATACCACCCTCTATTTAGAAAGGCTCTCCAGTTTCACAGAAAGGAATTGATCCTTTTTGGACTTTCAGCTTGTGTAACAGGAAGTGCGTTTAAAATTTATTCATTTATCAAGGAAATGACTGTTTTCTAGTATGACATGAGAAAATTATATATATTTTTTTCTTTGAAGAACATTTAAAAAATCATGTGTCCCAGGGTATTCTGGTGGCTTCCTTCATGCATGAAAACATTCAAAGGTTGTAAGTAAGTTTTCTTCTTCATGGAGTAGTTTTACAACCTCAAGAAAATAATGTGTTTTAAACACACTACAAAGGTGGAAAGATCATTGCTAAATATGCATTCTTTAGGAATTTAGAAAATAAATGTATGTTAAAATCTTGTTTCAGTTTTTGTGGTTTTTGTTTTTGTTTTTAACTGAAATGCAATCTTGCATTTTAATAAAGAGAAACAAGTGGTCAGTATTCCTTCTCATTACTCTTTTCTTACTTCAAGGATGTAAGACTGAATGTACTAATGATTAGTCCCTCTCTCCCCTCATACCCCAACACACATTCACAGTACAGTTAATTCAGTGAAAAACCTTGAACTTTCTTTTCTTTCTTTTCCTACTTTTTTTTTTTTTTTTTTTTTTTTCCTAATGAAGGAAGGAAGAAAAAGCAAAGCAAAACATTGAATTTTCTCATCACATCATTAGGAGGTAAATCCTGTCTCAGCATTGGCCAGGCTGCCCTAATTTTTGGTGTATAATTCTGGTAGTGGCAGTGTACACAGGCTCACTTCTGTGTGCAAAAATAATCCCTGGTTTTTATACAGCTTGGTGAACTTCATTAGGAGGGCACTGGGGAGAGTAAACCAGTAAACTCAAACTTTACAGCAGCCCAGACCCATTCAGAGCTCTTCTAGGTCAACTGGAAGACTTTTGATATCAGAGAGCACGTGTCCATAGAGAAATTGTACATTAAATGAAAAAGAAATGGGGAGGAAGGATGAAAATAATTGCTCTGGAAAAATGTGCTTCTTGTTTTATGATATTTTCATATGACTCTTCAGAGTGAAAAGAGAGCAGCTGGACTTGTGCTCATTGTTTTGGTCAGCCTAGACTCTTGCACTGAGAAACTGCGGGAACTGACTTTCAGGGAACTGTAAATGTCATAATTTCATTAATTGCTTTAACATGTGTTTCTTTTACATGTCTGAAAGCAAATGCAATTGAAAGTTGAGGTTTCTGTGGCATTCCTGAAAACAAATCTGACTAACAATGTGGACCAAACCTTATAGAATATATTTTGGAGGAGAAGCAGTTATACAAAAAATAATTATTTTAGACTTATTTCTGAAAATGTGTGACAAATTATTATTACGATTATACCTGGAAACAAATTTTAGTGTTTATTGGAAGGATATTACACTATTTAAAATATACACTATAAAAGTTCTGACATTGTAGAGATAGTAGAGATAGTAGATATTAGTAGAGATAAAATCATGGGGTCCTGTAGAATTTTAAACACTCCTACAAGAAGTGATTTAAAAACTACATAGGACCAGGTTTCCCACCGACTTTTAGCTATGTGTCATGTATGTGATTTATCAAAATCTAGCAAGGACAGGAATACACAACCAGGATTTACCAAAGGCTGTTGTGCCTAGAAAATATATATGCTCATTAAGGATATTTCATGTTTATCTGCTTTATGGAAACATTTTTTACTTGCTATGTCACTCATTCTCTGTGCTGTTTTCTTGGATTCTGTAAGCCTGGCTCTCTGCGCTTTTTCACAGACAGAAAACAATTAAGGAAAACATCTTTCTTTTCTGATCTCAAGTGAGAATTGTGGGTTACTGAGTAGATACGTGCTTCAGAAACAAAGCAGAAGATTGCCTAACAACAGCAGGCTTTCTTTAGAAAAACCTCCTGTGCTTGCTATTTGTCTGCATCTGAAATGTTGCAAAGTAAGTCCTTTTTTTTTTTTCTTTTCTTTTTTTTTTCTTTCTTTTCTTTTCTTTTTTCTTTTCTTTTCTTTTCTTTTCTTTTCTTTTCTTTTCTTTTCTTTTCTTTTCTTTTCTTTTCTTTTCTTTTCTTTTCTTTTCTTTTCTTTTCTTTTCTATTCCATGTTATTTCTGTTTTCTAACTATCATATCCTGGTCAATTCCTCAAAGAGGAAAATACACACTTTAGAAAAGTATATTAACACATGAAATTACCTTTATTAATTACAAAGAAGCTTCTGTACAGAGTATTAAATGCAACTCTGAGTAAATATTCAAGCAATACTTGAGATATTAATAGAAAAATAGAAGTGTCACTGACTTGAAACTCAGCAGGAATGCAAATAATTGTAACACTTTGAGACAGAAGAGGTTATAGAATAAATCCTTATGAACAGGGACTGTCTTGTTTGTGTAGTTGAATATCACTTTTACAGGACTCTTAAGTGCTTCGGCAACAAAAGGAAGAATAATAAAAAGAAGTATAATGTAGGCATACTAAAGTACCATGCAGCAATATTCAGCACTGTTCATTTTCCTTTCAAATGGCAGTGCTTAGTAAATAAGAATGTAAGTGCCTTTCTTGTACTAAAAATAGGAGAAATAAACCCTGCAAATAACTGAGAATAAGAATGTTATTATACTATGGGATATTTAAGCCATTAAATCATGAAAACACATTGTTATTAAATAAAAGGAGTAGCTTAACAGCAGAGACTGCTATTTGCCACTCAAGGAATGTGCCTGCTTACAGCAGGAAGTGTGAGGCAGCCCCCAGCCCCAACCCCAACCCCTCCGCAGGCTGGGAACAGGCATGCAGCCAACAACTCAGGAGTCTTGGGCTAGCTGTTTTAAATCAGCAGCACATGCGCAGTGAGACTGAAGAGCTTCAATAACCATTTGCATGCAAAAAAGGATTCACTTTGCAAGCTCTTTGCATTGGGTCCCTCTTCTCAACAAGTCAATCATTTACATGGGTTAAACCTACCTGAATAAAATAATAATAATAATAATAATGGAGGGTGGGGGATCATTTTCTGCTGACTTAGCAACTTAGCTTTGTGGGTGAGCTCACTGTGTGGTCAGCTGGGACCAGAGCTGAAAGAAAAATGTGTGTGCATCCAGGAGCCTTGGTTTAGAGCTGGACTGCTGTTTTGGTGACACAACTTGTTAGTTCAACTGTAAAGTGAAACATCTCTTCGGCCTTAATGGAGCTACTTACTTAATTTGGGCAGCATTATGAGGCAAGGAGGCACAATCTGACTTTCAGAAACAAAGATTCAACTTTGAGAAAATTTGCAATACTTGCTATTTGACACTGAAGAAGGAATACAAACTCCTGTAATTTTGACTTTTTCCAGAAGTGTATTTGACTGAGTTGTTTTGGTGTCAAGTGTTTTTATAGAAGAACAGAGTACCATCCACTATTGCTAAGGCAGATTTAGTGTGGTCTTTCTTCCATTAATTGATGTCATTGCTTGGAAAACAGCGGGTATATGAAGCTCATGAATGTTAGAAAATGTTAGAAAAAAACAACAACAAATCATACAAATCTTGCAGCATTCTTGCAGCATTCTGTTTATTTCAGCAATCATAGAGCAATAATAATGAAGTCTTGATACTCTGTATTCATATATGAAGACTATCATTGTTCATAGCACCAATGAAATTTTATTGTGCTTAGTCTGCACTGGTTAGCTTGATTTTTGCACCTTCCATGCTTTAAAGAAGATGCGATTAGTTGATTCAAGGGATTTAGTTAGTCAGAAGGCAGTTTGCTCTGCATTGGTGAAAAAACAGGTAAGATACCTCTAATGCATATCAATGCAAAAACAGATTATTGTACAGCACTGGTCCAAATATTAGTATTTTTTATCTGAAAATGTGACTGGCAATAAGGCAAATTACACCTCTAAAAAAGGCTGAAAGGAGACAATGAATGTCTTTATTTTGAAGCAGGAATCTGACAGAAGTGTAGGATGTAGATAAGCTAGCTTTTAAGATTTATTTCTGATACTATATATCGTGAAAATATTTAGGACAGGAAATCATCTTGTCCCAGATTCTCTGCTTTGATACAATTATTAAAAAACAAGGATCTGGGAGTTTCCACAGTTGAAAATTCAAAATCTGGGTCTGCAGTCAGTTTTTCATTTTGATTATTTAATTAAAGGCATCTTGTTAAAGGAGGCTTGAACCAGGTCAATATGAGCCAAACCCTCCAATCTGTGCTTGAATGCAAGTTTGCAAACTGTTCATACTCGGGATAAACTTTTGTCCCCCTTTTCCCATATTTATCAGTAAAATTAAGTCACTTGGTTTCTGCAACAGATGGTTTATTCATAGTTCTCTATTTTGTTCGTACAGCACGTATTATTTCAAGGCAGTATCCCACCTGTATACTAGATTGACCTGGGGGTGATTATAGCTTCCAGGTTTTGAGAAAATGAGGTGCACTCAACCTAACATGAGTAAACCCACAACAGCCTTTAATCTTTTCATTAGTTTTTAGTGAAAATCAACACATAACCCCAAAGGAGAACATTTCTTAAGTCTGGATTAATGCCACTAGTCAAGAAGACCTTCCAAAAGCTATTGTATTTTTGGTATAATCAAAAGTAATACTCTTACAGAGTTACTGAACAAAATTGTATTCCGTAGGACCCTGGTGGAATGAAAAAACAACACAAAAAAACACTGTTTCACCTGAATTTAAACACTGTCAAACAGTACATCACAACTAATTTATCCTGTACTTCACTCACAACTTCTCCTTTGTGCCTCATCACAGCACATGCCTCATTTGTGTTTCCATCCACCTCACTGAGAAAGGCATGCCTCACAGGTTGAGAAGCAACCCTATAAAATGAGCTCTGTACATACACTTAGCTTGACTGTTTCCAATCTCCTTGGCAATATCAGAGTTTTCTGGTTTAAATTAATTTCCCTAGTTACAAGTAGTATCTTGAAATTAAGTGTTTTAACTTTTTGGACTGAGAGTGAAACAACCTATATCCCCATTCCAAATGTGTGGGTGGTGCAGGAAAAATATCTCGATTTTCACTGGGACATACTTTGCCTTGCTCCAGACTCCTTCCTAATCAGCTTGTAAATGATTGATCTACATGTACAGTTGTGGTCTGTTCACTAAGTACAGACATAGTAGAAGCTGGCATAGTGAGGAGGTACAATAACCTGAACGAGTGGTCTAAAGTTGGACTGAGCAAGACATTTCTACTTCCTTACTTCTGGAATAGTCTTCTCCTGTAAGGAAACACCTTGTGTGCATTGATAACACTGCAAAACTGAGCAAAATCTAAATAAAACATAAAAATAAATAAAAATAAAAATAAAAATAAAATAAGGTGTTGAGGGATCAGTATAAAAAGAAAATTTTAGCTAAACAGGGCTGTTGCCACCTCATAGTCCATATAAGCAGAAAGTATGTTCCTCCTTATATGAGGAACACTGAAGTCAATTTCTTGGTCTGAAATGCTTTTTGGTGAATCTATCTCCAAATATTGGCTATGGAGGCAGCCTAGGAAAATGGCATCAATCTTTTCAAAGTTGCCTTACATCAAGACTACAATATGTTATGTTTTGTTACTTTGTAGTGTCTTCTGGGCATGCAGAGGTGTGCTCTCTTCCTGTACTGTCTTGTATGTATGCTGGGTGAACTAGGAAAAATGGCAAAGGGCTAGCTCCCTTAAAAATAAAATTAGAAAAAGTTCAGTATTGGAAGTAACTGATTTTTATAAAGGAGTGGAAATTCTGGTAGGAGCATTCTATAATCCAGTCTCTACTCCAGGCATTTAATGTATTTCATATTGAAGGTGAGGCTTCCCAAGGGAAGCCTCACTTTGGCTTTAGTGGAGCTGGAAGCTGAGCTTTTTCCTTCTTCCAAGCAAATTCCTCTAATTGCTAAAATAGGGTGTCCTGCTACAACTTGTGCTCTTTATTCCTGCCCTACTTACTTCAGAATTATTTTCTGCTCAGGTTATGGACTTGAAAATTTCTTCATATTTTGGTATCAAGCCAGAATACTCCAGTAGCTTGGATACTCTCTGGGAATATTGAAGATGTGGACTCACAAACGCAGAGAGAATTTAACCTAGATTTTCAAATCCATGGGAGAGGGAACTGTCTAGTAGATTACTATGTGAATGTATGAAGTGGAGTTGTATAGTGGTTCTTTCTCTGTGCTTGTTTAAAAAGAAAGTGCCTTCACAAGATTTGCTTAGAATCCTGTCCTTAGAGGTCCACATTAAATGTACATTGTCAGTATTTTCTGACTCTGTGAAAGGGCAGGTTCCAACGACTGCCTGAAGAATGAGTCTGCTTTGTCAGAAAATGCAAACAGTAATTCAACAACAACAAAAAGTACAGTTCTGCTAGGACTGGATTAGATTAAAACCATAATGAATTTTTGGAAGCACCCTTGGATAATGCATTTTGGAAGGCCAAAACAAAGTGAGAATTATCTAGAGACTTCTAATTCTCACTAATTTACTTAAACCACATAAACATTCCTCCTTAACACTCATAATGAATTGTTCTAAATTAAAGAGGTCATTTCAGATTTGAAATCAGCTGTGATCAAGAAAAAAAAAAAAAGAAAGAAAGAAAAAGAAAAAATACAAGACAAAACAAATAAATGGAACACTTAACCAATCTATTACTTAACCAACCTATACATCTAGGGTTTGTAGCAAAATATCCATAAATGTTTGTGTAACTTAACTTATACATTATTCAAAACATATTGGTCAGGAATTTGACTAGGAAAAAGAAAACAACACAATAAAACATCAAAAAAAAAAAAAAGCTAGAAATAAATAAAGGTGAGTGATGGACAAAATATTACTAGACTATTAACAATAGTGAATAAAACAACAACAACAACAAAACAACATTAGTCTTATGTTAGGAATGAAAAAAATCTACACATGGATAATCTTGGACTTGGATAAGTCTCACTGGCATACAGTGTCTCTTAGAGCTAAGGTTACCATATGTATATACTTCTCTTGACACATTTTTTTACACACCAAAAAAACAGGAAGAAAAGTAGGATTGTATCATGCCTAGACAAACAGTACATAACATACGTGCTGGAACTCATATTTCCTGGACGTGTCAGATCCCCTGAATAATGAATACATACACAGCAAATGCAAATGTTACAGAAATAAGGCAGATGTATTGTGAAAGAGATACCTGCAATTAGGATTCAACAGGATATTAAGGCACGTCTTTGCCACCTTTGTCCCTTGCTTTCAGAAGCAAAGGACAGGCAAGTAGCTTGTAAAAGAAGCAGTAACATTGGCTGAGGCACTACTGACTCCTCTTTTCTGTGTAAGACCTAAAATATACTGAAGGAAAAATGGGACGTCACTCCTCATTTTAATCAGCTCCTCACCATCTTTGAACACTCACATTTCATTTTTCATACTTAAAGACAAAAATCTGAAACCCCAGAAATAGGTAGGAACAGTCTGAAGAAATGAGATAGGCATGCATGCACACACACACATGCGCAAACATGTATGCACACACATGTTTTTTGAAAGGGGGATCCCAATGACACACAAAATGGATATTATGAAATATTTTGGTCAAGATGTGGTAAGGTGTATTCCTACATTCAAAAAAAAAAAAAAAAAAAAAAAAAAGAAAGGAAAAAGAAAAAAAGGTAGAGACATCACAACTACCCTGGCCAAGTCCTTCCTTAGTCTTCCTAAGAGCCCAAGAAAGAAATGCTAAATGCTATGGACAGTACTTACATCAGGGATCACAACCAGATCAGCAGGAGCCCACTGTTCTTACAAATACTATATACACTAAAAGCATGACTTTCTCTGAAAATGTGAAAATGTAAAGAGATGTAATTCAGGGAAGACACATCTTCTAACAACTGTGAACAAGATACCACACAGTTGGTAACAATAAGAATCAAAGAAAATTTCTGTCTGCATGTGGAAAAAGAAAGGAGTTATGATAATTTTAATATGTAAGAATCAAATCACATTCAGAAAAGCAAGACAAATCACTCCCCCCCCCCCCAATAAAAGAAAAGAAAAGAAAAGAAAAGAAAAGAAAAGCTAAATTGCTAAGGTGGCTGCTCAGAATCTAGTCACAAGAATCTAGTCACAAATTAATCCTGAAGTGAACAGAGCAAGTCTCACTCGGTTTTTGTCATGTAGGGACAGGACATGATAGTGGTCTGTTAGATACTGCTAAGACTGAGAAGTCTTCAACTTAGAGTAGACATATGCTCCTGGTATGAATGTACATATGGACAATTTCTCAAATGAAACCAAATCATTTCTTAGCAGACAAGATCCCTGATACATCCAGTCTGGCGTCTTGCCTCTGGCAATAAATCAGGCTCAGTGTTTCAGAAACAGTCTCTAAAATACTACAGTGTATCTGCCCATTAGTGTAACGTGAAATATAAGTAAGCAACAGGGAAATTCCTTCATGATATTTTTGTCAATCATACATTCTGGATCATTAGTTTTTCATTGCCCTTATCATAGTACGAATAACCATTAATGTTGTTACTGGCAATAAAATTAGTCCACACTTAAAAAAAAAAAAAAAAAAATCAAGTTATTGCAGCTAATTCTAACCAAATGGTGACTGCACCATTTATTTATTCTATTTATTCTATTTTTATCTCATATTAAAACATAATACAATTATATATCACAAAAAAAAAAAAAGTCAGGTACTAAAATTTGCTCTTATCTCAAGTTATAGGGTCAATGTAGTCTCAAGCAATGTGTGCAATAGATTCACAGACAAAATGAAACATTTCATCAAACATCACTTCACCTCTGTTCTGATACAGGCTAAAAAATGGGTAGGTCCGCTTTTTATAACTTTCATAGTTACCATATGTTAATCATTTTGAGATAAGATTTTAAGCTTTTTTTTTTTTTTTTTTTTTTTTCCTTGCTAGAGCTACCAAAGAGCAGAAGAATGTGGGGAAGGTAACAAGATCCAATGCCAAAATAAAGAATGAAATTGCTCTGAAAGGTGCTGTTTGTAATTCCCACACAAATAACCTCCCTGCAGTAAAATTATACATTATCTGTAAATATACAACAAATATACATTATCTGTAAATATACAACAATAAAAAAAATACAACAATCGCCTGTAATGGATGAATTCCTGTTTTGCAGTTCCTGATGAAAAGTGGTAGTTTGTCTTCCCACATCTGATACAAAAGCCAGACATTAGGACATTAGTCTTTCTAATTTAGCTACCTTTCCAGTGGCTAATATATAAATATTTATTTATTAACTACTGTACCAACATACTATGTATATAATATTCATATCACAGACACAGTAATACACACAGCTAACCCAGTGAATACACTCAAAGTGTTTTCAGTGCCTTCATTAATTCTTTGGACTACTAAAAAGATATTGTCTTATGGAAAGCACTATATAATACACAGCACTGTGTATTTATTTTTGCAGTTATATAACGGGGCAAAGAGTAATTGTCTAATCAAACCAACAAATCAGGTTTTCAAGAAAATGAAAACCTGAAAAATGTCACATGAACCTATGGTAAGAGTTCATCTTGGTTTCTTAGCCCTTTTATCCATCATTCTCCTAAGCAGTATAGGATGGTTTTCAGTGAAACAGAAAGACATTTCAAAGCCAGCACCTGTAATACAGCATATTGAAACTAAGGGTATCAGCATTTACAAAATAAAACTGTTTTCTAACCTGTCATGAAAAGTGTCAATATTGTCTTTTCATCTTCTCCTACTGCTAAATTTAATTGCTAATTTATCATTCAAATATTATTCACAACTAAAATTTCAGTTTCAAATTGTTATTGTTATTGTTTTTTGTTGTTCAGCCAAAAAAATATCTGCAGATTAAATCCCATGTTAGCAGTTATGTCTGTTTTTTTTTTTTTTTTTTTTTTTTTTTTTTTTCACCTGCAAACAAAACATGAAATCTTTTACAACAAAAATCAAAAGACTTGTATTTTATGGTGTGCATTGTTTGCTTTAATCAAATTACCCTCCACCTGAAAAGAGAACATAATAGTGGATTGGAATTTGTGTGAGTGAATTTGAGGAAAATGATGTTACTATGTCTGGCAAAATGAACACATGTATTTAATGGTATTTTATCAGTATGCTGTCAGATCAATCGAATCTACACCTCACATTTTCCAGACTCATCTCATTTTGCCATCTCTTGTAAAGAAATTCTTTTATTCCTTTAGCCATATTTATAGCCCTTGTTTGGTACACCTCTCTCAGCAATATTATTTGTCAGTAAGGTGGCAGAAGGATGTGACAGGCTATGGTATTAATAAGAAAGGCAAAAACAAGGACTTTAAAAAAAAAATAAAAAATTGCTTTTACCCACATTTTTTATCTAAAGTGATTTGAGAGATGGATATAAACCCACTCTTCACACATATTTCGCAATTCCAGAGTTATTAGAAAACCCCATATAGTTGGTAATATTTGATTATCAGCCATGTATTCATCCTCCAATTTTGATAGATTGGTTGAAATAAGCTCCTTTGTTTGGCATAACCAGCTTGTGGCAATTGATTCTGTGGACTCCAGTGTCCTCAATCCATCCATCAGCCATGCTTTTCATACTTTGTTTTCCAATTCTTTTGCAGCAATAGGTATGACCTAATTATGGCAGGACATAAGGGGATATGAAGTTTGCCAGCAAACTTCTGGAAGGATAAAAGGTGATGGAAAGTACAGGGGAAAGTGAAAAAAAAGTATTTTGTTGGTTTAATATTGGAGAGCAATGCGTAATCAGAACCTGTTGTTCAAATACAGCATTAGGTCAAGGCACTTGAGATTCTTAGCAGAGGTTCTAAAAAAGAAAAACTTTTTTGGAATAAAAGCATGACATCAGATATTCTTCCTGCTAGGGTTCTTTTTCTTTGAAGATAAAAAAAAAAAAAAAAAAAAAAAAAAAAAAGATAAGGAAAGAAAAGGAAAGAAAAGAAAATGGGAAAGGAAAAGGGAAAATAAGACAGAAATTGAGGGAGAGAGAGAGGGAAAAAATAGGGAAAGGGAAAGGGAAAGAAAAAGGGAAAAAATCCTGGAAGGTTTAGTCAGAGACTTTGGATATGATTTATAAGAGTTGGAGCACTCAAAACAAATTGCACTGATCTAGATTCTTCAATCTGTCAATGCCACCATCACTGCCTGCAGTACTCTCTCTGTTCTCAGTGCAGTGGACTATGATATCTTATTTCATACATCACTTCATATTATGAAATATATAATCATACATCATACATCCAGCAAATTGCCCTGCACAGCACTGAACGAGTGTTTTGATCTCAGACTGTAAGATTGCCCAGCAAGGTAAGTAAAAATAACAGCTTGTGAAACATTAGGTAGTCTCAATTCATTGTGCTGCTTTAGACAGGGAAAAAAGGTTTACAATATACTACTCTTCTGTTCTGGTCTCTGAGTATTTCTGTGCTCAATGGTCCCCAAAGTTCAGTGAAGCAGTGATGCCTGTGCTGATTTCATTTGATTTCTTCTGCAAGATTACCTTAGCACATCTGGTAAAAATTAGGTAAACAGATTAGTTACGGTTCTGTTTTCAGTTAATTTCTTGAAGCCCCTGCCCTCTCTTGTCTGTTGCAGAGGAAAGACATACATTTCTGAGAGGCATGAAGGTTCTCATTACTGGCCCCAGTTAGGGATTGCACAGCCAGTGTCAAGTCTGATTAGATTTCAAGAACTCCAGATCCATAATTGGTGACAATTGCAATGTGTGCTGGTGATGCACCTCAGCTGAGAGCACTGCTTGTCCAATAAGGAGAGGCTCTCTAATCCACAGAAGTATGTCACACACTTGCAGTTTTAATGAAACTGTAGTCAGCTGAACCCAACTACATTTCATCTGTATTATGCTATGTAAAATTATTTGGTGATCTATAAAGCAGGTAAAGAACATCTGAAAATGATCAGGCATGAACATTTCCCTGCATTTTAAATCTTTATGTCTTTTTTCCTCCTTAACACAAGACGAGTGATAGTTGCAGAAGAATTGCTTTAGGAGAAGTAATAAAAATGCAAACACACTCTTTTCATCGACATCTTGTAGCTGGTAGGCTGTGCTAGATAGGAATGAGCATGCATCACTATCACCATATCTAATGGATGGCAGACACAGTGAAGCAGAGAATACCTGTGGCCAGGACTGCCACCTGCATAATTCTGAGAGAGCCATTTCACAATTCCCAGACTGCGCTAAAGCTTACCTCCCTTAAGGACAGGACACCACTGCTGCTTGGCAATTGAGGAAAATGAATACCAACAGTGGGAAGACAAGCTTTCAACATCTCATCTGCCAGAAAGTCAGGTGGTTTTGAACACAGGTACAATGCAGATGATCAGTGAAAGTATTAGCTTGAGCAAGGTATCTTCCTTTGCTGGAGACCTTCATACTGGTACTTCAGAATACCACAAGATGTGCTTTTTGCCCCTAACAACTTCTAGGTTTCACTTAAATCCAACATCCTCATGTCTTGGGACTTCACTTTCTGTTTATGACATTCAACTGCTACACTATATTAATTCAATTTTCCTAGGGTACAGTTCTCAAGGAAATGAATACCAAGCATAAAGATTTATTAGATCTCTCAGTTGCTTTCACAAATCCTTGTTTTCATTCAATCAAGGAAACTTTGTTCACAGTTTCAGCTACAAACTGTCTGTTACCAAAGCAGCAATGTCCTGTGAGTTTGCACAGAGCCTGAAATCAGAGCTGAGTGCTGCTCGCCTCAAGCAAATACCCCTTGTGGTGTTGGGTGCACCCTCAGAGCAAGAAACATATATCCAGAACAGAAGAAAATTAATCATCTAATCATCTTCATTCATTCATTCAAACAAACAAAAGGCCAAGTCTGGAATGCTAAATATCTAGGCCAAGGAAGGTGCAGCTGGCAGGTTTTGAAGCTGTGCCTTCAATTCCAAAGTGTTGGCAATCAAGAGCATAAATTGAGATGATTGACAGCTGTTAGGAAAGGGCCAAATTCCCTCCAGGAAGAAATCATAACACCTTCTATGTCTGCAGTGTTACCTGTCACAATAGAGAATAAGGCACATGGTCCTTGTTGAGAGGGAATCAAGGAAGGAGAAAAGATAAGACTTCTGGGATCCTGTATAAAAATCCCTGTTCTTCAGAGTTTACCTACAAAAGCACTACAATGACAAGGACAACTATTTCTCAACCTGTGTATATAGAGCAAACAGGGCACCTTTTGGGCACTGATTTTTCACCCATAATTTCCTGTTTGAACCCTCAGATATTTGTATGTATAATTTATAAATTGATAGCACAAATCTATAAATCTATAAATCTATATGCGTGACTAAACCAATGTTGACAAACAAAATGCAAATGGTGCTTAGAGTCTGCTGCTGCATTTTCCTTTTTTCTTTCTTTTTTTTTTTTTCTTTTTTTTTCCCTCTGGGATAATGAGTTGCACTCCAGAGCATCATATTAATGCATATTGGAAAAGCACTAAAGAATTGCACTTTAAGATAATTATAATAATGACTAGCTCCTGGTTCCCTTAGATAGCAAATACTTTCTTTGATTTTAAAAAATCAGATTCAGAAGTAGATCTGTTAAGAATTTCAATGTTCAGACAGAAATGAATACAGCTATTTTATTATTATTATTATTATTATTAAATGAAGAAGAATGATTTCATACCTTTTGTGTTACAGCTGACTTTAGTTCTCTTAAAATTTACCATATCATTTAATAGATATTGGCCAGAAGGCATCCCACCTACAGCTATCAGATACATTTTGAAACGGAACTACTTTGCAGCTGCAAAGTCAGGACCATGAATATGCTTCTGGTGAAGGAATGATCTTCATTACAAGAACTTCTCTGGACTTTCTGCTTCTCTCTGATCATTTTTGTTCTCGTGACAAAACTGATTGTGATATTGCCATCTGAAGGTCATATGGCTGTGTCTGAGTTAAATAAACAGCACATTTTCTGCCTTAACATAAACATCTCATCCCCACCAAGATGAATGTTGTAGTGTCTGTGCTGTGTGTGCTGGGGTTCAGCTGATTTGCCTGCAGTTCCAGGGCAGGAAATGAGAGCAAGGAGAGAGAAAGTAACATAATCATTTATTCACCTCCTGATTTTTTTTTTTTAATTTATTTTTATTTTTTTTGTCTCAAAATAAATAATGACATTTGACCTTTCTCTGAGACAACATGGAAATTAAGACACATGACAATCTTTCTTGTGCCTTCACCTTAAGGCAACTAAAACCATTCCTCACAACATGCTTTGACTGTCTTTTCCATAGATAAAAAGCCAACCATAAAAGTCATGAAACTTTCATGCCAGGCCATGGAGTAGTTAACCTAAAAGTCTAGTAAATTAGCTATTTTATTTTATTTATTTTATTCTATTTTATTTTATTTATTTTATATTTTAATTAATTTATTTATTTTTTAATTAATTATTTATTATTTAATTTATTATTTAATTTATTTATTTTTTAAATTAATTTATTTATTTTTTTAATTTATTTATTTTTAATAAATAATTAATTAATTTATTTTTTCTTCTTCTTGTGTCAAGGGAGAGTCTATAGGCCTTTAACAGGAGGGAGCATGGACACCTCTGGGGGAAATGGCTTGTCTGCTCTTAGCCTGTGCAAAGGCATAGGGAAGGAGCATCCCCTCTGGCTGTGGCATCATTCATCTCTGTGTGCACAGAGGGCTCACCTTATCACACTGTGCATGACTCTGACAAGCAGCAATGTATACAGCTCATGCGATAAGGATGGGCTCATATAGTGCCTTAGATGGCATGTACAGGGCATAATCTATATCTGATTGTACAGTGATGTTTGTTCTTCCTGGCCCTTTCCAGCCTCAATTTACATCAGATGTCAAAAAAAGAGGGAGACTTGTAGCCATTTGCAGGCAACTAACTGCTCAGCTGTATCACAGGCTATATCTTGTTGAAAAGCAGGGAAAATCACAGTGTTAGACTGTACCAATTCAGTCTGTTGACAGCTGAGGAAAGGGCCCTTCCATTTTACAAAGAGGCTGCTAATTAAGGCAAAGCAGTTGGAGAGTGAAGGGAGGATGTATTTGGAGTGCTGCTGTACTGGAGAGATTCTGATTTGAAAAATACTAACTGTCTAGGAACAAAAAAATCACACCCTAGAAAACTTAACTCTTAGTAACACAAACAAACAAACAAACAAACAAAAACAAACAAACAAACAAACTAATTCTGCTTTGCTGGATGGGGCTTATCTTTTATAAGATAAAATAAGATTATAACATTATCTTGCCAATCCCTGTTCCCTGTTCTCTGCACCGGTTCAGCCTGTTGGATGGCGTCACACGTCTCTCACCTTGAAGTTCTCAGCACCTAGTATTGTGCGGGAGTCTGAAATCTGATATACTGACCACTGACTCACAAATGTACAGTGTTGCTTTCTTTGTGTTTGTTGCCTTGCTTCACAAGTCCTTGATGTAAATCCAGTAATTCCACAGAGAAGAAAATAAAGTTAATGAAAGAGACAAATTACTGTTGGTATGAGCTGAAGTCGCTGGAAATCAAGCCCTGCATTAACTAGGTATAGCTACTAACAAAACATGGTGTATTGCTGTTCTTTTGTCCATGGGGACAGCTGTGTGGCATCTGTAATTCCAATTCAGTGCGGGTCCACCAGAGAAGTGTTCGACAAATTGTGTACATATCATCAAAGAATGGCATTCCCTAAATCTGTCTGTGGAAACTATTTTAATCACCCTATCAAGTTAATACTACTGGCAATTCATTTAAAGAAAGGAAATACCATGTACAAAATATATTGGGTGAAGTTTTTCTGGTTTTTCAGGAAGTAAATTCTGGCCTTTAAAGTTTGTGACTCCATCAAGATGGAATGATTCTCCTTCATGACAGCACACATGTGTTCTTAAAATCATCACAAATGCCTGGCTTTTATATTTACAATTTCCTGAGAACTTGTTGTTCAGTAGTGAAATCTCTGCAGATAACCTGAAAGTGAATACAACTCAATGCTACTTTAAGGCTTATCAGATAGTCATTTAAGGAACTTTCTGCTTCTCATCATGCACAACTTCCACTCGTGGGATGGAATATGCTTCACAACAGGGCTTTGGATTTTTAAAAGAAAGATAAAACAAGAAAACTACAGCAACAACAAATTCCTGCATTTCTTCCTTAACAAATTATTGACCATAAATTGAAAACTGTGGTATTCCACTGTCTCCATAGCAGTTAGCTAACCTTATGGGCTTTTTTTAATTTTTATTTTTTAATTATTATTATTTTGGGGATAAATGTTCTACCCCCTCGAGATGCTGGGATTTTCAAGGAATGTGGAGCTTCACCATACACTATAGAAGTGGAGAGTAGTTGATGGCTTTCAGAAAGTACTTTGTAGTTTGAAATATCGAGCCAAAAGAAAGAAGCTGTATTGAAGAGCTGAAGACAATTTGGTACATCAGGTTTCTTATGTGCTGAGTTTCATTTGAAGGTTGGAGTTAACTTTGTTTTGGTTAACTTTGTTAGCTGACTCATTCAGCATACTACTCCAGAACACAGTGATGAAATCCCAAATATAAATATATGAATTACCTGGTAAGCATACCCATGAGCTTTCTTCATTGAACTGGCATCCTCTCCAGTCTACCAATAAAAACGTCAGACAGGTTAAGAAATAGTGACATTTTTGCTTCTTTTGAAGAGATATGGTTTCTAACTGTGGATATAGAATTCTGCTATCCTACAGTATTCTTGGAAAACTCTTACCAAGATGGGAATACAGATTCAGATGCTTCTTGAGAAATATGACAGCTGCCACAAAACAAGATGGCATGATCTATCATGACAGTAAGGTAAGATAATAATTGACTCTCCTTGAGGGGCATATCAGTTCTTCATACATGTTCACAATGATCATTCCTTATGGTTTAAATAAGAACATTTTTAAAGTAAGGTATCTTTTAACATGAATTTCCAGACATTTTTCTGGAATAGATAGCAAGTTTGTTATTAAACATTTCATTCCTGCACAGGATGTCACATGTGTTCCAACATTTTTTAAACCATTTTTCATTCCTCTTGCCTACACAAGTGAAAGATTAGAACATTTCCCCCATTATAAGAAATGATCAAGAAAGTATACAGTTTGTAGACAGTTCTTTGGTGACATATAGTACTCTCAGCCCACCCCTTCCCCCCCTTCCCCCCCTCCCCTGCAGACACACACTCTTAGTTGTAGTAGGAATGAAATGCCAAAATAGATGGCCGAATAGGAATGAAATGAAACAGGAAAAGGCATAGAAAGGCAGAACAGGTTTTGCTATGCTATTACAAACCACTGGAGAGAAAGTTAAACCCTCTTTCCATCTATTCATCTACCTGGAGAACGAATATCTTGCCAAGCCAACTACATAAAGCTAATCAGTTCTGGAACTAGGCAGTAAAATATTTGAAGCTTGAAATGTATTCATGAGATTATGATCAGGGAGGACATCTATTCTGCATAAGCCCCTTTCTCCTATCTGTTTATGCTCCATTAACATCCTATGCTCTTCCCATCCAAAACCCTTTCATTTTCTTGAAAAGGTCCAGCCTGGGACAAATCCATTAAAAAAAAAAAAAAAAAAAGAAGAAAGAAAAAGAAATCTTAATTGTGAATTTCATCATTTTTATGGCTAGATCAGTACTTGTTGATGAAAATATTGAAATTTCACTCTAGAGTAAAGGCCTGAATTTTGGCAAGTATAACATTTTTGTCTGCTAGCACTGAAGGCTTAACTTGGCAGTCTTGCAGAACTCAAACTTAACACGTGAGCATATTTTGGCATGTGTGGAGGTGAGAGACCTTGCAGGCTAAATTTCCTGTTCGAACTCTGAGAAGAGGAAGGGAAGGGAAGGGAAGGGAAGGGAAGGGAAGGGAAGGGAAGGGAAGGGAAGGGAAGGGAAGGGAAGGGAAGGGAAGGGAAGGGAAGGGAAGGGAAGGGAAGGGTTCACTCATGTTTGTACTGCCTAGCAGTTGTCCCAGGACCCATGCAGTACTACTTTGGCCTTGTGACAGTGTGGACAATCGAAGGACTAAGGTCCTGAAATTAAATGGATAGCACCAAAATGACAGTGTGGACACAGCCAGTATTGTCCAAACATGCCTACTTTCTTCTGCTGCTGAACCAGCTTCTGCTGGTTGGTCATCCAATATTAATGTGACTGACATAATCTGGGTTTGAGGGCTTCCAGAATTGTTAGAGGAGGCTGCATACTTGAGGCAGATGGGAAGGAAGGTGACCTGGCTGGCTACCATGTTACAGATGCCACCCAGCACACTGGGTTTTGGCTGCTTGTGTAGCTGTTTTTGCTAACTGGCTACTCTTCTCCCCACTTATACAAATCTAAGAGTATGTTGTAGCTTACATCTTCTGCATATTAGCAAGTAAAATCTGCCAAGGAGTACACATTCTTACTATCTCAGAGGGTTGCACTGTAATTTTGTGGTCAAAAGCATGGAGATAGAAACAAATATCTATACCAGAGTGATGTTAATCAAAAATACATGTGATGTTTCCAAATGTCCGGTTTCCCTTTTCTTATTTGTTGCATCTCACCATATTCAAATGCATTTTTTTTTCACCTTTTCCCCAGAATCTTGTTTATTAAAGGATAAAGGGAAACATTTTTAAGAAGAGGAGGACTTAAGAAATCTCCTGCTGAAGGTAGCAGAATATTCTGTCTCTGGAAGTGGCAGTAGGAGCTGCTATTGGGGACAGCATGTGAGCCTGCTTGCTTCCTGGAGCCTGCTGCCTTACACTCCCTCGGCATCCTCATTTGCTGTCAAGGGTCCTTGCCTCACCCTTTTAATATCCACGCTAGAAGGCACCATTTCAAACCTGATAGTTCTGTCTTCCCCTCTCAGCCTCCTGTGGCAAGCCTTACCCACCTTACCCACTTTCCACTATTCATTGTGGAAAAGTACTCTTCTTCTCTCATCTTCCTTGTGTTGTGGGAGCTCCTACCACATTTTATATTGTGGGGCTTGTCCAACACTCTATTTTCTCTGCAGTTTTGAAACATTCATCATAGCCTTCCTCAACTGTCTCTTATAGAAATCTGAAAATTCCCAGCTTAGCTTTGGAGGGGAAAAAAAAAGAAGAAAAAAAAAGACCAACAGAAAGAAAACCCCCAACCCCAAACACAACCCAAGGTCCTTAATAAAATTCAGAAATGAGTTTTTTATGCCTAAGTAGCATTTATCTCACAATGGTCTAACAAAAGCGCAATTTTCCTTGATTTCATATAACAACTGCTAGTTTTCTGTTGTTGAAAAGAGAGAATATTATTTTCACTAAGATAATTAACTAAATAGTTATATCTGTCATTTATCAGCAGTTTTAATATCTTCCACAAATATACAGTATCTCTTGGAGCATTCTTTTCATTTCATCATAGAAAGTTAATAGTGTCATGTTACATTAGAAAAAATATGGTACAATTATTGATAAAGATTTCACAAGAGAGGATGATAATAATACTACCTGGGGGAAATTTCTGTTTCTCTAAGCACAGAGACATAAGACATTAAAATCAATGTGATATGCATTGGAACAAAATATAAGTCTTTACAATAGAGTCTGATCCTCATCAGTGTTGTCTTTTTTTTTTCTTTTTTTTTTTTTTTAGGATGGAAGTATGCTTTGGGGAAAAGTTGGATAAGATACTGGCTGTGGCCAAAATGTGTGTGAAAAAAAAAAAAAAAAAAAAAAAAAAAAAAAAAAAGCAATCAGATACAGATTTTCTTATTCATTCCCTGAAGCTGTGTGGGGAATTATAGATTGATCATATTGCATCTCTATATTTTCACAAAGAAGAATCTTTCCCCTTAGTCCCTGTGTAGCTTTCCAACATATATATATCTGAGTTATGTATGGGAAGGGTGGAAGTAAAAATGCCTTTGCAGCTCTTAACAAATACTAGGGGGAGAATTACCATTTGGACTGCTTCATCATTTAATGTCAGCACAGTTAAGTAATCCTCAGAAAAGTTTGTGAAGGAGGGAATTTTGTGTTGCAATACTTATTTTACAGATGGAGAAACTCAGGACATAGGTAATCAAGGAAATAACTGTAGAGTAAACTTGGCTGTGAATTACACCTTGATAACTTCTGGACATCAGACAATTTTTTGAAGATACTTAGCTGTACAATTGATTAGGAACCTCAGTCTCATTTCAGCAAATGTCTTTTCTTGCTTTACAGACTGTTTCCAATTTATGATTTCACTGAGAGCATTTTTTAATTTTACTTTATTTTTAAATTTCAACACATTTTGTTTGTTCACCATTTTACATAGTATTTGTTTCTATTTTTGATATTTAGTGATAAAATTCCTTCCAGTGTATAGCTTGTCAAACAACTGTGAAACCTGTGGCAGAGGAAGAAGTAGAATACAGAATTTAGTGTCTAGTCCATCCTTCAGGCAGTCATCTACTGCATGCATTGTACTATGTTCAACTGCATTAAATTCATATTTGCAATTTAAAATGCGATAGGTGAAGGAAAGTGTGTTAAATGTTTGTGACACATGACAGGCTATCTTTTCACTTACTCTCTTGCAAAACAGTAGGACAGCCATGTTTCTCATTTCATTCCTTGTGTTAGTCATTCAATGGACAGACCACTAAGTATGAAGTTGAGAACATTTATAGTTTCAACGTTGACCAACTTTTTTAGAAAGCAAACATATTCCTGCTCCAGATCTAACTACTGCTAATTACAATGTCACTTGTAATTGATTTCATGTTTTTACTTCAAGACCTGCCTGCCATCCCACCTAATTGAAAGAAGCATGCGTTAGGCCACACATTTCAGAGATCGACATTAAATTCGGGAGAGCTCAAGCCAAAGTGAGTAATTAACAGTTCAAAGGGAAAGGGAAGCATGGGAGAAAAGGTGCTCACTGAGAGCATTCAAGAGCCAGACAGTAACACAGTCTGAAATTCTTACAGCAATAAGTCAAAGCATTGTCATTATACAATGATTTTTATCTTATGAGTTTATTTGCTTTCCAACTTGGAATCATGTAGGGAATTATCAATCTTCGGTTCACTCATTTTTCCTTTGAAAGCTACCATTCTTTCTGTATGGGGTGGATTAGAAACAAACACGAGCAAGAGCTGAACTTCTGACCTTTCAATGGTTGTATGCCAGTCAGTCTTTTCTGCTTCCACTTTCTCCCTCAGATTAGTTGGCAATCTCAATCTCTCTCTCTCTCACACACACACACAAAATTTAACCAGCTTTTCATCAGATGAGCTTGCAGGAAAAAAAATGTTACTATAATGGCATTTTAAAAATACCACTGCAATTGCTGATATGACAGTACTTCTTTTCCTTCTCCTTCCCAGATGGGCAGAATCTTGCCACTTTTTTTCACCTAAAAGTTTCCTACCACATGATGCTGACACACTTTTTTTTTTTTTTTTTTTTTTTTTTTTTAAGCTGGGAACATGCTGAATCTCTTACTTTTAACCCTTTTCCGATTTTGAAATAAAAATAAAAGCAAATGACAATCTGTAATTGTTACTCTTCATATAATATATGGCTTGCTCACATTTTACCATTACACAATTTCAAGAGTAATGATGCTGACAGTGAACTATTTGATGTCCCTGCTTCTGTAGCAATGCTCACTTTTCCTCCAAAAATATTCTGATCAGCCAAGCTGACTGATGAGGTCAGTCTTCTACAAGGTGGAGAAGGTATGATTCAAATGATATACAGTGAAGAAGGAAATTAAAAGAGATGTTCCACTTTCACTACAAGTGGCCCAATAACTACAGTACTGCTCAAGACATAAACACATTTTTCCATAGCTGCTGTTTTCAGGAAAAATGAGCACTGCTCAGTCTGGCATCACACTTCAAGAGTAGATCCCACGCTATGGTCTTCTTGTGGAAGAAATCACATACAGCCTTTTCTAAGGTTTACTGTTGGCTTGCTTGGTGTATAAGCTTTCATGAATACAAAATCTTCTCCAAAAGCTTTCTATAGAGATTTAGGAGTTTTTAATCACCATGATGGGGTCATGTGTTTTACTTTTATGACTGCTGAAAACTAGTTCATCATTGCAGATTTTTATTTACATGTCTTGAGTTCCTAAATCCTGTTATCACAACAAAAATATTATATGTCATTTAGACAGCTAAATGCTGTCTTTGTTTTGGTGGTGGTGTAAGCATTTTGCTTTACAAAATACCAGGTCTCTTTTTCAAGACTTGATATTTTCTGTAATTCAGGCTCCCTTGTGGCATGTCATCTGATTCCTGAAAATTGTCCTAAAACCCTCCCCCTTTAATTACTCATTGAAAAGCTGAGCAATGGCCTTCAGTCATAATAAAAAACATTTGGTAAATTAGTTACCTGATGGAATCGCTGTTACATTAAACACAAGTGTGCATGAAGAAACTGAGTGTTAAACCGACTGAGCTAGAAAACTGGCTGCTTAGTGTGAGATTACCTCTGTCTCCTGCTATGGCCAATCTGTCCCTGGAGGCTGTGACAGAAAAGAGCCTAAGGGGGAATTTCAAAGGAGCCAAAACATCAGTCAGCAGATACCAGTACTAATTTGTCAAGATAATTTGGTAAAATAAAGTTTCATTTTTTTTTTCTTTATAAACTTTTTATAAACTTTCTTTATAAACTTTTTATAAACTTTTCTTTATAAACTACCAATAAGGAAAAAGTGGACTTCACTGATTTGTTCAAAATGCCTTAGCATTTGACCAGAGATTCCCTGTCAGTCTATATTTCTTTCATGCCAACCTTATCATTCACTTCCAACCATCCCAAAACTATAATGCATTCTTAGCATTTGCCACACAGAATTATTTCTGTCTTGTGTCAGATATTTCATGGACAAAACATTTGACACGGGAATCGTGAAAACAACACAAAACCCATTCTATTTTCTCCAGTTCCATTCTTAATGATCAAGGATCAGAGAAGAGGCATTATGACATGTATTACCACCCCACTGTTTAGTTTTAAAGTTTAAGTAGTTTTGAAAAAAAAAAAAAAAAAGAAGCAATACACATTTTCATTGGCAAACACATGGAAAAAAAATCAAATTAGTCATCTGCCCAAGTTTAATTAAGTCCCCCATTTGAAAATTGCTTTCCAAAAATGGTTAAGGTTAGCACTCTTATTTTATTTTATTATTTATTTTTATTTATTTTATTATTTTATTTTATTTCTTTTATTTTATTTCTTTTATTGAAGATACTAAGATTGATTGCTAAGCTTGTTGTGGAAAATGGGCAAAAAAACCCAACACCAAGTATGGATGAATGTGAAGCAAATGCATTAAAACAACTGGAACAGCTCTCTGTGGAAAATTCATTGCTCAGCAATAAGGATAATTTGTAAATATTTCCAAGCTAGGAAGAATTGGAGAAGAACCCACTTGGAAGAAAACCAAGCTTGAATACGCCCAATTACTGGGCCTTAAATGCTTCCAAGATTTTTTAGAAGGTTGCGCTGGTTCATGCTGACAAGTGTTCCCTTTTGGCATCCCAGCCCTTCCCGGGCATACCAGCAGCACGTGTGCAACAGCCTAACCTCATCAGAGGAGGGCACCAGTCCAGTCTTCTCCTGGCAACTCTATTTCCCAATCCTCTTCACTGTTTATTAGTCACCCAAGAGATAGCTTGCGTAGAGACATCAGTGATGTTCATGCAGCTTTTTAAACTGACTTTGAAAGAAGGTTGTCCAGTAAGCTACAGGGGGAAAAGAGGGATTAAGGACAATGAAATCATACTGCTTCATAAACACTTTGTCATTACCTTTAACTTAGTGCACTAAATTGCAGCAATATGTCATAGTGAGACATTTTGTTCCTATTACAGCATGTACAGCATGTAGTAGAAATTTGATATCCAAACCAGACACACAAAAGTTGGCTTGAAACATCACTGTCTTCAAATGTATAGCATTCTTTGTATGGTGAAATCAATCTAAATTTAAAGTGAGTAGAGCTGCAGAGAGACACAAGCTCCAGCTGACAAACATGACCGCTTTTATCACCAAGGACATTCACACACACAGGTTAGAGTCAGAATCACCAGCAATACTGACAATATTTATGGAAAAATTCTCAAGGAATGCTGTCAGAGATGTGCCAATGTCATTTACTGAGGCCTTGGCTGAATACTCTCCCTCCACTGGTTTGTTCCGATATGACCTATCTCCACCCAAGTCAGCGATGTGTATGTACGAAAAAGAGTAAAGAATCAAGTTCTTTAACTTGTTTAGTACTTTGATGCATTTGAGCATTTAATCTTTCCATCTCTCTCACCCCAATAACATATTCTCTAAGCTCAAAGCTTTTGACAACATATTTTATAGGTCCATGTGGTGGTTTTACCCTGCTATGGAGCTGAACTCCACCACAAACCCTCTCTCACTCCACCCACCCACCCCCCAAAAAAAAAGGGGGGGGGGGAGGGAGAAAATATGATGTAAAGGGCTCAAGGACTGAGATAAAGACAGGGATATCACTCAACAATTATCATCATGGTCAAAACAGACTCAGCATAGGGAGCTTAATAATTATCTATTAAAACCAAGCTAGTGCAGTGAGAAACTAAAAACAAACTAAAAACACCTTCCCCCTGTCCACCCTCTTCTACATCTTCCCAAAGACTGGCACAGGGGAATGGGAAATGGGGGCTGTGATCAGTCCCTAACACTTTGTTTCTGCTGCTCCTTCACGGTCACTCTCTGCCCCTGCTCCACATGGGGCCCCTCCCATGGGATGCAGTCCTTCCCAAACTGAGCCTGTGGGGACTTCCCACAGGCAGCAGCATTTCAAGAACTGCTCCAACATGTGTCTGTACCATGGGGTCCATCCCCCAGCAGCAAACTGCTCCAGCACAGGTCCCCCACAGGCAGCAGCTCCCCCCAGACCCTCTGCTCCTGCGTGGGCTCCCCTCCATGGGCTGCAGCTCTGGCCTGGGGCCTGCTCCTGCGGGGGCTCTCCATGGGCCGCCGCCTCCTCCAGGCCACATTCACCTGCTCCACCGGGGGCTCCTCCACAGGCTGCAGCGTGGAGATCTGCTCCATGGGACCCATGGGCTGCAGGGAGACTGCCTGCCCCACCAGGGGCCTCTCCATAGGCTGCAGGCGAACTGCTGCTGTGTGCCTGGAGCACCTCCTGCCCTTCTTCTGCACTGACCTGAGGGTCTGAAGAGCTTGTTCCAACTCCTCTCTCCCAGCTGATGCTGCACTGTAGTATTTTCCCGTTCTTAAATCTACTCTCTCAGAGGCACAACCAATGTTGCTCATTGGCTTGGCTCTGGCCAGCAGTGGGTCCCTTTTGGAGTCATCTGGAGCTGACTTGTCTTATCTAATATGGGGCAGCTTCTGGGCTCTTCTCACAGAGGCTCTCCCTGCAGTCCTCTTGCTAACAAGACCTTGCCATATAAACCCAATACAGCCCAACAGTTTAGGCAAGTCTCACTTATTCTCATCATTTCTGGTAGCATTTTAATGTTGCTAAAATTAATAGTTCTCTCTTCCTCTTAGTCTCTCACATTTTAAGCAGACAAGTCTCTCATGCACTGACATTTATAGTGGACAACTTGCTACCACCACAAATTTAATATATTAAATATTTAACGTACTGTTTCAAGCTCCTAGTCCTTCCCTTCTGTCTTTATCATCAATAATATTGCAAGAATAAAAGAAGAGTGTCCTCTGTCTTCTCTTCATTGTATTTAATCACAAGGCCTTTCAAACACAAGCCACTTCAGACCATTAAAAACTCCTTTGTCATTTTTTTTGTAATGGAAAGTACATCAATTTGCATTTAACTCCACCTAAACATATAATTATAAGTAAAAGACATATGAACTACAATTCTAAATTGAAAAAAAAAAAAAAAAAAAAAAAATCCATCCAAATGTACATATTTATTTTAGGCAAATTTTAGAATGACAGGGTCACCACCATGGTCAGAATTAAATTCATGCTCAAATTTGAATGAATATTAATGGAAAAAGTTTCAAGAGAGACATCTAACAGCTCGCAACAGAATTACAGTTCTTACAACTGTTTCTCCATAGAATATGATAACCCCAATGGATGTGGAAAAATTAGAACAAATGTGCTCAAATGTCTGAACCAGCCCCCACCAAGGAGCCTCCATGGCAGTCCTGCTGTTTTTCCATGTTGAATCCTCATTTGTCCAATGTCTAGAGAAAAGTGTGGGCTTCTGCAGACTGCCTCAGCTCCCTTTCGTAAATTTTACATTTCTTGCTTGGGACCAGAAGTTAATTCAGGTTGAAAGGATGTGCAGGAGGTCCCTAGTTCAATGCCTTGCTCAGGTAGGATCAGCAGTGAGGTCAGACCAGCTTGTTCATGGCCTTATTGAGGGATTTTTGTAAAAAAACCTCCATGGAAGTGATTTTTTTTTTTTTCCTTGTATCTAGTACAAACCTCTGCTATTTCAGTTTACACCTCTACCTCTCATTCTCTTGCCAGGCATACACATAAAGAGCCTTCCAAGTGATGCCACATACCATGTGGTCTACATAAAGCTAAATATTTTTAACAACGCAAAATTATCTCAGGACAGATAATTATAAGTTGCATTCTTATGTGACTGACTTATGGTCTCACTTTGGAAAGTAAGGAGATAAAGGACAGCTAAGGAGTCAATAACTACCTGAAGATGGTTTCCCAGGGGAATGAGAAGTGTGAGGGAGAACATTTATATGAGATATATTTGCAGAAGTAGGGAATCTCTAACAAAAAGAGGATGGTCTTCTTACTCTATGTGCAGGCTAGAGAGGCCATCAGTAGATTGCTATCTCCACTTCTGATGTGCACTCTCTCTCTCTATATATATCTATATCTATATCTATATCTAGATATAGATATAGATATAGATATAGATATATATTTAAATTTGCTAAGCCAGAGAGGGTTTAGAAAATAAAATGTAATAATTCAAATACTGAAAAAATAATAATTCAAAATAATTCAAATACTGAAAATCTATTTCAACATGAATAAATACACTTAATCTACGTGTTAGAATAAGTAGTAAGTTTAAGACTTGAAGTAGTAAGTTTAAGACTTGATTGTGATTTAGAAGACACTTTATAAAGATTTCCAAGTAAACAATAAGTAAAACTGCAAAATGAAATAAATTAACTGGAAATTGGATATTGCAACATTTTCAGAGGTTTTGTTCTAGATTCCAGGGTGATATTTTGATTTATCAGTGAAAAGACCAGAATTCCATTTTAAAAATTTCTCACTGAGTATGCTGAAAAACAAATTTGTTCATTATTCTGCACATTCAGTTTAGATTTAGTTTCTCATGTGATAATTTCTTTCTATTATCAGCATTTTGTCTTGCTTAAAAGTGACTCCTAACTGTCTTTTTTTTTTTTTTTCTTTCTTTTTTTTTTTTTTTTCCTTGGCCTGGGAGCTCTTGTTCCTTATTTTTTATTTGTTTCTGGGGGAGGAAGCACAATGCAAGATTAGACCACAGAATATCCTGACTTGTAATAACCTCAGCAAAAGAGCTATGATTTGACAGATCAGCAGCCATAATCAGTTTTGAGATGGAAGTCTTAAATGAGGAAACTCTTTTGCTTGGAGACATGCTTTCTCAGTTGATGAGTTCTATCCACAATTTAACCAGTAAAAGCCTCTGTAACGTGCAAAGACTGCCAAGGATTTAAAAGTCTGTCCTCTGATTTCTCAGAGACTGTCAAGTGCAGCCCATGGTCACAGGTACTGTTGTTCCTCAAGGAACCTGAGTTCCACAGGTACACAGACTCCTAACTCTCTTTGATTTCAATGAGAGAAAAACAATAAAATATTGCAGAAGATCTTACCCTTTTAAAAATAATGAACGGCCTAAGTCCAGGAGTTCTGAGGGTACCATAAAAATGTTAGATATCTAAGAGTCCTGCAAACTTCCTGTAGTGTTAATGGAGAAACATCAGTACCACTGGAAGGTGTTTCATCCCAACTCTTTGATTATCGTTTCAGATAGGGTGAAGGACTTGCCTCCTAGAGGGTCTCCATCCTCTATAGAATGAGCTTGGACAAATAGTTTGGATCAATCGTCTAGCAGTGACATAGATGTCAGTCTCAGGTTGAGATATAAAAAACAAGGGAAACAACAAACAACTGCCTATAGGTATAAAAGCAAGATCAATCTGTGATGTGCTGACACAGAGACATTCTCTATAATTAATTACAGGTTTTTCCTTGCAGGTTACAAAACTTTCCTAAATGTGGTCAGAAAATTTGAAATGGACTTTGAGTGAAGATAAGGAAACTTTGCTACTTCAACTTGTGCTCTGGATGCAAGGGACATTCATCCATGTCCTGTAACGTAAGAAACAGACAGACATATACAAGTTAGAAAAACATATTCATATATGTGTATATGCATACCTTCTGATAAAGCATTCCATTCCAATGAGCACATTTTTTGTGACTAGATAATGTGTAGACATTAAGTGAC
Source organism: Heteronetta atricapilla (assembly GCA_011075105.1). Lineage (NCBI taxonomy): Eukaryota > Metazoa > Chordata > Aves > Anseriformes > Anatidae > Heteronetta > Heteronetta atricapilla. The sequence continues at coordinate 68,965,150 of CM021733.1, forward strand.
ACATGCCAACTGTAACCCACAGAAAACAGAATGAAAACATATCTGTTAAGACCTAACTTCAGGGAAATCTCATCTCATTTCAGTTTTCAAATCTGTGAATCAGGCTGCATTTATAGGAAAGGACTATAATGGTCACAGACTTTTAAAAGAACCCAACCCCATTTGCACAATACTGGGTAACAATTCACAGATTTCTAACAAAATCATGCAAATGTAGTGGGTTTAGATGGAATTCTACTTTGAAAATTTGAAGTGAAACTTAAGGGTCAGCTATAAAGAAATTGTCGCTATAGGTTCATACAATCAAGCTGCAAGGTTTTCAACAATGCAGTCATTGATGACCAAAGGAAATCCATCTAGAAGAAGAAGACAATTTTACTTGTGGCTACTGGCGATAATTACTTTCTCACAATGGTTACATATAGTACCTAGAGTCATAACACATCAGAAATCTTTATAGACGCTAGCAGAGACAGCAACAGCATCATATCCACTGCCATCAACTATACCTGTGAATCTATAATAATTTAAATTGCACTGAATAGGAGTGGACTTTTTATTATGAATAGTTGGACTTTTATTTATATATTTATGAGTAATAAATATGTCTTACAAACACTAACTTTATTAAACAGTGATTGTTATTAAGCTCTTGAACTATTTTAGTATTTCTGTAGCTGATGAATTTGGTTAAAATGAAGGGACCCTTGAAAAAGTATGATAACACCAGAACCAAAGAAAAACAATGAAACTCAGATCTTTTGTTGTGAATGAATAGCCTGTTCCTTCCTTCCTCTCAACTGAAGAATAGGTTTCAGTAACTAGAACTGGAGTGTCTTATTTCAGTCTAAATTACCTCAATCTGCAGGTTTCAAAAGGAGATTATGTGCTGGTGTAATTTTGGTATTATCCTATATAGGAAAAGGTTGAGTAGAAGTGGGAGTAAAACTAATGCTCTAATGTGCAGGAATAAAGCTCAAGTCCTCCAGTGTCATATTTGCAGATGATAATATGCTTCAATTGCTCCTGCATTCATAGGTGTTGCTAATTAGAGACAAAAAAAAAAAAAAAAAAAAAAAAAGCCGGCAATTTGTAGTCTGCTCACAGTCCTAAGAAGTTTACAAGTTTAAAAGTGTTAACTGTTTACTTTGATATTTGCATAGTATTTTGCATATACTAACAAAAAAAAATATGTTGCTGCTAACCTTCCAATCTAAGAGCATAAGTATGATGCAGAAGACATTTTGAATTCATTAAACCAATGGCAGAAGTGTCTGTAATGAAAATATTCCAACATATATTCTGGAGAAATATCGCAAATATATGCAGATATATATGAGTAGGTACCCAAGGAAAAAAATGACGTTAAGTCAGTTTTGCCATTGAATTTAATACTTATGAGTTTATGTGATATAGTCTGCACTGACACACTAGTTACATCAGACTACATGCTGAATACCTCAGTTAACTAATGTGCTATAAAACCAATTTACATTGTGCCTACAATCAATAAAAAAAAAAAAGTTCTAACAAAAATTAAGTAAGAGAACCTATAGTGATTGAAAAGATTGAGACAAAACTTCTTTCTAATGACATGGGAAACATAAAAATACATTTTCACATTTAAGGCTATGTTGTACCTCTACTGATTATAGTACTCCCTGGATCCACCATACACATATTCACATGTACTGAATATCAGCACTTAACCTCCCCATGCCTATGTAAACATGTAACTTGAACCTACTAAATAGGTATCCACAATGGCTTTTATTGAATTGTTTCAGGTTTCCTATCAAGGCTTTGTCTTCCCCCCCTTCTATATGAGTGTTCAGATTTCTAGAAGTGATTCTTTGATGTGTGCTCATAAACACCGAGGGATTTCCCCTCCCTTCTCTTTCCCTTCAATTCCCTCTTTGTGTTTGGAACAGTAATCCAACTACTAGCCTTTGTCTGTGCTGTATTTACACTCCTCTCAAAGGGCTGCTTTATTTATTTATTTAAATTAGGAGGGGCTGAGATGCATGCCAGAGAAGTGATTTTGGAGAATCTTTTTTGGTGTTCTTGCAGGCACTGCACACTTTTTTTTTTTTTTTTTTTTTTTTTTTCTATCATTGTTACCGTTTCCAAACAGCTGATGCATTATGATATTTCAACTTGCCATCGTGCCTTTACAGGTGAGACTTCATCAAAGCATTTATAGCAAAAAAAAAGGCCCTCTCTCTTTTGTTTTGATGTTACTAATTCCCAAACCGGTTTGGCAGGTCAGTTAAAAATTACTCCATGCCCATACATGTGTGCAAAGTGGTCTCCAGCAATCAGAAACATCCATCTTCCGTGTCTGAAAGTCCATATAAAGAATGGACAATAATCACAATTTCACTCCCTCCACAATAATCACTCCCTCTCCACCCAGAAACCCTCTGCCCCTAAACCTTTATAAAAAAGATCTTAACAGAATAGATCAGTACCTCCTTAGCACCCAATAGCCTCACATTTGGCACTCTTTCTTAGCCACTGTATTATCTTCAAGGAAGATTTGTGACAGTTCATTCATTTACCTCTTCTCTTTTGTTGAGAAAAGTGCAGTATATCTTTTTATCTTTTTATCTTTTTTTTTTTTTTCCTTCTCTGTTTTGTTACCATGTAGGCTCAAACTGTAAGGCTCCTTATGTGTTCTCTTAGACATGCAATACTCCAGCTAGAATGAAATCTTTTTTTTTTTTTTTTTTTTTTTTTTTTTAACTAAAGCTCTTATAGTGTGTGCCATTAAAAACATTTGCTATTCTGAAGTGATTACAACCCTACAGCATCTCCTGCTCCATAAAAATACTATGGTATGAGTGACTGAATAGTGTTCCTTTAGGGATATGTACGTGTCTCCTCTCTTCTGAAGAAATTCACACCTTCTATGATCAATGGTGATAATTTCTAATTAAATAAGAAAGGCTAACCTCCTTGATGAACAACATTAAGTTATTAGTAGATTAAGTTATTAGTATTTTGTTTATTGTGTTATAAGTTATAATTAATGTGTTATAAGTTATAATTTGTTTATTGTGTTATAAGTTATAATTAAGTTATTAGTATTTTGTTTATTGTGTTTTAAGAATGACATACAAGCAGTGTAATGCATGACTAAATGTATCCAACTTAGCTAACCATACAATTTGTTCCCCTCTTACGCTATTTTTCCACTGATATATTGTAAGGGTTATATGCAATTCACAAATATGTAAGAGGGTCAGGGCTGTGGTATTTTGCCTAAAACAAACCCAGATAATATCTCTTCGAGAATACTCATCCTCAGCCCTTGCTGCTGTCATCCTGCATATAAGCTGAAGTAACATCACTGGGGTAAACAGTTTAAAAGTTTCAGATCATGGATGCCATTTTAATTTTCCAAGTCAATGTTTTTCTTGTTAAGTTTCTGCACTAAAAATGAAAGAATCTATGGACAATGTGATATCTGTGTGCTGGTATGGCTTCACCTCTAGTACAGTGTGCAGTTTTGGGTGCCATGGTGTAAGGACATACCTTATACCATATTAGCGTGTCCAAAGGAGGTCTAAGAAGATGGTGAAGGGTCTGGAGAGCAAGACATGTAGTAGTTGAGGTCCTTTGGTTTGCTCAGTCCAGGAGACTGAGGGGAGACCTCAGGGCAGCCTGCAGCTTCCTTATGAGGAGAGTGGACGGGCAGGCAATGAGCTCTGCTCTCTGTGGGCCACAGACAGGACCTGGGAGAACAGAATGGACATGTGACAGGGGAGGGATCCAGGGATGGCAGGAACAAATTCTTCACTGAGAGGTGGTCATGCACTGGAACAGGCTTCTCAGGGCAGTGGTTATGGAGTTGAGCCTGCCAGATTTCAAGAATCATTTGGATAATGATAATAGGCATATAGTTTAATTTTTAGCCAGTCCTCTGTGGAGCCATGACTTGGACTCAATGATCTTTGTCGGCCCCTTCCAGCATGGGGCACTCTATGATATAGTGACTCTATGCTCCAATCCCTCAGTTCAAGGTATCCATAAAGCAACCTATTCCAAAAGTAGAATATCGAGGACTTTCTGAAAAAAATATATATATATATCCCCAAAACAACAAATAAAACCTAACAGGTGAATCCCATATGCTGGTCTCCTACAATTAACTACTGATAAAGTAGACAGTTTGGTGGGATATTTTTCCTGTCTTTCTGCCTTTGAGATGGTTTCACTGGGTACTTGGAGGGTTCCTTTGTCCTTTAGCAGCTCCCAGGCCCAGTCACAAACTGGGAAAGCTGTTCTATGCTGCTTTGTGACCATGACCAACTCTGCTCTGTACAGCTTTTTTGCTCTGTATAGCTTTTTTTTTTTTTTTTTTTTTTTTTTTTTTAATGAGAAATGGCTTTAAATACTCTTTCTTCTCTCTAATAGATTTATTTGATTACTCCCTCCTTTCCCCTTACTTGTTGGCAAATATCTTCAGAGACAATAATGAGATATGTGAACATAGGTAGTTTTGTACGTGGAAAAATAAATGCTGATTTTATAAATATTATATATATAGAACTTGCAAAGCATAAAGGATGCCATTTGTCTGTGGAAAAAAAGACTACGCTTACTTTTTTGAAGACATACCAAACATAAAAAAAAATGTTTAAACATAAAGACAAAAGTCTCATTTCTGCTATTTTGAAGACTCTGTGCCCTCTGTTTTCAGGTATAAATGACCTTGTAAATTCACTGGTTTTGTTCGAATAAAAGTGGGCTTGACTCTCTTTAAAATAGTCAGCCATGGCAAGGTGCTACCTATATTATCTGTGGCACATCTAGCTTGGTGCTGCTTGCCCTCATGAGTGACAGCTAGCCAGTGTATACTGAAACTAAGGCAGGTTCGAGGATCACATTTGCACCTAAAAGCTGAGGCAATGGAATAGAGAAGTCTATCCAAGCATGTTACATGCACTCCTTTGTCTGCCACTCAGCCAGACAGCTGTGGGGCTTTCTTTACTACTACTACTATTATTATTGTTATTACTATATTAATTCAACACTATTTTCCGTCACAGATCCTATCATGAATTTACTTTTCCTGTAGCAAGGCTGCTAATACCAAGAAACGAGGGGATGTACAAGAATGGGAGCACTTGGGAGGACAAACAGGAGCTAAGGAGAGGGAGCCTGCTCTCTGTGTAGTTTCCTGAATCTAATCTTGGTGCTCTGGAAATTACATGAATAGCTAATGCTCTCCATGGCTGCTGGGAGGAGGGGGATGGCATGCAGCTCTTGTCTGACTGCCTCCTGCTCCTGTCATGAGAGGGGGCTCTGGGAGTGAGAGGTCAGGGGGATAATCCTGCACCTGCAGCACACAGAGGGACGGGTGCCCAGCTCCTGGCCAGCGCTGCCGTAATTGATGCTAATTGTTACAGAGCCAGCGTGCCCTTCCATGGAGGAGCAGGTGGGAGTCTTTGTTGCACTCGGGACCATTATCCTAATAACAAGCTTACCATTCTCTGCACAGGCTTAGGAGTACAAAGACACAGGCAATACTTTGGGGAGACCCTTAAAAGGTTTCTTTAGCATCTCCTAGTATGATGAGGTAAAAGTCCCCAAAAGTGAAAGGGCAGAACAAACCAGTAGATAAAAAAGGTAGTACCTAATGGCCAGCAACCTCCCCTCCCTCCAGTGAACCTGGTGGATGTTACTTTGGGAGCTTTAGACAGCACCTGATGGCTTCTTTGTAGGTTTTGCACCCTGTCAGCTGTGAGAGGAATCAGGTGTAAGCAGCCACTTCAGGGACCTGGAGGCCTCCCAGGGGAATCTGCTCTGGAGCTGTCCATCTGATTGCAAGTTCTGATGTGAAGGGCTGGTCTCAGGAAGGGGCCTGAGAAATAAGACAAGAAAGCACGGGAGTCCAGATGCTATGATGTTGGATTTTGGTCAAACAAAAAGTTAATAAATGTTAATACTAGAAAGTTTATTTATTTATTTATTTTTACTCCTTCCTCTGTGCCTAAAGGGATTGTTCCCCTCCCATTCCCCAGAATGCCAGGCACCCAGATGGAAGAAGATACAAGCTGCCAGCAGTTTGAATGAGTGAACACTGTCTATACTGAAAGATACATCCCAGGATTTTGCAGACATGTCGGTAGCACTTTAATAAATATCAGAGCATTAAAGATAAATTCAGAGCTGAACACTGAGAACAATAATAAACATTTTAAAAGAGCTAAATCACTGTTTTTCAATGTATGGTTTGTGTACTCTGTGCAGTGTGTTAAATAATAGCAAAAATATTAGAGCATTGCTCCTCAAAAGCCCACACTTGAGTTCCTGTGTATTCAAACAAACAAAAAAAAATGAGGAAAAATAAAAGAAGAAAACAAACAGTGTAGGCTAATTTTAACAGGCTTGTAAATAAAAGTCTGGAAATACCATGCAAAATGGGCTGTGGATTTTTCAGAAGCCAATTAGAGAGTCCTTTTAAAAACCCTAGAGGAGATGACCTTTTGGATAGGCTTTTCTCATCACTGATACACAAATATGTGATTTATAATGCAATCAGCGGATTGCATTAAAAAGTTAATGCATGCTGCTTGAGGATGTCACATCCTGCATCAGTTGGTATAGATTATATTGACCATTTTATGTAATTTACTGTTATTTTTTTCAGAGCTTGACACTGAGGTGTAGTTAAGCTCCTAATTTAATTGTATGTCTCTTAGCTTTATGGGATCACTGTGCCTAGGGAAGTTGACATGATGATTCATTAAACAGTCAGTTATATTTTGAAAATTGAAAAAAAAGAAGATGAAGAAAAATAAATATTCTTGAAAGCATTAGGTTAGAAGCAGAAAGGGGAGGCATCATTTTTGAAAAATCGTAAACCCATTCAGACATCACAAGGATATATTTTCAGATACAGATCTTGGGTTACTCAGGGGTCAACAGTCACAGCCAAGCATCACCTGCTTCTTCAAATCCCTTCTAATGACCCTGGAAGTGTTAGTAGCCTTTGCAGTTTTAAAAACAAACCCAGACCCATTAGGTCTGCAGAAGTCATGAATTTAGCTTAAGAATCATAGCAATAAAAAATAAATGGAAATAAAAAAGCAAGCAAGTAAACAAACAAAACCCCATACACAAAAGACAACATACAACAACAAAAACAAACAAACTAATCAACAACAGCAATTAAAAAAAAGCCCCAAATTACCATCTGGGCTTCTTATTTCCATTTTCAGTACTTGAACCTTAAAGGCTTGATTTTTCCTGTAGCCAGAGAATTAAAAAAAAATAAATAAAAATGTTTTCTTGACAAAATATTTTTTGAATAAAATTTTCAAGAATCACAGAGTTCCAGGAAGTGGAAAATGTCATCTCCCACAGCATTTTTGAAATACAGCAAAACTAACTGACTTCAATTTGTAGTGCCATCATACCTGGAGTATTCAGACACAAGATTTAAGTCATTAAGACATTGGAAAGAAAAAAAATAGATAAATACCTGTAATAACTGATGTTCTGACTTAATTATTATGTTGGATAGTCTATGCTGTATCACAATAATTTATTAGAAGTTTTTCTAGGAAATGAACCTACAGAATGGGTATAGTTCCTGTCTTTTGCATCTCATCAACTTGGAGGTGATGAAGTGATTTTAGGTGGTCTGGCTCAGCTTATTTAACCTTGTAGACCACATTTTTTTTTTCCACGATTTAAATACTTAACCCTGCTAGGAGAGGAGTAGTGAAGTTTCAGACAGATATGTGCTCTCTTGTAAGAAGGTTGGCTTCCTAAATGGCTCTGCAAGTTATGAGTATATCAGCAACTGTAGATAAGAAGAGGATACTCTGGGCAGGAGCTTCGGCTGCAGTTCAGTTCCACAACTTTTCCCCATTCTGTGTCCTCAAATCCCACTCTCTGCCCTCAAATTCCAGGAAAAAAAAAAAAAAAAAAAAAAAAAAAAAAAAAGACATACAAACAACAACAACAAAAACAATGTTTGGTGGCCACTGTGTAAGGCTGACAGTCTGAAACTGTCTTGTGGCTGGCAGAGGAAGACAACATGGACTTACCTGTAAGAGAAAGTGGAACAGACACCAGATGGACATACACACTGAGAAAGCTTTACAGGCCTGTTGGTATATCTGTACAAAGAGACACACTTCATAATCATGTCATGGAATTAGATGATCTTTAAGGTCCCTTCCAACTAAAACCATTCAATGATTCTTTCATTCTATGTCTGGTCCACCAAGAAGAGAGCAGTAGCCAATTTCCCAACACTCAGAGCTGGGAAAATTGCATCAGCCCACTAAAGCAGGTGAGGAGGTAAGCTTGAGAGGGTACTGCCTTTGAGCAGATACAGAATGGAGTTAACCTTGTAATGTCCATGGAGGGTTAACCAGAGAGTGTTGAGAAATAATATTCCTCTCCTTGAAAGCATTCCTGAGAAACTATTGACTAGAATATACAGTTCCTTAGAACTGTACTATAAGCTGCAAAGCTTCTTGTTTCCCTGATGAAGCTGGTTAGTGAGCCTCCAGGGGTGGCGCCCCGCTAGACCTTCTCTTCACAAACAGAGAAGGACTGGTGGAGGATGTGATTGTCGGGAGCTGTCTTGGGCAGAGTGACCACAAAATGGTGGAGTTCTCTATTCTTGGCGAGGCCAGGAAGGGGACCAGTATTGGATTGTATTGGACTTCCACTGTATTGGACTTCCGGAGGGCTGACTTTGGGCTGCTCAGGACACTGGTTGGTAGAGTCCATTGGGAGGCAGTTCTGAAGGGCAGAGGAGGCTGGGCGCTCTTCAAGAGGGAAATCATAATGGCTCAGGAGCGGTCTGTCCCCATGTGCCCAAAGACGAGCTGGCGGGGAAGAACACCAGCCTGGCTGAACAGAGAATTGTGGCTTGAGCTTAGGAGAAAAAAGAGGGTTTATAATCTTTGGAAAAGTGGGCAGGCCACTAGGGAGGACTATAAGGATGTTGCGAGGCTGTGCAGTGACAAAATTAGAAAAGCCAAAGCTCATCTGGAGCTCAATCTGGCTACTGCCGTTAAAGATAACAAAAAATGTTTTTATAAATACATCAACACAAAAAGGAGGACTAAGAAGAATCTCCATCCTTTACTGGATGCGGGGGGAAACTTAGTTACAAGAGATGAGGAAAAGGTGGAGGTGCTCAATGCCTTCTTTGCCTCAGTCTTTAGCGGCAATACCAGTTGTTCTCTGGATACCCAGTACCCTGAACTGGTGGAAGGGGATGGGGAGCAGGATGTGGCACTCACTAGTCACGAAGAAATGGCTGGTGACCTGGTACGGCACTTGGATGTGCACAAGTCGATGGGGCCGGATGGGATCCACCCAAGGGTACCGAGAGAACTGGCAGAGGAGCTGGCCAAGCCGCTTACCATCATTTTTCAACAGTCCTGGCTATCGGGGGAGATCCCAGTTGACTGGCGGCTAGCAAACGTGACGCCCATCTACAAGAAGGGCCGGAGGGCAGACCCGGGGAACTACAGGCCTGTCAGTTTGACCTCAGTGCTAGGGAATCTCATGGAGCAGATTATCTTGAGAGTCATCACGCAGCACTTGCAGGGCAAGCAGGCGATCAGGCCCAGTCAGCATGGGTTTATGAAGGGCAGGTCCTGCTTGATGAACCTGATTTCCTTCTATGACAAAGTGACGCGCTGGGTGGATGAGGGAAAGGCTGTGGATGTGGTCTACCTTGACTTCAGCAAGGCTTTTGACACCGTTTCCCACAGCATTCTCCTCAAGAAACTGGCTTCTCTTGGCTTGGACTGGCGCACGCTTCTTTGGGTTAGAAACTGGCTGGATAGCTGGGCCCAAAGAATCGTGGTGAATGGAGTCAAATCCAGTTGGAGGCCGGTCACTAGTGGCGTTCCCCAGGGCTCGGTGCTGGGGCCGGTCCTCTTTAATATCTTCATCAATGATCTGGATGAGGGCATTGAGTGCACCCTCAGTAAGTTTGCAGATGACACCAAGTTAGGTGCATGTGTCGATCTGCTCAAGGGTAGGAAGGCTCTGCAGGAGGATCTGGATAGGCTGCACCAATGGGCTGAGGTCAACTGCATGAAGTTCAACAAGGCCAAGTGCCAAGGCCAAGGCCAAGCACCTGGGGTGCAATAACCCCAAGCAGAGCTACAGGCTGGGAGATGAGTGGTTGGAGAGCTGCCAGGCAGAGAAGGACCTGGGAGTGATGGTGGACAGTCGGCTGAATATGAGCCAGCAGTGTGCCCAGGTAGCCAAGAAGGCCAACAGCATCCTGGCTTGTATCAGAAACAGTGTGACCAGCAGGGCTAGGGAGGTGATCGTCGCCCTGTACTCGGCTCTGGTGAGGCTGCACCTCAAATACTGTGTTCAGTTTTGGGCCCCTCGCTACAAGGACATCGAGGTGCTTGAGCGAGTCCAGAGAAGGGCTACGAAGCTGGTTAGGGACCTGGAGAACAAGTCCTATGAGGAGTGGCTGAGGGAGCTGGGATTGTTCAGCCTGGAGAAAAGGAGGCTCAGGGGTGACCTTATAGCTCTCTATAGGTACCTCAAAGGAGGCTGTAGCGAGGTGGGGGTTGGTCTGTTCTCCCACGTGCCTGGTGACAGGATGAGGGGGAATGGGCTTAAATTGCGCCAGAGGAGTTTTAGGTTGGATCTTAGGAAGAACTTCTTTACCGAAAGGGTTGTTAGACATTGAAATGGGCTGCCCAGGGAAGTGGTAGAGTCACCATCCCTGGAAGTCTTTAAAAGACATTTAGATGTAGAGCTTAGGGATATGGTTTAGTGGAGGACTGTTAGTGTCAGAGGTTGGACTGGATGATCTTGAGGTCTCTTCCAACCTAGAAATTCTGTTATTCTGTGATTGTTTCATGGTCTCATTTTCTGCCCTTCACTACCAAAGTCAGCAGGACATGATGTAAATGAAAAGGTAGCCACTAGCCAAGCAAATTAGAATAGTGGTAGCATCAAAGTTGTTCACTGCAGAGGTATAATTTCCTGAAAATTATAATGCTTTGCAAAGAGCCAATATTTGTATTCATTTTAGATACTGAGAAACAGTTTTCTGATGGGAATGCCAACCATGTGATGCTATTTTTCACACATTCCCTCACCAGCCTTATTAAAATAAGATACTATACAAATTGGCAGAGGTGGCAAGTTTTCTGCATTTCCTTTCCCATTTTTCATGAAGATTCTTGTCTAAATAAGAATAAATCTATTTGTTTTTAAAGGAACTTTTATTTTCAGGTGCTCTATATTCTTATGCGTACATTGATAGAGAATAAAACATTGACTAAAGAAATCAAAATCAAAAAACTCACAAATGGAGACACACAAGGAAAAAAAAAAAAAAAAAAAAAAAGACCATTTATGTGGTTATGTCTGTTGCACCTACAACATGATATCTTTCCGAGTTTCCTGCCATAGCATACTGTTGACATGTCTGTCTTACTCACAGCAATGGGCTAGTGTGGCTTTGATTTTTTCAAAACAGTTTGCAAAGACTCTTTTTAAAGCTTCAGGAACTCTCCTGAATTCCTTTGCAGGCAGAAAATAGACAGTTGTTATCAGTGTATGGTCTAGGAAATGCTCAGCTGCAGTCTTCTGTCCATTTAATTGCCATTATACAACTGTGAAAAAAATATATATATATAAAATAAATCATGTTCTTTATGAAAAGCCAAGGAAATATGTTTGAGAAAGGCTTGCCATACAAACAAAGAGTTGGTGTGGTGCTTCAAATTTTCATGGATTCTCATGTGCTGGCAGGCAATTTTCACAGGGATAAAAGTACTTTGATCTTAGTGAATGATTCCTTTCTATTTTCAATAATGCAATAAACCATTTTCTTTTCTGTCCAAGTTTTTTTTTTTTTTTTTTTTTTTTACACGTTTTGTTCAATTTTCTGTTATCAAAATACTATGAGTCATGAAGTCATATTGACCAAAGATCAGAGAGACTTTAATAAAGCAGTAACAACAACAACAAAATAATGAAGCACATAGAGTTTTAAGATACATTTCCAACAACAAAAAAAAATGTGGCAAAGGGCATTTTTGTGAGCTTGGGATTGGTTATGAACTGGAATTCACCTTAGCTTTGCCAAATTTTGAAAATATTTCAACAATCTGATGTTAAATCTTAAATAAATTTGTTGGACAGTTTCCATGGGAATATGTCTGGTCTGAAGCAGTCATTATCAGTTCTAACTGAGTTTTGTGTTGAGATAATTAACCACATTTAAATTAAAACGTTAAAACAAATTTTTGTATCTTAACTACCAACCTCCACCAGTTCTACAGCAATACTATTGCAAAAAAAAAAAAAAAAAAAAAAAAAAAAAAAAAAAAAAAAAA
>CM021733.1:68977779-68998229 GCA_011075105.1 Heteronetta atricapilla
AAAAAAAAAAAAAAAAAAAAAAAAAAAAAAAAAAAAAAAAGTTGATGAGAAGAGGTGTTCTTTGTGCCACTCTTCACAGATTCAGTTCATAGCCTCTGCAGACTTTTTGACCTAGGTAGTCAGTAAATGGAAGGTTGTTCTAGTTTTTTATTTTTTCATGCTACAGTTTTATTCAGTCATACTTGTTCCTGAACAGATACAGCAAACACCATGAATGCTATTGCACTGATTGCTGTATTTCTGCCTTTTGAATACAACATAATCTGTTAACTTGTTTAAAACACTGAGAAACAGCTCTAACAATTTTGGGACTGCTTTGAAAACCATTAGTTGCGAATTATTAAATGCACATTGTTAATAATGGATAAGACTGAGAACTAATGCAGTAGGCATTATTCCCATTGAAGATAATGGCTCTTTGCCAAATGAGTTTGCAGTAATGGTGCCAACTGTGAAATCTACTGGGCATAAACTGAAATAAATGGGAATGGTTCTTCAATATATTCATTAATTATTCTCTTAACTACATTTTAAAAGTGCATCTGGACACTGGACAAAGTCTTCAGAATCCAAATGAGCCAAAGACAAGCTCTCTTCACAGCACAACAGGGGAATTCAACCAAATGCATTTATTATACTCTGAAATCACAGCTGACTTCTAGGAGTGCCAAAAAAGAGAGGTTTACACAAACTGCTCATAATTTTTAAGCACTGATTACAGCTGAAGTGCTATTTTTTGTGTGAACAGAATGTTATTCAAGTGCCATGTGATAGAATATAAACTTTACATAAGTCCAGAGACTTCAAATGTACTTATAGAAGGAAAAAGAAAAAAAAAAAGGACACAACAACAACAAAACACCTATTTAATGATCTATTTTGCCTACTTTACCCTGCTTTCATACCTATATTCCTTCACAGAATCAAAGAAATAGACGGTATAAAATAAAGATCTCAGTTCCATCTAAGACAGATTTGTTCAAATAATTTTCTGCATTTGCTCAGATAGTTTCTTGCAAAAAATCAAGCATCTACCAGGATTATATCAATCTGAATAAGTAAATAATTACAGAATTGTCTAAGAATTTACTGTCACTTTACTCATATATTCTAGTTTTAATTACAAGCAAGAAGCATGTTGTGGGGTGCAATGTATAAATTTCAGAGCCATTTCTTCCTAGTCTGATTTTAAGTAGAGAGAAGATATTCCCCATCAATATTTCACTGTTATTATTTTGTCTCTTGTTCATCCCATTTTTGTTGTTATTGTTGTTGTGTTGACATACCTTTTGTTCAGGAATTGCTCTCTTCACAAACTGCAGAAGAGAGTTAATCATATGCCATACTCCAGTGATGACACAGTCCTCAGTAAATTTCATGTCACAGTGTTTCACTAAGGCATTGCTTTCTCCTTTGCTATTGACCCCGGGGAAACAGATTAGAGACTACAACCCAAGCCTCAGAGTGTAGGCTAGGGGATGTTAACAAGGAGATTAAGGGAGTACTTGGCAGCAGTTTCAAAACTGCTGATTTATCTCTGAAAAATTAAGTGCCTAGAATAAAGACTGCAAACTCTTCAGTTTAGAAGACCTGGACCCAAACACTCATGTTCCAGATGGTTAGAAGCTGAGCAGTGTCCTGGGTTCAGAAATGTTCATACCTCAAGCTTGCCAGTTTGAATGGCAAGTATGTCAAATGGTAAGGATGCCAAATAATAACCTTATTCTGTGAAATTACATCTCCTGTGACCTGGGGAACATGACAGAATTCCATGTCTAGAGGGTCTTTCACCCCGGAGAGTAATATTTGTCTTACAGATTTCTTATTGTTTCAACTGTGGTAGCACACCCACACTAAAATATGTTACCCAACTAAGTCTTGCTAAAATATCTGTAGCATCACATCATTAAACCCTCTGGTATCCTAGTTTTGCCAAAGGTTCAAGTTTATTTTTAGTGAAGAGTTGTCATCTTTAACTCAATGAATGTGTGCAAAAAGGCTCTTGCAGAAACTGGAAAGGCAGCATATCTCAAGCGTACTTGCTTCTGCAAGTACTTTTAATGAAATAACTTTTTAAGGGGCCAAAGAAATAATGTGTCTCTTCTGGTAAAAATATGTGGTGCAGTAGAAATAAATGTATGTAATGAAGTGTTAAAATAGTCTTAAACTTTTCTAAAAGTTTGAGAAACTCAGAGGTCAAGACAACATCCAGTCTTCTGATTACCAGCTTGAAATACAGTGTTTATGAAAAGTCTTCTTTTTATTTATTTTTATTTTTGGCCATGTTTTCCTATTGACTTTGCTGTAACTTTCATATGGAAACAATTGTAATGTTCTCAAAACCACACATTTTCCTTGGATGTTTTCAGTCTATTCCTTTTTTTTAGGATTTCTTGTCAGCATAGCTCCCATCCCAAATAGGTAGGTGTTCTCCTGCTCCATCCATCAACTCAAAGCCAAAAAAAAAAAAAGAGAGAGAGAAAGATAAGACATCTTCTGTCCCTGCCCATCTCACCTCTTGCCCTACCTCTTACACGTGCACACAAAAACAAACAATTTGCAGCAATAAATGGAAAACATTTCTGAAGGTCTAGACCCTGGTTCTAATAAACCATGGGAATTTACAAAATGCCAATGCTGAGCTGGTAGGGAAGAAAAGTTGCTGACAGGTACCAAAGCTTCCTATAGCAAAATGGCAAAGGAAGAAAGCAGTTACTTTTATTTACCTGTCCTGACTCTCACCTTTGCAAACATGTGTGTATTCTGTGAGCTTGAAAGGTACTGTGTAATGATGACTCCAATCAACAAAGGGCTTCCTGACTCCGTACATACCCTTTTTATGATAAATATGATTAGAATTCCACTGAAGAAAACTAAGAGAATTACTGTGAAGACATACAAATGTAAAATCTCAGTTTATTGCAACAAGAAGAAACTCAGATAATGGTTTTGGCTTTGAAACTATAGGCATGAAGTTTGTTGGGGATATCATGTCATTCAAGAGAGAGAAAAAATATCTGTTTGCTTAACCTAAATATAGCTGTGACCCTTTGGTCATATGAACTACACATTTTCTGCAAAATACTCAGTCTACCAGTGGTACATATTCTTCTGGTATATATATTTAGGAGGTTTCTGGAGAGCGTGGAAGATAGCTTCCTGATCACAGAATCACAGAATCACAGAATTTCCAGGTTGGAAGAGACCTCAAGGTCATCGAGTCCAACCTCCAACCTAACGCTAACAGCCCACCACTAAACCATATCCCTAAGCTCTACATCTAAGCGTCTTTTGAAGACTTCCAGGGATGGTGACTCCACCACTTCCCTGGGCAGCCTGTGTGATGCAGCTGATTAGTGAACCTACCAGGGGTGGTGCCCCGCTAGACCTTCTCTTCACAAACAGAGAAGGACTGGTGGAGGATGTGATTGTCGGGAGCTGTCTTGGGCAGAGTGACCACGAAACGGTGGAGTTCACTATTCTTGGCGAGGCCAGGAAGGGGACCAGTAAAACTGCTGTATTGGACTTTCGGAGGGCTGACTTTGGGCTGCTCAGGACACTAGTTGGTGGAGTTCCTTGGGAGGCGGTTCTAAAGGGCAGAGGGGTCCAGAAAGGCTGGGAGCTCTTCAAGAGGGAAATCCTAATGGTGCAAGAGCGGTCTGTCCCCATGTGCCCAAAGATGAGCCAGCGGGGAAGAACACCAGCCTGGCTGAACAGAGAATTGTGGCTTGAGCTTAGGAGAAAAAAGAAGGTTTATAATCTTTGGAAAAGTGGGCAGGCCACTAGGGAGGACTATAAGGATGTTGCGAGGCTGTGCAGGGACAAAATTAGGAAGGCCAAAGCTCATCTGGAGCTCAATCTGGCTACTGCCATTAAAGATAACAAAAAATGTTTTTACAAATACATCAACACAAAAAGGAGGACTAAGAAGAATCTCCATCCTTTACTGGATGCAGGGGGAAACTTAGTTACAAGAGATGAGGAAAAGGCGGAGGTGCTCAATGCCTTCTTTGCCTCAGTCTTTAGCGGCAATACCAGTTGTTCTCTGGATACCCAGTACCCTGAGCTGGTGGAAGGGGATGGGGAGCAGGATGTGGCCCTCACCATCCATGAAGAACTGGTTGGTGACCTGCTACGGCACTTGGATGTGCGCAAGTCGATGGGGCCGGATGGGATCCACCCAAGGGTACCGAGAGAACTGGCAGAGGAGCTGGCCAAGCCCCTATCCATCATTTATCAGCAGGCCTGGCTATCGGGGGAGATCCCAGTTGACTGGCGGCTAGCAAACGTGACGCCCATCTACAAGAAGGGCCGGAGGGCAGACCCGGGGAACTACAGGCCTGTCAGTTTGACCTCAGTGCTAGGGAATCTCATGGAGCAGATTATCTTGAGAGTCATCACGCAGCACTTGCAGGGCAAGCAGGCGATCAGGCCCAGTCAGCATGGGTTTATGAAGGGCAGGTCCTGCTTGACGAACCTGATTTCCTTCTATGACAAAGTGACGCGCTGGGTGGATGAGGGAAAGGCTGTGGATGTGGTCTACCTTGACTTCAGCAAGGCTTTTGACACCGTTTCCCACAGCATTCTCCTCAAGAAACTGGCTTCTCTTGGCTTGGACTGGCGCACGCTTCTTTGGGTTAGAAACTGGCTGGATAGCCGGGCCCAAAGAGTCGTGGTGAATGGAGTCAAGTCCAGTTGGAGGCCAGTCACTAGTGGCGTTCCCCAGGGCTCGGTGCTGGGGCCGATCCTCTTTAATATCTTCATCAATGATCTGGACGAGGGCATTGAGTGCACCCTCAGTAAGTTTGCAGATGACACCAAGTTAGGTGCATGTGTCGATCTGCTCAAGGGTAGGAAGGCTCTGCAGGAGGATCTGGATAGGCTGCACCAATGGGCTGAGGTCAACTACATGAAGTTCAACAAGGCCAAGTGCCGGGTCCTGCACCTGGGGCGCAATAACCCCAAGCAGAGCTACAGGCTGGGAGATGAGTGGTTGGAGAGCTGCCAGGCAGAGAAGGACCTGGGAGTGATGGTGGACAGTCGGCTGAATATGAGCCAGCAGTGTGCCCAGGTGGCCAAAAAGGCCAACGGCATCCTGGCTTGTATCAGAAACAGTGTGACCAGCAGGGCTAGGGAGGTGATCGTCCCCCTGTACTCGGCTCTGGTGAGGCCGCACCTCGAGTATTGTGTTCAGTTTTGGGCCCCTCGCTACAAGAAGGACGTGGAGGTGCTTGAGCGAGTCCAGAGAAGGGTGACGAAGCTGGTGAGGGGCCTGGAGAACAAGTCCTACGAGGAGCGGCTGAAGGAGCTGGGCTTGTTCAGCCTGGAGAAGAGGAGGCTCAGGGGTGACCTTATCGCTCTCTACAGGTACCTCAAAGGAGGCTGTAGCGAGGTGGGGGTTGGTCTGTTCTCCCACGTGCCTGGTGACAGGACGAGGGGGAATGGGCTTAAGTTGCGCCAGGGGATTTTTAGGTTAGACGTTAGGAAGAACTTCTTTACCGAAAGGGTTGTTAGGCACTGGAACAGGCTGCCCAGGGAGGTGGTGGAGTCACCATCCCTGGAGGTCTTTAAAAGACGTTTAGATGTAGAGCTTAGGGATATGGTTTAGTGGGGACTGTTAGGGTCAGGTTAGAGGTTGGACTCGATGATCTTGAGGTCTCTTCCAACCTAGAAATTCTGTGAGAAATATTTTCTGCATCAGGAGACAAGTAAAACAGACTAAATGATATACAGGAATGCTGTTTCTCTTTTAGTAGAATGACATATATATAACAACAACAACAAAAAGTTTTGTTATCACTTTGGGCTGGGATAAAAGTATTTCTCATCTAGGTTCATAGCTTCTATCCTGAACAAGAGAATATTTTTTAGTCAGCCCACTTTCTATAGTCATGGCTGACCCCTTTCTCCTGCCCTTACTGTTCATTTCATCTTCTTTAGCCAGAACTTGTTTGGTCAGTTAAGCTTTCTGTGGGGCTTTGTGGTTCCATCTTTCATTTTATTTCAGTGAATTGTCATTCCTCCAAAATCTAAGACATATTAGTGCCTTCTCCCAACTCCAGTTTTGCCATGCATTTGAGAGAACTGTTATTAGATAAAACATTTCTCCCTTGAATGTGTCTTGGATACACACACACACACACACACAGACAGAGATAATAAAGAAATAAAAATAAAAATAAAAAAATAATGGCTACACGTTGCCATGACACAGCAGTGCTCTTAATAACAGCTTCATAATTTCAACCATAAATAAAAATTGAACTTTGGAAAATTCTTTAAAACCTTGTCTGTGAATTGTTCTATGTTGTTTTTGATTATTCTGCATTTTAGCATAATTATAATAGTCTGATTAATGGGACCTGATACACATCTTCTATCCCAAAATGATGAATATTGAAATACCAATTTCAGCTCAGACAATTTTACTGCGATTTCAAGGCAAAGCTTTTAATTAAGTAGAGACAAAGCCCCAAATTCTAGGTTGGATCATGTTGGATCAATTAGTTCTAATTTCAATCACCCCACTTACTAAGATATTTTTTTTTTTGAAAATGGTAAACTTAAACACCTAGCTATGTATTTGAAAATGTATAACTGATAGAGCTTCATAGATGTATAGAAACAGTAAGTTGCTTTGTCATAGCATATGACAAAGAATACGATATTCTGGCAATTAGAACACCTATCAGTGCAAGATGAGTTAATTTTCTGAAAACCACTTATGATTTGAACTGTAGAAATATCTTGAACATGCAGAATAAACAAAATTGAACTAATTAACTTAGATCTATACACTATATTCTACTGAGAAATAGTTAATTTATGCTACAGACAAAAATAGATTGCATTTGTTCATTTACTGCGCAAAGTTCATCTTTGAATGACAACATCTACGGTTCTGTTACCATCTCAGATTCAGCAAGCTCTGTTTTTCCCATTCTCATGTTTCTTTTATTCTTCTTGCCAGATCTTGTTGAAGAATAGGCCTGTATGGAAGTCAGGATAAATTTTCATTCTCTGGGTTTCCGTGCTTGAGGATCTTCATATATATCAGCGGAAAAAGGAACCAAACCAAGCCACACACCCACACACCCAGCCTAATAAACAAACACACAAAAGAATTATTTTGATGGTTATGCATACAGATCTTGAAACCAGACATCAAATACATGGAAGTTTCTTCAGGTAATTGGAAACGAAAATGCTTGGATCACAATTAGTCCTTGATTTATTCATGCTGTATTCAGATTTAATGGAAATTTTAAATATGGACTTTTGTTCCTAGAAAACATAAATGGGACAGATCTGCAAAAAGTTAAGCAAATGCTTAGAAAAAATCTTTACAGGTGCTAAAACTTTAAATCCTGCAAGTGTTTTTGTTTGTTTGTTTGTTTGTTTTTTTCATGAAGATCACATGCAAAATAGTTTTAAAAATTTAATTTAAAAAAATTAAAAAGTTAAAGAGAATTAAAAATTAATTCTCTAAAATAATGCCTTTTATGGGTTCCAGTTATGTCTGGAGACATTAAAAAAAAAAAAAAAAGGCAGTGTTAATTTGGACCAGATCATAATTCTAGTAAATAAATGCAATCTTCATTACTCTTCATTACAAGGCATTCTAAGCCCATTTTTTTGTTTGTTTTGTTTGTTTTGTTTGTTTTCAGGTATAAGAAATCTGTGCAGTTTTTCTAATATACCAATATGATGCTTTGTTCTGTCATATATTGTGTATTAAAAAACATCAGTTCTTGCCAAAGAACCAACAGTGATAATAGTGATGTAGCACAAACTTTAGGATTTGAAACAATCTTACATTAATAAGTCAATGACTGATATTATAATACAGTAGTCATACATTAGAATGAACTACGAACTATGTTAGGGTTCAATGTAATGACACTGAAGTAACCGCAGGTTGCTTTGAACTGCAGCTTTGTGATTAGTATACACTGGCTTTAAAAGCATGTAAGTGTAACCTTGGTATTGTCAGTCAGTTTTACAGGTTGAATGGAACACTCTTACTTGATTTAACTTGTGAAAATTCAGGAACGACATAAGAAAAAAACACCATCATCCACATTTATGCCACTCCCAACCATAAAATAAAAGCTCAGGAAGTGAACACCAAAGTTTGCTTGCACTACAAACACAAATTACTCCAAGAACTACCTAGAACAGAGCCGGCTGTGAAGCTCTGGAAAAGTCAATAGCACACCATCAAAGAAGAATAAAACAAGAGGATTAATGTTCAAAGTAAAAGAAACCAGTGCATTTGTAAATAGACAATTGGGAAAAAGCAAGATATTGAGGTTTTCAAATGTACTGTTACTTCTGAAAGATCTAGATTCTTAAATTTTATAGCCTTTCCATAGATTTTATTTTAATAAATATATATATGATTTTATTTTTATTTTTTAATATTTATCTTCTTTTATTTTCAAAATAAAAGAAAAATATAAATTTTCAGAGCCACTATATTATTTCTTGATTTTATGTAGAAGCTTATGTATAGATTTTATGTATATATAGGATATACATATTAGCATAATAAACAGAATTATGTGCATATGGAGAACTTTTTAATTTTCTTCTGATGTCATTAAAAGTCTCTTTCCAAATGAGGAATTAATTTTTGTTCAACAGTGAACTCTACCTTTTTTTTTTAAAATCTCACTTCCCCTGATTTTAAAGTCATCATCACCAATACAAAATGTGAGCACTTTCCATACGATACAGTGGACCTGTCAGGTAAGCATACACATTTTATGCTATTTGCTATTGCATTTCTAGAAGTCAAAATGCCACCTCAGTTTTGAAACTGCATGAGCCTCAGACCTAGCTGATTGATATACTGTGGCTTCCTCAAGCAAATCCTTGCTGAGATAGTTTACTCCAGTAAAAAAGCAAACTTGCTAAAGGAAAGTTTCTGCTACTGTAACTGCATCTTTTTTAGTGTTTCTGTTGACACAGAAATATTTCACACATTTTAATTATGGGCATTAGTAAATATTCACCAGGGCATAGAACTCAGCCTTCAGAAAAATGTTTTCTCACAAAAGCACTATATGAGTGAGAATGACTGCCACTTATTGAAGAAGGGTTTGTAATAAAGGTGGAAGCAAGAAGAAGGTCCATCATGGACATAAGGTCCATCTTTACAAAGTCTGCCAGTGTTGTGGACTGGCGGATATTACTTTTGCTGGAAGGGAAGACAAAGATGGCAACCAGTGCGTTTTGTCATTGCAGAGTTTTCCTTAGTTAATTCCATTCAAATTAGGGACCTGATTCACAGTCTTAGAGAATGATTTATGCTAACTGAAAGCTGTCCAGCTAGGTTGTGCCTGCCCTCTTGGAGGTTAATATGACAAATGGTGGGAGGCTGATACATCACCTATTCAGATGAATACTGTCACAGGGCTTAGCACAGAAGTGGCATGTATGGTCCTAAGTCATGATCATTCACCACTGCAACTGCAGCCCCAGCAACTGTAAATAACAGCCCTATCTCAAGGGAGAGATACCCAACTTCAAAAGGCTAGGAAACATATCCTAATATCGGATAAAGGGAGAATACATACCCACCAAGATGAGAAGAATCATTAGCCATTCATCTGTACCTTGGCAAGCCAACAAATTCAAGTTTAAAGCCTCACTGAGTTTGATCTACAAAATGTTATGAACAGGACTCACTTTAGTTCTGGCTATCATTAGCACTTCCTTACCCAGAGACAACTCTGATGTCTCTACTGGGCTTCTGGTGATGCAAAAGTTATTAAAAACATGTACCAATTTTCAAAACTTTTATGTTCTGCTCTGTCTTCTTAAGAATCCAATAAAACAAAGCAGAATTATATAGAATTCAGCAGTCAGATTAAGATAATAAATTTTCAAAAATCTTAATCTCTAGTGAATTTTTCTATTGTAATTACTTTACACTCAAGCATAATGTATAGAAAGCATTTTCAGTATTTTTTTTACCCCATACAACATGAAAAAAAAAATCAGACACAAGGTTTTGGTTTTACAAGAATCTTTTTCTTCCAGATTCTAATGTCTAAAGACCATCAAGATTTTTGCTTAATTACAACAGTAGATTTTCATACATGAAGAGGACCTTAAAATAGATTAATGTTATTAGCAAAAGCCCTTACTGTTCTGTCGAAGACTACCATTCTACATAATTTTCAAGGGAGAACCTCTGCAAATGCAAACAAATGTCATATCAATTATATATGTCAATTCTGTCATTAAGGAAAATAATAGCAACTAAATTAATTTCCACTAATAAGCATTAAATTTCAAATTTTAGAACTAAATATAATGTCATTTGAGAGACTGCATATGAATTTATGTGTACATATGCATAGAGAGCAAGAGAAATACAGCTGTCATCAAAACATGATTAAGAGTTAAAACTGTTGAATTAATGTAGAAATACTGGATTTTTCACCAAAACTGAATGAGTTTCCATTGAGCAAGTCCTGATTATAGATGTACTTGATCTTGTGTGTCTGGTATTGCACTGCATTCCTCTAAACTTATTCAGCTAGTAGCATTGTGTTAGAAATTATCATTTGTTTATGCAGATGAGAGACAACGTGACTTCAGAAACTTTCTAGTTCATTAAGCATACTGCAGATTGATTGAAATTGTACTCCCAAGTTGTTAGGATACCTGAAGAGAATTCACCCCTCAAGTTAATTCAAGGATGTAAAGGAGATCTAATGATAACTCGGAGTCTAGCAATGGATTTTCTATATTTTACACTAACAGTTTCTGCTGTTTCTCTCTCCCTTTTTCAGAATCTTTTGCAAAGCACACTTTTCTCCTGCAATTTTTCAGGTCACTAGAATAATGAAATCAATATCAAAGCAAATGTCAGGAAATTACAATGATCAGTTCTGCATCACATCAACCTGACACATCACATCAACCTTATTTCATGCTTTTTCTTATCCTCTTGGGTACTTATGCCCTCTCCATTTGCCTGAGATGCAATTTCTCTTGGATCTTTTTTATTATTTTCAAACTTTATCTAGCAAATAGTTTTCTAAGATTCAATAAGACTTGTCATGGAAGTAAAAATTTATGCTGCAGATCTGCAACTGGAGTAAATCAGCATACATGATAACTGAGGACCTATGTTGAAGGTGATGTTGGTTTCCAGACTGTACATGAAGTGTGGGGCAAATGTTGCATTGTAGAGAATGGTCATTCCTTGGACAAACTTCCACTAGCTGAAAATTTGCCAATGTTTCTCTTAAACCCCCTAGAAATTTTCTAACCTACCATCCTTAATGCAAATGTTTAACAATAACAACACTAACTGAGGGTATCAATATTTCAATGTCAGTTGTAAACAATTCTATTGTAAACCTGTTATCAAGATTTGAGGAAACTTATTAATACATACAGAATGAATTTATCTAGAAATGTGAACACAGATTGTTTGGCAGCCTAGCTTTTTTTCCAGGCTTTTGAAACCCATGAAAAACATATGGATTGCAAAACTACAGTTAATGTCCTCTGGAAAATAATAATAATAATAATAATAAGAAGAAGAAGAAGAATGAATCCTTCAAATCCTGTGAAGCTGCTTAATTTTGGTATTATTTCTAGCTACTATGTTTGATTTCTGTTGAAAAGTACATGGCTGACTAATGCCATGAATCATTGGTGCTCCACTAACCCAAATCACACTGGATTTGTTCTATTTACAGTGACTAGCAAAGTTGTTATGAGGTGTTTGGAGGCTTTAAAACTCCATAGGTTCCTAAGTAAAATACACATTGTGGTTTTACCCTTTTTTTTTTTTTTTTTTAATTCAACTTCCATTCAAGGGCAAATTGCTGGAGCTTTCAGACTGTTATGAGTAAGGCAGATAATTTGCCTCAGCTATAAAAGACTCCTTGTAGAGAACAGGGTGAAGAAGTGCTGGGCATGCCCTCTGACAGTCCATCAGGGTTGATGGGCTTACCAAAGGGTTGTGGGCTACAGCCCAACAGCTCCTCACCTCTGCAGTTAATTTGCCTATGGAGTTTGTTACTTCCAATAGATCTATTAGCAGGTTTGTGCTTCTAACACTCAGTCTCATAACTATGACCTCTTCACTTCTGCCTATTTAACTAAGTCCAGTCCTTTCTTTGAGGCCATCAACATGTCCTCAGACCTCATTCAGTTTTGGAGATCACCAGGCCCTACATCCTTCCTTCTTGACTGGTAATTAGCTAAACTATGGGCCTTGCAAAAGGAAGGAGGCCCATATTTATCCAAAATTACACACCTTTAGGAAAATATGTCATTCTTCTTGTTGAAAAACATCAATTTCACTGAAAAAGTCTGAAGACATTACAATACTGCAATAAGTGAAATTTAAAACAGTGTTTAGCAGAGAGCACATTAATGGGGATTTCTTTCTGCAGTCTGCATTTACTCAGCATTCTTCCAACCTATCCCACTCCAACTCATGCATTCTCTGAAGTAGAACATTTATGTTTGTCATTCCACCCTGCTCACTTTTTGCTGGGGCAGCAACTAAGATGCAAGTAGAGGAACTCATGTTTGACATTTCAGTGTTTTCCATCATTTCCCCAGGATTATTGTCTATTAATTCCCTGTAAGCTTTTATGTGCCAAAAATTGCTATTCAATTTGCAGCTTTAATTTGAACACTCCTGGACAGCTATTAAATTCTTATCTTTCACTTCTGACATAAATCTATTGTCTTGTTTGTGTTTCAAGAGTAAAATATGAACAGACACTAACATCTCTCAATTATTTCAAGAGTGATCCCAGCTAGAGTTAGGAAAATACATTATTCCTGCTGTTCTTTAATGCAGTATTAGAATGATTCCAAAATTACAGATGTGAAATTACTTGAAATGTTGCCTACCAGTTTTTGATGTGCAACTGGTTAGGGAATTTTCAGGAAAAACAAAACAAAAAAGATTGCACAAAGAAGAAAATTGTCAGGAAATTGCACTTACCATTCTTATAACTATTCAGAATCTGTGATTTTAGAGCAATAAAACAGTTTATTATTATTATTATTATTATTATTATTATTATTATTATTATTATTATTCTGTAATGTAGTGTCTAGTCTATTCTGTTTTATTCCATGTTTAGTGTCACAAAGTATTCCAGCAATACATGTAGTGACAAATCTAACATCAATCACCTATGTTTTCTGCTTTCTAAAGTTATGTTTTAGTATCCTAAACATAAATTATATGCCAGGTTTGGAGGGGTTGCACAAAGGATTCTGTCAGATTTTCCAAACTCAAGTCTAACAGTTTATCTTAATCTTCAAGGTTTTAAAAGAAATATGAAATTATGACGCCAGTTCATGCTTTGAAACAATTCCATTAAACTCAGTGGATCTCTATTGGGAATGCATTTCATTTTGTTGTTTTTCATACTTCCCCTCATCCGGTTCCGAATATGCAGTTTATTATTTTGTGTTCTTTGAGGGAAGAGATTAAAAAGCGAAGGACAGAAAAGTAAAAAGTAGTGGGAAAGTGAGATCTCTCTCCTTATATACGCTGACATTCACACCTTATAAATGCCTTTCCATTGCAACTATTTACCAAAACCACATCCAACTGTGATACTCTTACAAGTTTTCCAGATATAACTGTTTTTTGTTTGTTTGTCTTGTGCCATTGCCCAGTTGCTGTGCTTCCCCCAGGGTTAAATATTTAACCCTTCTCCTGTATTTGGCTCACCAACCTTGTTTTAGAAGGTTGTATCAACCAGGCTTGTAGCCTTCAAGCAGCAATGCACCAGACTGGAATTCATCACCTGCCTTTCTCAGGCTTGATGCGAAACATCTCGTATGGGCATTGCAATAAATCTGCAAAATGTAGGTGTACTTAAGCTTTGTGTTAGAGTGCAAGAGAACTAAAATATTTCTGAAAGTACTAAGTGCAATAATTTCCTTCTCTTAGACTTGTGCTCTGGGATATTTCCTATTTTTATGAAAATGATACAGTATCATTGAAATAAGAAAAAGTGTGCTCATCCTCCCAGTTTTGCAATTCAACTGCACAGGCAAAGAGCAATTCTCTACTAAACAGGAACTACCAGCTTGTTACAAAACTCATCCTTCCTAAAAATGAGAAAGCTTCGATTAATAGAAATATTTTCATTGTGGGGTTTTGTACTTGTGATTAATGCAGATGCAGAGGAAGATGGAGACAGATACAGATTTCAATGGCAGGCTCCAACAGCTGGTTTAGTGTGTCAATAGCAATGTTTTGTAGCTCTGATAGCCTGATATCTGTTGGTATAATGAAAGATGTTGCTCTTCCTTACAAGCATTGCATTGCTTTTTACAGCAACAAGCTCCAGCACAGAATTTAAATGGTTCCAGTCTCACGAGTTTTCTGGGCTAGATGTATGTTGGCTTACAAATAGGGTTCAATTAAATCCCAATAGTGAAATAAGGTGTTGAAGTTGGATTCTAGAAATATTTCTGGCAAAATCAAATTTCTCCTTTAACACTTTACGTCTTTAATCTACATTAAATATGATTTACAAGCTATGATGATCTGTACATTCCTATCAACCAAACATTATTTTTAAATCCAGCACTTATACATGCCAATACTCATCCTGACAGAAAAATCCCTTACAGATACCACCCTTCATCTTTCAAAACCAAGCCATCAATGATCAGCAAACAGCGACAGCCTCTATATTCTATAGACACAGAAAGGTCAGGGCAATCACAAGAAATAAAAGTCTTAAAATATTTGCCTTAAAAAAGTATTGAGAGATCATGAGGGAGCTTATGAGTTCTCACCACTTTTAATTCTTAATGGGAAGAGGAAACCATCCTCCCTCCATGAGGAAAAAACAAAAACAAACAAACAAACAAACAAAAACTTTTACTTGCACTGTCTAGGACTACTGTATTTCATTTCATAGTTTAGTGGATGATGGCAGTGTGCATGTACCGGTTAACTCAGGATCCCCAAGCCCAAAACTTTTAGAGAGAGTTTGATCTACTGCCCAAGCAGAGACTGACAGTGTAATCCTAATGCATAAATCTGCTGCCGCCCCAAAGAGTGGGATTTACAATGTGTGCTCACATCAGCTTTGCTGCATGTGCCAGGAAAGCATCAGAACTACAATGAATGTGCCGAGAATAGTTACAATCCCTACAAGCTGCAGACATCTCTATTTCTGGGCCTGTGGGAGTATATGAAGGAAGGTCCAATGTTCCTGTACTTAAGCAAAACAGATAGGCAGACAATGGACAGCAACAGTAGAATTTTCATTCAGAAATAGATCTACAACAGGAAAGGGTATCTTTGATAAAATCTGTCTAGGTAACATATTAGAGCAGAGAAAGAAGAAATGCCCAGAAGGGACACATTTTACCTCTACAGTTCCCTTCTTCTGAGAAAACAACTCATCCCTGCAAGTCGGAGTGAGGTCCTGGTCATAGGAGAAACAGAGCAGGGTAGTTTCAAATGAAGAAATTTTCATGGCTAATATTTTATTTTCCAGAAAAAAAAAAAAAAAGAATTAGAAGAATATTTTTTCATTTTAATAAGCAACTTTTTTCAAGCCTAAGCTTTTAGTGGTAGCTTGAAAATTTTCTCCTGAATAAATAAATAAATAAATAAATTTTTAAAAGTTTGCTGCTTCTTCAAAACTTCCTGTAGGAGACAAATTATATTTTTCTCTGTGTGTTGTAGCCACCATCTTAAATATTCTGGCACTATATTTATTACAGAAGCCATTGTAGTTCTCTTTAGCTAAAAACCAATTTTACTTTCTAATTTGCAAAAAAAAAAAATGCAAATACTGTTAAATTTCAAGTACTGTATAAGTTTTACTCATTCATTCTTTTTGCTGCACCTTTGGAAAAAGCATTACATTTTCCTGCTTATGACCCAAGTTCATGAGCACTGCTTCCTTTGGGAATAGTATTTCTGCTCCATCCTCTTGGGCATACCCAACAATTATTATTCCCAAAGGAACAATCACAGTCATCCCATCCATAAGGGGGATGCTTCAATTTAAAATCCTGCTTCAATTTAAAATCCTGAGGGAGGACATTGAAAGAGGTATTTTATTTTAAAAAGCTTTTAAATGCCGTACAACTGCTGTCTGCTGAAGAACTTCCTGCTGTTCCCTCCCAGTTCTTTTTCTGTCATTTAATCCATCTCAGTCACTAATTCTGTTATGCTCTGGAAAACTACATTTTATTGCAGTGAATGTGTGCAATCACTTTGTTGGAATATTTTCTGTGATGTACTCATGCTGCTAACGTTAGATATCTAATCTCTGTGCATAAATTAGGAGACTAGTTTGCCTAATGCCTGTCTATAGGTGATGAAAAGAAATGGGCTCATCCAGAGGGAAATGTAGCACAGAAGCATAGTCCTTTGATTTGCATTCTGGAGATGCCTGTCACTATTCACTGAGTGTAACACATAGGTATCCAGCTATTGGTTCATCTGCCAGGTGCTGCTTGCAGGCTGCCCTCCACAATTTTCGCAGGTGTGTTACCTGACTGGTGAAGAAAGGTTGGTGGGGGGCTTCTGATTGCTTCAAAATCTTGGCCACGGGTGTCAGGAAGACAGCACAGGCAAGCAAGACTGCTTATGAACTCTTTCTAACTGACCTTTTCCTCTGCAAGATGTATTTTATGTACAGTGTGGCTCTAAGCCATGTGAATATTGTACTATACGATTCACAGATCTAGAGTATGGGTTACACTGTTGGTAAAAGACTGTGAAGAATCCAGCCTCCAAATTTAGACGCTTAATTGTTTAAATCTGCTATGCTCCCTCTTATCTTCATGGACAGAACAGCTCAGTTAATATTTATTTAGGAATGATGTGAAGGAGTTTTGAAGCTATTTTCTAACATACCAGGCCTTACTCTCTGTTTGCTATGGCTTCTACTTTGCCAAAAATCAAAAACCTTCAAACTTTGTCTGCTTCATATTATATAATTATTATGTTATTGTTATTCCTGTTAAGCAGAAGCCCCATAATCACACTTGGTAAGCATTGAGCAGCCATTGTTATAATTCTAAACTATAGGTCTTGTGGACCTCCAATCATCTCCTGAGTTAATGAAACAGCATTAGAACTCCGAAAATGTAGGCAACATCTAAGCTGAATGCAGAAACTGGGTTAACGAGGGGCTGAAATATTACCCCTCTTACAGAATGTGGATGTGCTGAGTATCAGAGAAGACAAAGTTTCAGCATTTTAAGATATATTTTATATTTATGTTTATTTATATATGTTTAACAGCCATATTTTAAGAGGCAGATTTACATCAAATGTAAAATATTTGGAAGCAACAATAAGATAAATTGACTAAAAAAGAGGAAGACAAAGAAGATAAACCCCACATTTTTAACATTTTCAACCAAATTACATTTTCTTTAAAATATTTTGACAACAAACATTCCACTAACTTTGTGTCAATATGGTCATATTACTCATCTCAGCTCTCATATATTTTGTTTCTGAGCCATGAAAAAATTATCCCTATCCAAACTGATTTTAATTGTATTATAAAATAAAATGAGCATTTTCTGAATTTCAAACTTTCCTGATAAGCTAGAACAGGGCCAAAGTGATTTGAAGAGTCATTGAAGAAAATGTTTTGATTTACTTCAGATAGACTCAGGGGAACTTTGTTCCAGATGGTAACCTTCACCTTTTACAACAAACTGTCTATCTGTGGTAGTTCCTTATTACAATTAGATCCATATCTATCTGATATTTTGGTGGTCAGGAATTTCCTGGCATCATACTACCTATGATATATATTTTTCAACATTTATTGTGGTTCTGTGTAATAACAAAGGAAAAGAATTTAATTTTGGTTTCTTTTGATTGGCCATGCTATTTTGAAATATATTCAGCATAAACATTTCAGAAAATTGCTATATCCTCAAACCTAAGGTTTTTGTTTGTTTGTTTGCTTGCTTGCTTTTAGCACTTTAAATGTTAACACAAGCACTGTATTTCTATTTTGGTTTGCAATTTTGGGCCATAAAAGTTTAAGAGGGATTTTGTGCCAATGGTCAGTCTTATACATGTTAAAGCCATTTGTGTATCTAACTATGAGTTATGGGCACAAAAAGACAGCAAAATATTCAAGAAACGTTAATCCTGCATAGCATTATCTACATTTCCATCTATGTTGACACAGTAAAGCAAATTAAATAGTTTGTGCAAGTCATGAGAAAATGAAAAGGTTATGATTCTAATAGCCCCCTCGCCCCTCCCAACTTTTTACACTATTTACGTTATATAACAAATATTTACTTTTATTTCACAGAATACCTAATATTCAATGAACCACAGCTGTTCACATTTTAATACAAGGCTCCACTAGCTGCATTAATATCTTATCTAGATCATTACCAGACTTCTGCACAATACTGATAAAATTGATCCATGTTCACACATATAATGTGGTATTGTACAGACCTTCTCCATTTAAAATGTCAAATAACACTTTTGTAAAACCTTGAGAGAAATTACCTCCTTTATCATCACTATTAAATTGAGTCAACTTACTTTGAATATTGAACAGTAAATTTCAGGTTTGGATCCTTGGGCACCTTGATGTTTGTGGACTATTTCCAAGAAATTCATATAAGATGACTAAAGAAAGTAAAAGAAATGTCAAGAAACTTAAACTCTCATCTAGAAAGATTAGCCAATCTGCTGGAAAAAAAAAAATAAAAAAATGTACAGGCTTGTCAAATAATAATAATTTAAAAATCGCCTTATGGATGGATTTGATGAGTTACAGGAAAGCACTAACACCTCTAAAGAAGCCATGCTGCAAATAGTACTATCAATCTTTTCCTTTTATAGAAACAATGTTTTATTTAAAGCTGCAGGCACATTGGAGGCATTGTTTGTAGCTTCATTTCTTTTTCTTTACATTCAGATATCTATTTTTTTTTTTTTTTTTAGCCAAATATTTCTGCCCCTTGCATTTTTGACCTGATATTTAAGATGACACCACCTTGACTGAATTTCTTTACTGACTTATATTTCTTTAGCATTTTAAGAACAAAAACATCCCCCCACCCCCCCAAAAAAAAGTTGTTTTTTTTTTTTTTTGGGTGGGGGGGGATGTAATAATAGCAACCACAAAGATAATGGTCAATCAATAAATATTATTAGTGATTTAATATTTATTATTATGTAATAGCATTTAAAAATCCTCAATTTCAACAACAGTTTATTAACTTTAGTATTCAGAAACCAACTTCTCCAGTGCTTCATAGGTCACAATGGAAAAAAAAAAAATCAAAGAAGGAATTTAAGAAAAAAGGAGATGTATATTGCTTTTAAAATGTGATCAGATGATTCCTCTAAAGTGAAAGGATTCTGTAGTGGTAGATCTTTTATAGAGAATATAGTTTAATCATACCCTTCTGTTGTCAGCCTTCATTTCATTTCTGATTCGATACTGAATATAATTTTCCTTTTCATTTGGGTTAAACTCTCATAATGCTATTGACCTCAGGTCAGTTGTTATAATTTAATAAAACTGGAGATGTAGCCCTGTCACCTGATTCCCCGTAAACTACTACAGTCTTTTACAATTCCAGTAACAGTCTTGTTACAGTCTTTTAACAGTCTTGTACAATTCCATTAAAGGCAGAATATTCTTATGAAAGTTTCTCCCTCTTGACTTAAATATTTTGTGAATCCAGTGAAGTTTAAATTTCCCAGAAATCAATACATCAGAGGCTGTACATATAATTTTAATTCAAAGAGTACATTATGCTTTTATAGTTAATACTGAATTAAAAATATCTTGTGAATTTTGGGCAGCTCTCTAGTTTATGAATGGTTTACAGTAACAAGAATGTGTTGCTTAGCATTTCTTTGCATTCTAGACAAGCTAGACTTCTCGTGTTTTTAGGCACCAGTATTTCCCTGGAGATCCTTTCTTGATAAGCTGTCCTTTGACTGGAATAAATAAAATACATTGTGGCTGAAAATTCTGTGCTCAAAACATTAACTTCAGTTCGAGACACAGACCTCAAATCTCATACATACACATACAGACACACAAAAGTATCTGTTTTTATAAAGACTTTTTTCCGCTGCGCTAATGAACACTTGCAGGTTCCTATTCTGTTATTGGGCTTACTCCTTTCCTCAGACCAATTTATTCATAATTTTAACTAGTTCAACTTTGTGGAATTACTCATACAACTGACAGGATTCCACTTGGTGATACAATTTTCTTTTTACTCTTCTGTCAGCCAGAAAGACTCCTTTTTTTTCTTTTCTTTTCTTTTCTTTTCTTTTCTTTTCTTTTCTTTTCTTTTCTTTTCTTTTCTTTTCTTTTCTTTTCTTTCTTCTCCTTTCTTCTCTTTTCTTTTCTTTTCTTCTCTTTTCTTTTCTTTTCTTTTCTTTTCTTTTCTTTTCTTTTCTTTTC
>CM021733.1:69016236-69027776 GCA_011075105.1 Heteronetta atricapilla
CCCCTGGCGCAACTTAAGCCCATTCCCCCTCGTCCTGTCACCAGGCATGTGGGAGAACAGACCAACCCCCACCTCGCTACAGCCTCCTTTGAGGTATCTGTAGAGAGCGATAAGGTCGCCCCTGAGCCTCCTCTTCTCCAGGCTGAACAAGCCCAGCTCCTTCAGCCGCTCCTCATAGGACTTGTTCTCCAGGCCCCTCACCAGCTTCGTCACCCTTCTCTGGACTCGCTCAAGCACCTCGATGTCCTTCTTGTAGCGAGGGGCTCAAAACTAAACACAGTATTTGAGGTGCGACCTCACCAGAGCCGAGTACAGGGGGACGATCACCTCCCTAGCCCTGCTGGTCACACTGTTTCTGATACAAGCCAGGATGCCGTTGGCCTTTTTGGCCACCTGGGTACACTGCTGGCTCATATTCAGCCGACTGTCCACCATCACTCCCAGGTCCTTCTCTGCCTGGCAGCTCTCCAACCACTCATCTCCCAGCCTGTAGCTCTGCTTGGGGTTATTGCACCCCAGGTGCAGGACCCGGCACTTGGCCTTGTTGAACTTCATGTAGTTGACCTCAGCCCATTGGTGCAGCCTATCCAGATCCTTCTGCAGAGCCTTCCTACCCTTGAGCAGATCGACACACGCACCTAACTTGATGTCATCTGCAAACTTACTGAGGGTGCACTCAATGCCCTCGTCCAGATCATTGATGAAGATATTAAAGAGGACCGGCCCCAGCACCGAGCCCTGGGGGACGCCACTAGTGACTGGCCTCCAACTGGACTTGACTCCATTCACCACGACTCTTTGGGCCCGGCTATCCAGCCAGTTTCTAACCCAACGAAGCGTGCGCCAGTCCAAGCCAAGAGAAGCCAGTTTCTTGAGGAGAATGCTGTGGGAGACGGTGTCAAAAGCCTTGCTGAAGTCAAGGTAGACCACATCCACAGCCTTTCCCTCATCCACCCAGCGCGTCACTTTGTCATAGAAGGAAATCAGGTTCGTCAAGCAGGACCTGCCCTTCATAAACCCATGCTGACTGGGCCTGATCGCCTGCTTGCCCTGCAAGTGCTGCGTGATGACTCTCAAGATAATCTGCTCCATGAGATTCCCTGGCACTGAGGTCAAACTGACAGGCCTGTAGTTCCCCGGGTCTGCCCTCCGGCCCTTCTTGTAGATGGGCGTCACATTTGCTAGCCGCCAGTCAGCTGGGACCTCCCCCGATAGCCAGGACTGCTGATAAATGATGGATAGGGGCTTGGCCAGCTCCTCTGCCAGTTCTCTCAGTACCCTCGGGTGGATCCCATCCGGCCCCATCGACTTGCGCACATCCAAGTGCCGTAGCAGGTCACCAACCAGTTCTTCATGGATGGTGAGGGCCACATCCTGCTCCCCATCCCCTTCCACCAGCTCAGGGTACTGGGTATCCAGAGAACAACTGGTATTGCCGCTAAAGACTGAGGCAAAGAAGGCATTGAGCACCTCCGCCTTTTCCTCATCTCTTGTAACTAAGTAACTTAGTTGTAACTCAGAATGTCTATCTTGTTTAAGACGAGCTCCCACTGTCCTACCATACCCAGTGCATTTCTAACCTGAACATTAGGTTAAGAACGGACTTTTGAGAGACAATGATATATAAATAAAAGTAGCAAAAGGCCACATAAGAAAAAAGTCTTTCCCCAGTTGCCTTTTCCAAGGATTTTAGATGGGTATTTGTCTTTCTAATTTGGTAAGGCTACTATATCTTTTAGACAGCTGAATCTTCAGTAGACTGTCTGGTGGCAAAAACACTAGGGATAAAACATATGTTTGCTATTGGACAGGAGTCAGATCCAGATAAGGGCAGACACCTTAGATGTCTTCAAGTAGCTGTCTACAACAAGTGTCTAAGTTACCATCACAGACAGCTCCAATCACAGCTAATGCAAATTTGTGCTGTATTGTCAATGGAGCCTAAACAACTACTTAGCTCTCCCAAAAACAGCAATATTAATATATTGCTGTTGAGTTCTCTAATTAATGTAATAGAGGCTTAGATACCTACCTCACCTATAAACAAATGTATGCAGGCACATAAATGTAGGTCTCTTAATCAGGAGATAAATCACACCATTGCAGTATAAGCTTAAAATAAAAGCAACAGATGGACACAAATAAACATGTGAACAAACTCAAGGGAAAGAAAAAAGTGAGAGATGAAGAAGCTTTGTTTGTGCAATAGGTCACATGCCTAGTCTGTGAGGGTAGAGTCCATATTTGGGAATACTTTCTACTCCCACAAGTGTGTATTTATTTGCCGTGTTCCATAAGGTGCTCCTACATAGCAAATAAATGTGCATAGTGTCTTTTTTTTTTTTTTTTTTATAACCAATGTGAAATAAACTTGTTTAATCTTCCCTTCCACAGAGAAAGAGAAGCCCTTCTAGGGAGAAAATCACTCACCTCTGAGACATCTGTTCAAGTTTAAGAGTCACAGCCGCCAAATAGTCTCTAAAAAGTAGGTGCTGTACTAAACTGTAGGTGAAAAGCAACAACCTTTGGAATACTATATACCGATATTCAAGAAAGGAAGATGAGAAAAGTGGAAATGTATTCATAAACATTATTCTACCCATTGATCACGGTACAATACTGTTCAAAAAGGATCAGTAGAGAGAAATACTACAGAAATTATTTTTTGAAATATGGATGAGGCAGTGCTGTTTTTGTCAAGGCCAGAGAAGAAAACTTTCAGCAGCTAAAACACATGCTTGAGAGAGATTTCATAGAGATAAACCACTGCTGGCATTATAATAAGGGTGCTTTTTTTTGGTGAGCTGGCTTAGCCAATAGAAGCAGATATGAAGCCTCCTTTTATTTCCAACAGCTGATAACCCTGTGGACCAAGTCTTTGGGAGAAAAACAAACAAAAAACACCTCCTTGTAACTACTATGTGGAACTTCAGACTCTTGAAATAATCTGAAGAGTGAAAAATGTTTTATTTAAAGTTTACTTTTCTGGCTTTTTTTTTTTCTTTCCTCCCTTTGTTGCTATTTTGGCCTGCAGTTAGAGCTTTTAAAGCCTGAAAATCTTTTCCATAGACAAAGAAGCTTTTTGTGTGTCTGTTTGTGTTGACTCCTCTTTCACTTACAGTCATTTCTACATGGAAAAAAAATGCAGCCCATCTTAATAACAAATCAGTTCCAAAGCAGAGAACCACAAAAGAAAGTAGAAAGCAAACATAAATTTACAACGGAAGGGGAGAATTGGGCTTTAAGTCCATTTCCATCAGTACAAGCTGTGTACCAGGTCATCCTCTGCTTAGTGATTATGTTTGCACCTATGCAGATGCACACATCATTTCCTTTCTTTCCACACTATTCAGATCTGTACCTCTACCTACAGAACAAAAGTTATGAGAGGTTCAAGGTATGTGTTTGCTTAAAATATGTACTAAATGATCACACCTTCGAAAAATTAGATGTCTATGTGACATACTCTGGACTGCTAAACCTCTAGCCCAAAGTTCTCAATTCCTCTGCATAACTATGAAAAACTTGTGTAGCCATAATTTGCTAATCTTCATCAATCATGGTAATTTCTGGTAATGAAATAGCAGTCCTTCAGCTTCCAGCCCCTTCCAAATTTCCTAGCAAATGTGTCAATTAGATAGAGTTATTTTGATGAAGTGGATGCCTCTCATTCATATAAAAGCCAAAAAAAAAAAAAAATCAAAAAAAAAAAAACAACCAAACCAAACCAAACAAAACCAAAACAACAACAACAACAAACACACACACACAAAAAAAATAATGATGTTTATTTACTTGGATTGTGGTTCAGAAGCACAATAATGACTTGTGGGACATACTACATGGCACAAAGCTGACTATGCAGGAGTTAACTTTGTTCAAGTTAGTTGTAAGTGTTTAACAAGCAGCAGTGAAAGAGGTTTGAATAGATGGTAAGAGACATAGGAGAAAATCTAATGAAATTAATTTATACAGTTCCTTCTTCCTCCTTCCTCATCCATCTGGTTCACTTTAAAGACAATGAGTTTAGAAGGCTTTTATTTCTGTGGTTTTGAAACACATCAGCTTTGCTGCCTGAAAACAAACACCCAAGGAGTGGTCAAAGCTTTATCTTGCTGGTCAACCTGTTTGTGTGTAGGGCTCTTTCTTAGGTCACTGGTGGCCAGTATCTCATACATAATGACAAGGACACAGAACTAAAAGTATGTCATGCATTTCAGTGGCCAGAGAAAGTCATCACAAGAGTGAAGGCATTGATGTTTCAGCTGTAAATATGAAAATACAACAGAAACAAACAAACAAAAAGAAAAATTATATTGAAAATGTTTTGTTCAAAAATCCACTCTCAAAAACTGTTCACTGTTCACCAAATACTTTCTATTTCCACAAACTTATTCCATTTGAATGGAACTCTTCTTTTTGTGAGGGAGAGAAGGCAAAAGGTAATAAGGAAGTGACCTTGTACTTGTAAGCAAAAGAGAAAAGACTTGTCTTACTGGAGGGTGCCTTGTGGTGTTCCTGTTTACTCATCAGTTCACAGGTCAGACTGCATGCTGGGGAGGAGTATCTCACCCATGTTCATCCCTTCCGTCTGCCTGAAGCAGGAGGAGGTTGGGGACAGCTGTTCTCTTCCAGACTCAGCTGTGCTGAGAGGTTTCCACTACAGCTGCTCCTTACCATGTCTCCCCTGAGGCAACAGCCAGCCTTACGCTGGCTGGCTGACTGCATTAGCTGTCTCTAACCTACTCTGAGTGAAATAAACCAGGGTAACTTCAGATGTTTAAATAGTAACTAATTACTAATTTGGCCCATGAAGACTAAAGCATGCTAAGGCATTTTCCCACATGCTGTTCAGCAGGTGTTGCTGAGGAGAGACAATTTTGTCAGCATGTGGTGAAGAAGCAGCCTTATAAGAGCATTTTTCTCTGGCATAAGAGTTTGGGGGGTATTTTTGTTTACTACATCAGAAACCAAACCAGACATGCACTGAAGCAAGAAATGCAGGTATTCTGTCTTTGAGATAAATGGTCCCAGCAGTATGTTGTTCTTACACTGCATCTCAAAGCGTCGTTAAGACAACCCAAGCTATAGATGGTTGGTGGTACTGCTACCTTGTCATACAGCTTTCACTGTCCTTAGGCAGAGAGAGTGACTGAATGCATATTTTGTGCATGCTCGTTGAAGAGCCACAGATTAATAGTAGACTATAAGGTAATGCAAACATTAGAGAGTTAAAAAGAGAATCTTCCTTGTACACTTTGAGTATTTTTTCAACCTTAATAAAGATAGAGCTTTTCTGAACTTTGTGCAATTTTTAGAAATGCCAATTTTTGTTTGACTTTTGGAAGAAAGAGATTTCAACATGTGTCAAGGATTTTTAAACAAAATTCATCAGAGAGGATAACCTTGGACCTCTATTTAATATCTTAGCATGCAGACACCCCCTGTTTCAAATGATACCACTGTGAAACTGTATTTTGTATAATTTCCAGGAGTAAAATATAAATATTTCCAGCAAAGCATTCTTATCATAAGTTTGTTTTCTAAGTGTGTATATTCCTTTTTGTATTCCTTTTTGGTGCTTGTTCCTGTCAAAGGAAACCTTTTTTTTTTTTTTTTTTGTCTTAATGGAAAAAGAAAATGAAATGGATGGATTTCCTAGATTTTTATTTCTACCACTCTGTAAACTCACAAAACCATAATGTAAGGCATTTCTGAAAGTCCCTTGTTATAATATCAGCCAAGAATACCATTTCTGTCACTTCCTGTTTCTTGCTACACTGGAAAGAACTGTAAACATGACATTTCTCCTACTATTTGTGCACTTTTAAATTCTGATCTCAGCAGGAGCCAGGAAAAGCACAAAAAAGGCAAACCTAACTACTACATAGTAAGGGAAGTTGAGATCTGGCACAAATGATCATTTCCTTGTTTTAGATTTGCATTTCTCTTCAGAATACAACTATTCAAGGTCTGTAAAGCATTTTCAGCACATGTGGCCTATTTCCGACATCAGTTAGTAGACTAGGGTGAATTTCATCCTATTTCCTTCCACTGACTGAAGTGTGACCGTCTCTGCTGTTCATGTTTACATGTTGAATGTCTCCATTTGATCACCAAAGTCCCATTTTCTCTGCTTGCCTACAAGCAGAACTGTCAGTCTGCATATTGATTTTTTTCTTTATATATCATCAAAACAGTTTTGCATCAAAAAAAAAAAAAGAGACACCTTTGTTTTACTGCCTATAGCAGGAATTGCTATAACCTGGTTATTCGATAACCAAGCATAGCATTTAACCTCCAGCTAAACAACCTCTATCCTATTAAATATATATATATATATATATATAATTTATTCGTACGTGCAAATTTTCTTGTATCACAATCACACTAATAACTTTGCTTCTTTTCATTAGTGTTCTTTGCGGAGGAATAAAGACATTATACATTTATTGATTTTGATTCCCTCTCCTTTTTACACTCCTTTAGTGCCAGAATCAATTCTATGTCACGAAGGAAAGTCCCAAATATCTGTTTGGCATGCTGTTTTCTATACAGTGTTATCTCTAGATACTATTGCCTGCCTCCCTCTTTTAGGTAAAGGCCAAAAAAGGAGTCCTAAGAAGAATAAACTGCTTGTGACCCTGATGGCACACAATGGTAAAGAATTGCCCATTGTTGCAAAAGACATTAGGAATGTTCACAGAGCGTGTACTCATCTAAGTCTAATTCTGCAGTTCCTGGAAATTAAAGAAGAAATTTCTGCAAAGCAAGATATGTCCCTTATAAAGGACATTTCTCTGCACAGCTTTAAGAAAAGGGTTTCTACTAACTATGTTACCTTGTGTTTAATTGGTAGCATCTTGTAGAAGCATCTGTGTAGTAAAGGTTTTGGAAGAGGAAATCTGGGTAAAATGATCTCAAAAATCCTAATTGCTAATGAACAATGTATAAAAGCACCTGTATATCATATTTAATATTGAAATATTGGCCAATTAAGCAAGGACTCTGATATTCTTGGGAATATACAAATGTCATCCAAATCTGCAGAATTGACTGTTGGCAACTTAATTACCAAACCCATTTCCATAGTAGAACAGAAATAGCCTGCCTGAATCTGTACAAGTTAATTGCTGATTGAATCTACAGTACACTAGGACAGACACTTCCTTTTATTTGTACAAAACAACAAAAATCCCAAGCTGGAAAAGGAATAATGACTGAAAGTTCTTGCTTCCAATGTTTGTTAGTTTGTTTATGTAAAGGTAACAGGAACTCTTTTGGAAGTTTTAATAGAGATGCAATATAAGTATTCTGCAATGGAAAATGACAAAATTGCCAACATAATTTTACTCCTGGTTATATTACAATCACCAAAATAAGCAGAGAAAACTCTGACTGCATTTTTTAAACATGTGGCTGGAAGTCACATGTAGTTGGAATGTCTCTGCAGTCTGGGTTTGCATTCAATCAGCTGAGTTCAGCTATGTTTTTTCCACTAATAAAAACTCAAATAATTCAGATTGACTTCTGTTTCAAAGAAGGCACTGAAATCTTGTCTGTGACCTGGACCTGGGAATATGTTTTATATCACCCTAAATTTCTAGAAAGTGAAAAGAGTTGGAGAAGCATTTCTTCTCTTACTGACTTCTAAATCTTTATTTTTCAGTTAAAATTATTTGTGTATTATAAGTATGTTGATGTAATATAATATATATAGCTTAGATATAAGGTTATTGCCTGAAGCTCACAGTCAATTTCAAATATTAGTGGACGTAAGACAATTAGGACATATTTGTTGAAGTGAAAGTAGTTTGTTCATAGGTGATTCATAATTCTGCAGCCTTAGTGCTGGAGTACCCCATTTCTTAGAATGGCTCAGGTTGGAAGGGGCCTTAAACATCATCTAGTTCCAAATCCCCTGCCATGGGCAATTGCCATTTAATATGTATGCCATTTAACACATATGAGAAGGCCAGACTGTGAAGAAAAGTTATGTTAGCATTTTCTAAAAGTTAGATTTAAAAGTGTATGTGGAGTTTGCTCACATAAACAGCAGAAACTTTAAAATTAGTCTCTTTGAAAAATGATGCCTTCAGCATTTCAAATTTTCCTCTCTGAAAACTTTTCAGGAAATATATATTTTTAACTGAAGTTAGAAAGTGAAAGGAAGTGATCGGATTTTCAGTCATTCAGTGGTATTTGTAATTCATGCCATTGCTGACATTCAAATAGTAGACAAGTAAACTTCAACACCATGCTTCTTGATCTTCCTTCTAATGTCCAACCAATCAGTTCACTCATGCATATAGGATGCTTGCAGTATGTTCCAGTTTTTGAGGTGAACTTTTGTGTGCTCCAGTACTACAATTACTGCCAGATCTAGGACAGGAAGGCATTTATATGAAGTATTAACTAGTGAATCATATTTCCTCAATTAAAAACAATGAAACAAAACAAAACAAAACAAGACCCCCCCCCCAAAAAAAAATAACAACAACAAAAACCAAACAAACAACAAAAAATGAGCCTGTTTATTTTTCTATTTCTTTTTGCTATTAATCTGGAGAACTGTTCAAGTAAATGACTTAATTATGTGCTGAATTGGTAAATTCCATAAGATTATGTATGTTAAGTGCTTTAATGGATCCAAGACTTAATCTTTAATGGTTAATTTCTATTGTGTTATGTTTGTAGTAGGGCCAAAGGTAGTTTAAATGTCTTATTTAATTTTGATATACAAAATGTAGACATAGTGGTTGCATTAAGAATCCTATGGAAGAGTTATAGAAAGAATTTTATTATCAAAATCTGTAAAATATTTCCTAGTAAGTTTGCAAGTTGTGAATATAGAAACATTTAATATTATATGTATACCCGTGGCTGAGCATTTAATTGTTTTGTAGAATGAAAAAGAGACACACAGATTAGAACCATATGAAACAGAAAAAAAAAAAAAAAATCTCTAACATATTTTTTTCCTCTGTCTATTTGAATGGCAATCTTCCATTGAGTAGTCAAGCATTTTTCTGCTGGCTAGAGCCAGTTGCTTTTGTAAATGATAACACACTACTGTATTGATTGTTCTTCTACCTTCGGTACATTAAGATGTATCTGATATAGAACTTGTAAAAGATTAATTGCAATCTAGCTTGGGAAAAGAATCACCATTTACAGAAAGCAATCCAAAATGAAGCAGTACAAAATAGATAAGGAGATAGTCAAAGCTCGGGAGTGAAATTCAGACCTACAAACTTCAGACTTCCAAACCACAAATGTAACTGTGAGGTGAGGCAATAAATTCAATCAGAATGTAGTCCCCACGGAAGCCTTAAAAATCTTCCATATCCACCAGAAGCTGATGTTCACTCTTAATCCTAGTCTTTTTCTCACTGTTATAATCTCATCTGGAGTTTTATTTTTATTTATTTATTTATTTATTTATTCTCTTTTAATGTTTCCTTGACATTGTTGGACTCTCCAGTCTTCGTTGCTTTGGAATACTTTGTTATGAATTTGATACTTGAAAATTGAAAAGCAAATCCAAATTACAAATACAAAGCAAATACAAGCTACAGTTCTAATACTTTCCTAGCATGTGATTGGGAGTGATTGGGATTTTATAGGTACTGCATGCATATGTGAGCACTGTGCTTCTTACAGAACTGATTTAAAAAAAAAAAAAAAAAAAAAAAAAAAAAAAAAAAGAGCATTAAGATGAGAAATAACCTGAAGACAGACGTAGTCAAAAAAAAAAAAAAAAGAAAAAGAAAAAGAAAAAGAAAATGTAATTACAATTAGCAAAAATTGGCTTGCACTGACATTTTTGCATTTTGAGAAATTTCATTGGTGTGTTTAATTTGGCTTTTCATATTCTTTAATGGAAGAGTGTGCAAATTTTGAATTTCCATACAGTATAAATTTAAAGAACAGAGAACATAGAAAATTAGAAAGAAATTCCAGAGCTGTTAGACATATGCACATTAGCAAAGTGTGAGTTAATAGCTATAAAGGAAATAATTCAAAAGCCCTGCATTGCTGCAGAAGAGAAACTGGAAAACAGGAATACCAAAAGTAGCTTTGAGGTGTTATTAGACAGCAAACAAGATATAGTTTGCATTATGATATGGCAGAAAATCACCAATATAATTTTAAACCATCTCCATGGAGAAATCATGCCATGGAGGAGGAATATAATAATGGCTATTTGCCTTGCCCTACAGGAAGTATACCTTGGATAGTTAGTTGAAATTTGGGTACTGTATATCAAAAAGATAATAATCAGGCTGCAGAGATATTACAGAGATACAAAACAAACAAACAAAAAACAAGGCAGTTAGGACAACTAACTGATTAACTTGAACCATACAATGAGTACCATTGAAGACAAAGAAACAACTCACTCAGCTTAAAACTTTTTAAAGTTCTGATCATTTCTGGATATGAGGGAATTTTAATAGTGGAGATTTTATTCTGTAAGAATATATGTATATATTTTCAGATAATTAAACCATTTTTGAGGGGGAAAAAAAAGAAAAATTCGATCTTTAACTCATCTTGAAGTGTTTGGAGTGAGAGAAGGAGAGCACGGAGACAAGAAAGTGTCAATGAGTAAACCCAAATTTGAAAATTAACCCTTTTAGTTGTGTCCTCATTTTTGCTCTGTCTGGCTGCTGAGCTAAAAGATCTACTCACAAATTTCCTCTTTAGGACCTTGCAGCAGATAACCCTGAGACAGTCCAATAAGCTTACTTTATTGAGACAATAACACAAACAACATCATTGTTCCAAAGGGAATAGGCATGATGACGTATTACAGGTACCAAGGGTGCATCAAAACCCCAAAATTAAAGGCCCAAAGCTGAGTAATCAAGATGGTTAGAAATGGGATCCAAGGAAAGATATTCAGACAGGGAAGGTAGATCAGACCACTAGGGAAAATTTGTTGGCAGAAACGATCATTTGTTTCATTTAAATGGTATCTTCAGGTGTAAGGTCTCTGATCTTGTGTACATGGATAATGCCTAGCACAGTCTACAGAAAAAATGTGGATAAAGTAATAGTAATACTAGCTTTCAGGAAGATTCTCCCTGGAAGATTTGAAACTAAATTGTCTGCAACACTGATGCCTTTGTGGTAAAGGAAACCTCTTGCACTGGAGAGAGAAGGAACAAGAAGAACTTTTTCATTATAAATGTTGGAATTCTGTGAAGCTAAATGCCTGAAAATAAATTTAAAAAATAATAATCGCAAGAATGTGGTGTCTGCTGTCAGTATTATAGGGAGAATGTTTAATGTTTTCCTTTCTCACTTTGTATTTAGTCAGTGTGGTAAATAATCTAAATGTTTGTGTAATTGTTGCAACATTATGTAATTGATGCAGCCAAATATGTTTCTGCTGCAGAAAACCAGGGTCACTGGATGGAAAAAGAAGAGAGAGATAGAGAGAAGAAGAGCAGAGAAGGGGAGGGGAGAGGAGAAAGGGAAGGGAAAAGAAGGGAAGGGAAGGGAAGGGAAGGGAAGGGAAGGGAAGGGAAGGG
>CM021733.1:69032776-69083655 GCA_011075105.1 Heteronetta atricapilla
AAGGGAAGGGAAGGGAAGGGAAGGGAAGGGAAGGGAAGGAAAAGAGAATATATCATGCCTGAATTATTCTATGACTACATGTAGTGGGTTGTGCATCAGAGAGAAGGAGGGAATGAAACAGCCAGTGAAGGCAAATTCCTCTGATAAACAGGAAGCGGACCTGGCTGCACCTGCAGAGGAAGGGAAGACTTTGGCTTCTATATATGCAAAAAAATAGTAGTTCATCACTAACCAGCATGCCCTGTGATCATGCTTCTTTGTATTAGTGTTGGTGAAGACATGTCAGGGACAAAAGAGATTGCTTACAGTGTTAGTCTCATGTCAGACCACTCCTCAAACAGAAGCAGTTGCAGCGCATGCTTTTCTGGGAGTTTGTTTGGATTTCTAATCCTTAAAGCTGGTCCTTTTAGGATGTTTAGTTCCTGAATAAATATTTAGGCACCTTATAACAGCAAGCAAATTTGTTTAATGTGTTTGTTTTCAGTTTGTTATGTAAATG
The DNA here is from genome assembly GCA_011075105.1 of Heteronetta atricapilla. Classification (NCBI taxonomy): domain Eukaryota; kingdom Metazoa; phylum Chordata; class Aves; order Anseriformes; family Anatidae; genus Heteronetta; species Heteronetta atricapilla. Next base: position 69,033,276 of record CM021733.1, read on the forward strand.
CTGCATACGGGATATACTGCTGAAGGAACATGAGAGTGGTCAGCTGGGAGGAAAGCTCTTCATGAGCCGTGAACTTGTTGCTGCTGTCAAGGTTGGAGTAAGCATCTCAGAAGAGTGTAAGATTTTCTCAAAGCAGCTTATGTTTGGCATGGAGAAACTTCATGGGGCAGATAGGTGTAGAAGTAAGGCAGCTGTGATACTCTTAAGAGGAGTTATCTGTCTTGTATACAACAGGCAACAGACTCATAGCTAAGCTTTACAAACACTGGAGAAAAACCTTTGTCAGCTTATAACAGAAGTTAATCACTGGGAAAGCAGGAACAAAAAAAAGGATGTATTGTACAAAGAGTCTCCAATAAGAGACAGATGTCTCTTCAAGCCTTTGTTTATCATATCTCAAACACCAAGTTTTCTGTATTTGAAGATAAAGTTGCTCTGTTTGTTTTTGTTGGTGGTGGTGGAGTTTTTTTTAATGCATTTTTAGACATCAAGTAGTATCACTAGTGTCATCTGGCAAAATCTTTTCAGAAGAAAAGCAAGGAGAAGGTAGTTTCACAATGGTTGCTTTGGGATCCTTTCACGTCACAGTAAAAGTTTTAAATGTCCAAATGTTTCTGATTCATATTGAACTCATTGGCATCTGTGAATATGAAGCAATTCAGAAAAGGTAGATGTATTTTCATTAAATGAGTCAAGGAAGAGTTTGGAGTCTATCCCCCAGTATGTAAGTTTCAGTGGTTAATCTCTATTGATTACCAGTAGTAATAAAAAAACAGCAGTTTCTACTTCTTGAATTACCTTGCCAGTTGTTGAACAATAAAGTCACTTTAATGAAGCAATATGACTCACATTCATTGAAAAATTATATTAATTTTTTTTAAACTATTATCTTCCAGTAGATATTTTGCACTTCACCTGTCAGTCAGTTTTCTTGACAGAGTCAGCAGAAGGCAGCATGTGAATCATTCATCAGTAACTGAAACTAAAACCCCTGCCTGTGAGATGGAGCAGTTAAAATAAATGTACATGGGTTTTTTAGTTTCCTTATTAGAAGAGTTTGTAACCTTTGATGGTACCAAAAGCTGGGAGCAGTAACACCTGTAACCACTGTGGTTAACTTTGAATGAGGTTTTCTGAGTCTGATTCCTTTAAATTTTGAGAGAAGAACAACCTAACAAGCTCTTAACGGGATCCTCTACTGGCCAGTGGTAAGATGGGTAAGAACTATAATTAGGAGTGGAAAATTTTATGCTTTGAATAGATCTGTTTTCAATGCAGGATTAATATGCACGATCATAATTATCATGCCAAATAATTTCACAGACAGTAGAGAAATGTTCCTGTAGGTTCTTTGATGGTGATTCTGTATGAAAATCCACCTTTATTTGTTCATCGTGCTCAATTAGTATGTTAGCTCACATAGTGTTGTCTGTATATCTCCTTTTAGAAAAGACCATAACTGTTAACACACGTGAATTAATGTTATTTGAACATGTTCTTAGTGTGAAAAATGGCCATTCATTCCCCAAATGCACAAAATAAACTTAGAGAAACATTTGTAAAGAGCATATTCTGTATTCTTCAGAAAAATTCAGCAAGTACTGGCAGATTTTCAGGTAGGAATAAGTATTCTTGTTTCTCAGAGAGGAACAGCTCCAGCAAAACATAGAAGTATGTGTATGCATACATATAAGTATCCAAATTCAAAATGGTGACTTAGCCATATGAATCTCATTGACGATAATAAGAACCACGTGGCCAAGGACCTGCTTACAACATGGAAAACTTTTCTTAGTATCTCTATGTAACGTGAAAAAAATGTTAAATAATAAAACATTGCAGGTCTTAGAGCCTTTTAAAATTCAAAACACATCTTGGTCAATAAAGTTTTACTAAAAATTATAAGAACACCATAAAAATCTTGGCTGTGCTTACAGAAATTGTGAAAAAATAACTATAATCATTTAGAAAGAGATATTTCCATGTTAATGGACTAACAAAGACAAAAGTTGTTTTATCATCTACTTGTTCTACATGCCTGCTAATGTCTTCTAAAAATATTCCATTCAAGTAGGAATTCATAGAAAAATTCTGGAACTGTGATTATTACAGCTAGAAGTAGATGAAAAAAAAAATCCATGACATCATTTAGTCTCTAATGGTACCTGAGCAGCAATTATTTTCCCTCAGTATGACAAATATATTATAAATCTGTTGCTTAAAACACTAATAAGACACATATTTTTTAAGATTGACATAGGCTCCAGCTGCAAAGGAAAATCAGATAATTTAGAAAAGTTAATTAGATAAACAAAGACTTAAGGTAAAAACTCAGACTCTTGGAGTGACGTAGAGTTGAAGGAAATGAAATGACTTAAAGTGGGAACTTTGGTTGATCTGGGTCTGATGTATATCACTCCACATTTTAAATGTTCGTTTTGGAAGTATGAGAGAGAAAGTTGCCAGAAAACCTTCTTTCTTTGTTTTATTTTTATTATAGCATAAGATGGAAACCAAATTTTAGGGTAAAAATGTATGATATACCAACTGGGAACAAAAAAAAATAAAAATAAAATGTAGAGCAGAAGAGGATATCTGTGTAAGTCAGATTGATGAAAATGGCAGAATATGAGGAAACTGATAAAAACCGCATAACTATGGAAAAGAATTATCTTGTGCTCATTTGTAAGTTCTGGGATAGTGTCAAGGGAAACTGGTTTCTCCCTGTGGTTTTGAACTCTAATCAGCCAATGCCTGAACATTTTGATTGCCTATATCGTAACTGGAAAGTGAAGCTTAGACTGAAATCGGAAGATGTGTTTTTGAGTGTGCAAACCAGTTGAAACCAAAAGAACTGGAAAATAAAACAACAAATAAACAAACAAAAAACACCACCAACAATACAAACAAATGAACAACAAACAATAATAATAATAATAAACATGCTATTTTAGGAACTTTTCCATGGAATTTTGCCAGATATTTCAAAGGCTTATGTTAAAACCTGGTTCCTGATTGACTTTCTTACTCTCTTTGTGCACTGCTGTGAGGTAAACCCAGTAAATATCTAAGGCCCACAGTGGGGTGGAAGGCAGAATCAGAAGGGTAAAAATGAGAAAACTTCTAGGTTAAGTTCAGGACAGTTTTGTAGGGAATGTAAAAGCTGTGCCTGAAAGTGAAGCAAAATCAGGAACTCATTTGCTACATCCCATGGGTAGGCAGGTGTTCAGTCATTTCCAGGAAAGCGGGGTCCATCATGGGTAACAATATCTTGGAAGACAAATGATGTAACTCTCAACATCTCCTCTCTTCTCCCAGCTTCTCTCTTTCACCAGCTTGTGTTATTCAACAAGATACCATATGGTATGGAATGTCTCTTTGGCCACTTTGTGTCAGGTGTCCTGTCTTGTGTCCCCTCCCAGCTTCTTGTGCACCCCCAGATTCCTTGGGCAGCATGAGAAGCAGAAAAGCCCTTGAGTGTATGAAAACACTACTCAGAACAAACAAACAAACAAACAAATAAAAAACAATGGTGTGTTATCAACACTGTTTAGTCACAAATCCAAAATATAGCACCATAAAAGTTACTGTGAAGAAAATTAAATCTATCCCAGTCAAAATCAGTATGCGCACTAAGCATGTATGTAAATGATACTTTTTACTTTAACAAATTTGTGATAGTGCATGTTTCTGGCCATGCAAACATGCAAATAGCTTATGGATGCACCCTCAATAATGAGTATGCTATATATTTCAGCCAACTGAAGCAGCCTTATCTGCCTTCTTGCATGCAGTGCAGAGTATTTGCAATTTTGTTATGTTGGTAGATACAAACTAATGTTTACTTTTTGATTGTTTGTTTGTTTGAGTGGTTTAACGTTAGTCTAATGGTCACTCTTTTGAGTGATATTTTAATGAACTGTTAAATTCTCTAAATGTATGGAAAAGATATAGAAAGATTTCTCTATGTCATAGAGAAAGCTACAATTATAGCAATGCACATCTGGTTACAGAAAAAACAGTTGCAATGTCATTGAAGCACAGCATTCACTATATAAGCTATAGGCAATGCACTAGTGGTTTAACACTGAAAAACTGTGTTAATTGACTTTGTACAGGTAAGCCCATTTTATAGTTTGAAACTTCTATTGTTTAATAATTAATGATTTCAATTATTTAATTAACGAGTCTGGACATAGTCACAGGTTATAAAAGAGAAGTACTTTAGCTATTTCAACAAAGTACATCTTTTTAATGTGACACTTTTCCTTTTATCCTGTGAGTTTTATCATGCTTAAAAGACAGATCTTTTAAAGTATAGGGCTGAAGCTGTGGACTGTTTGGATACATTATTGTGGATTTGGTGGAAAACCTAATATTTTTCTTAGGATGGACTGTGAATTTTCCACTTTACTTTGGCAGGATCATTACAGCACTGTGCACATATGCTTTTTCATAATTACCCACTACCAGTTGTAAAGTATGGGTCCTTGTTTTGAAATTAGATTTTCACAATGCATGTAATAATATCTAAAATTGCAGAGTGTGGAAATTAATGTGAAAGTACTTTTTATCTTTTACCTATGTAATAAATTGAAACTTTGAAAAAAAACAAACATTCAAAAACTTGATGTTGTAAAAAATGTTGTAGACCTTGGATTAATGTCAGAGAGACAACTCAAACAACTAAACTGATTAAGTCATTTATGCTGATTGTTCATAGGATAACCAGATATTACCTTTGTTTTAGGAAAATTTGTAGAAATCTTCCTCAATTCCTTCACTTTTTTCCAAATATAAGAAGGTTTTAAGAATTTCAGTAACCAGAGGAGAAACATACATGCTATTTCCTACCAGTATATCATAAGTATATCATTTCTTTCTTGTAATTGACCTTAATATGTTGACCTATCAACATATTTTTCTCTTTAAAAGGGTCTCCATCTTCTTCATATTCTCATATGTAATCTTTCTCATCTTCTTCATATTCTCCTTCATCTTAGTATTCTCAGCTTCCTAGATACTCAGAAATCTGTATCATTTCCCTTTGGTAATTTGAAACTGAAGAAAAAGACATAAGATGAGGAAGACAGCTTAAAATATGCATGTCTATGACCAGGTCCTAAACTTTATATATCCTAATAATCATGTTCCAGCCTCATGTACTCAGGTTATCTGAACAACAGTCTCAGTCCATAGCAATACCTAAATCAACGATACCTAACTGAGTAACTATATCATTACTATTCTTTTCTTTGGAACCTTTTTTTTTTTATTATTATTATTATTTTAGATTTTTAAGGCCAGAAAGCCACTCTGTTGCCCTCTAATATCGATTGCAACACAATATGGACACATTAAAAAATAAGTGTATGGACACATTAAAAAATAAGACTAGAAACATGTCTCCATGTTCTAGGAACTGAAATACGAGAATTCATAGGAAAAGACGGGAAAAGTTCATAGATTTCAGAGGAAAAACACTTCAGTTATTGCAGACAATACTGTATAGTATGTATGCATAACAACATATATCCACAGACCCAACAAATGCCATAAAATGTATTTATATGGTAGTGCACAGTACCTTAGTGACAAGATTTTCTCTAAGAAGAGCTCTCAGCTCAGTATGAGACTTCCTGTGCCTTTGAGATCTTTTTTTTTTTTTTCCAATTATATTTTTAATTTATTTTAGTATTTTTTCAGAAGGAAATATATAGAGAGATATATATAAAATGTATAGAACTATGTATATATAACTATAGCTATGTATATATATATATAATTATATATATATAACTATAACTATGTGTATATGTATATACATAGTTATCTGGGGTTGATGTGGATTTTAAGGACTCTTTAAATACCACTCAATGAATTCTGTGAGTTCTGCATTAGACTGTTTAGGAATCTTCCTCCCATATACCCTCCTCAACACCCTCCACCACCCCCTCACTCCTTCAGTAAATCCATAGCTAAATATCCTAAAAAAAGTCATTTATGTCTGAACAAAGATCATGTCAAAAAATAAACTGAAGGGTCAACATACTAAAGGCAAAAGACTTTTCAATATGTTATTTTATTTTATTCTATTTTGTTTTGTTTTATTTAACATTTGCCTGTTGCCTCTATTATTTGCCTAGTCTCCCCATATGTCTTTCCAAGTCCAGATCCTGCAGTCTCACAGCCTGAACAGGCAGTCATTTCCTTTTTCTTACAGTGAGGTTCTGGCTGAAGGTGTTCCCCTGCATTCAGCTACATGTTGAAATTTGTGAAAGGAACACACAAGAAAGTTGTAATTAACTCCTTTAGGATTTAAATAGGATTGAGCATATGACTTCTAAAGGGGAACCTCAAGGCTTTGGTATGTTTTAACAAATGCAGTTTAATTTCATACATTCAGTTAATTTGTTTTAACTTTGCAGTGTCTCTTGGGATACAGGCCCTTAAACTATGCACTGTTTCAGCAAGGAAACATTTTGTCTGCAGAGTACTTCATTTAGTGGAGCTCATATCTTCATGTTTCCTCTAGGACTACTGGTAAACAAATGTTAAATAGTAAGACAGTAGCATAGTTGTTGGATGCATTGGATGTCACAATAGCATTCCTTCTGATCTACAAGAGGGCATGCAAAATCAAAACAATTACAAACAAATTTGTAATACATATCTATTACAAATGACAATTGTTATGAAACAATCACAAAAGGGATAATTGGCTGTCTAAAAGGATCTCTGCAATTTCTTCTGGATCATTAAGGAAGCATAAATTAGAAGGTCAAGCTGCTGACACCCATGGTGCTAAAACTAGCATAGGATAAGTGTTGTATGTCAAAACAAGCAAGCAAACAAACAAAACCCCACAACCACTTACCAATGAACAATGTGGAAGTATTGGCGCACAGTGGGTGAAGAGCAATTGTTTTATACGGCATCCAATTGTATCTTTTTTGTCCATTCTCTGATGCTTGTTTTACTTTGCTGAAGAAACTGTTAAGGCACTAAGAGTAACAGCTATTGCAGCACCATTAGAGGCTCAATGTTGTGCAGAAATCTATGTGTTACTGAACTGACACATTTCCTTACAGACTAAGCAAGTACAGAATTGCTTATCATTCCTCTAAAAATGATATAATTTCACAAACAGTAAAATGATCTGGAAAGCTATAAAAAAATTAACTGAAGTTTACTGTTCTTAAAGATCTACAATAGAGAGTTCTGAATTCCCTGGAGGCATATAAAGCCCTGTTACAAGATGGGAATACTTCTACTCAACTCCTTTTAGCCTTATGGTTGATGCAGAAGCTGTGGAAATGTGCTATCCCACTGCCTGGAAAATGGCTTTCTCCACTGTTGTGAATATCAGTATTTTAGGAGGAAATAATATTATGTAGATTCCTGAAGTAACAAAGAGACTCAAAGTCTAAATTTTAGTTGCACAACAATATTTCAGAGTAGTCCTGAAAGAGATGTCTGTATAATTCATTCCTCAGTCTTTGCTATAGATGAATTAAGCTTCCCAGTTCACTGACTATGGCAAATGTTAGTAAATACTTGATTCTCATGCATTCAGTAACAGAGAATATATGCACCCGATTCAAGTGTCTGTATCTCATGATAGGACCTTCTCCATTTGCTTTCTATTTTTCTGTATGAAGCAGGACATAATGTCTTTAACTCTGGGCACTGAATGTTCCTCTAGGTCTTTTTCAAATCTCTCCTGAGCAATATTTTTCACTTTATGGTCAACACACACAACTGAACTGGGGTTTTGTTACATTTCTATGCTTCCAACAAATGCAATCACATTCTATGTCTGACCAAAAAAACACATTCAATTACTTACATAAAGTGGAATAGTTTTTGTTTCATATTTATATTCCATTAGAAAAAAATTCTGCATCCTAAAGTTGCACTCAGTTCTGAATTCTGTTCAGTTTCAGGTACCTTTAGTGAATTTGTTCACTGGGAGTTCAACAGAAAAAAAACTTAGCTGAATATATGACACAAGAAATATTTAGTGATAAAGGGTTCACCCTTATGAATTTCAGGAATGAAAAATAGAAACTACAAAGATGCAGTGTCAGAGGTGTAATACCAACGGGTATGTTCACCTACAAATTCTGACTTGAGCATAGTTTTTTGGGGGATCTAGACACTGGTGTGAACATATTTCTTTTTATCCTTACAGTACCACTACAAGTAGCTATTTAGACTTCACTTAGGTTGTAAAAATAAATAAATTAACTAAAATACTAACATTCTGGCACATCTTTTAGGGATAAGGCAGAACAAATACTACTCAACCTATAAAGCTGATCTGTGGAGAACCTGAACTCCATTTGTCTAACAAGATCCATAACTAGTTTGAAATACTTTGACATGCTACAATTGTGAATTTTAAGCAGAAGCCCTTTATCCATGGAATGGATGCAGTTCATGCTAGAAATATTATATGGAAAAATAAGTGACATTCAGATAGCAAACTGTTATATCTGTTTTATGATAGTGGATGAATAGTGATAAAAGAGAAGCTATAGCTAAATTAAGAAATGTGATTTGTTTCCCCCTACACTTTATTAAGAAGGAATTATTATTATTATCATTTTCCCCAAAGCATCCTGAGTAAAGGATTAATGTATGCTTGCATTTGATTTTATAGTTAATCAAGTATCAAGGACATGCCATAATGTGCCATAGTGGAGTTCAAGGACAGGATATATTAGATACTCAGTATTAAGAAATGTATAGAGATAGGAGATTTTTTAAATTGCTTGTTGTCTTTCCAATACTCTCTGCAATATTTAACATTATGCAAAATAAATAAATAAATAAATAGATAAAATAAAATAAAATAGTAAAATAAATGTATATTTACAAATTCCTAAAGATGAAAGAAGTTTATTGACTTAAAATTACAAGGAATAAACAAACAAACAAACAAAAACCAAAAAAAAACAACAAAAACTGCAACAACAAGGAGACGGATACATGTTCTCCTGCTCATTTTCAAACAAGAAGTGAGAAAAAAATCCTTGATGCAGTTATTTTGTTATGGTTGGTGTGGATTTCTATGGTGCTTCTGTGAGGCAACACTCAACTATGTATTTGACCATTCACTTGGAAAAGAGCTAGAAGAATCAATATGTAATACTATGGAATCACAAAACAATATTTCCAGTTATTTGGGGAAATATATATTCTAGTTATTTGGTTTTCCAGTACAAATAATGTAATTTTCCAACTGTTCTTCATGCTAATTGCCATGATGAACCTTGTGATATATCCAACATTTACAGTAAGGTGAAGAAACATTAAGCCACATTCTAAACTCAAACAAACTTCCAATGAAACTTTAAAAAATCTACATGAGGCCATTAAGAAATTGTCTCATTTTTTATTTCTTTTTCAGTTCTTAAAGGTTTCTCTGTTCTTTATGCAGGCATTTAAGATTTAGGATCACTCTTATTTTGTAAAATATGAAGGCAATAAAGCCTTCACTCTTGTATTAAACATCATTTCAGAAAAAAAAAAAAAAAGTAATATATATCTGAGTAGCCTTGAAAAATAATACAAACACACACTAGTATTTTTATCTGCAACAAACCCAAATTTTTCAAATGTTAGTAATTTTGCAGTTTTTATTTTGTGTTTACATATACTCATTAGCATTTCTGAATTCATACATTAAAAAAAAATAATAAAATAAAAATCTCAATATGCCCTGAAGTAGTTCTATCACATTGGCAATATCTGGTTCTGTCTGATTGTACAATACAAAGATATACCTCCTGTTTGACCTTTCTGTAGTAATGCCAAGAATCTATCAACAAAAATAAGGTTCAACATCCGAATTAAATCACAAACAGCATTATCTTCATGTACATAATGGATCTTTTATAAAGAGACAGAATTTCTTTTTCTTTAGACTTAGAGAGATTAAGGTCACATCACAGTATGTTAAAATACAGAAACCTTGATAATCTTTGACAGACTTATTACCTACCACACACTCCCAGACCCCTGTGAATCTTTGTAATTCTTAACATGAACAGCTGGTAGTAAATAACCAAACATAAATTGCTTGATGGAAAGAGAAAGATACCTTCTTATACTCCCAGTGAGGTTCTTCATTGGCAAGCTAATCAAAGAATGATCAGAAGAAAAGCTAAAAGCAATGTTCTATTTGTTTTTGCAGATGTCCCAACATTTGAGCTTTAATTTATAGAGCAAATATTTCAGTAAAACAACAAATACGAGAATTTGAACTAGATAAAATTTATCAAGAACTTTCAGTTTATTTTCTTTAATCCATCTGATTTAGCAAAATTTTCTGATAGTGAAGAATTGAGTCACCTTAGTTGTATAGGGGAAAGCATTTAATGGATTAGGAGGTAGAAGAAATTAAGAATAAAATGCTAGCCAAGCATTAAATAGCGCTAACTGAATTTCTGGATTGGTTTTGGTTGGTTGGAGGGTAGGTTGGTTGCTCTCTAATCTCTAAATTGTGGAAGGTTTCTGTAGGAGACTTGAAAGGAAAATCTTGCAAGAAACGATTTATACTTTATTGCTTTTTTTTTTTTTTTTTCAAGTTTATGGGACACTTGCTAGAACTTGTTGTTGACAGCCATTCTCTTATCGCTTGTATATCTTTACACCTTGTTTATCCATACAATTGCTCACGCAAGTGGGGTGAGTACAGTATTAAAAGTACAGTGCAGCAAACACACTTTGGCATGCCCTGCAGAACCTCTAGAGAGTAATCAAACTATATTTATTATTTTTATCATCATTGTCACTGACACAGAACAAATCACAGCTGGTCCCGATGGAGGAGGAGATTCAGGTAGAGACAGTGAGAAGGTGAAGGAAGCTGAATTCCAGACATTTTCTCTGAACAGTCATGTTCTGAATCCACTCAGGGCATCGGAGGGACGGGGAATATATGAAGTTCTATAGAAGGAGTATGTAGCTGCATTGTAGTCTCATTTGGTGAAAAAAACATGGTCATGAGTATTTTGAAATGGTCTCATACTCTTTGTTTATGCTAAAGATTCACTTGTATCATCTACAGCAAGGTAAATTATGACTTTACTTCCAGCTGTCAACTGCTCATGAAGATGTGCCATCAAAAATGCTAAGTAGTACAAAACATAGCATGCATCTCCCAGAAATAAGAACCAGTATCAGTTGAGTCTTCTCTTATTTATATCAGTTTTAAACTTCAAAATGCATGTCGCTATCTTTTAGGCACTTAAGGGGTCCAAGGCAAATCAAAATTAACTGAAATTCTGAGATGTAGATTCCACTCTTAAAAGAGCACTCCTTTGCAAGATGAAGAGCTTTCTCAGAGACTAGAATGCACTACTTGGAGAAATTAGTGCTCTTAAAAACTGTTTTTAATACTCTCCTTCTCCCTTTATGTTCTGTGTTTAGTATAAACTCACATCCCCAAAACAAAATAGCCCCTTATCTGTCATTCTCAGGGAAAGAAAACACAGATATTACTGACATATAGAACAGATGGAATGCATTCAAATATTAAAGTAAGGAGCAGGGAATAGGATGGAATTTAACAGAATACAATAGCATAGCATGTGGGGAATGGTGTATTTTTGGTTCATCTGAAAGGTTTGAGAAAAAAAAAAAAAAAGTCTACAGTTCTACAAACTTGAATCTAAACTTCATTCCAAACTTAATTCAAAGACCATTTTCAACCTAGCTAGCCATAAATGGCTTCATCAGTGATCTAGAACAAAAGGCAGATTGTTGAACCATTGCCAAGACAACATATAAGTATGTTGGTCAACAAATCACCAAACTGCAGATGCAAATCTGAGCCTGAGCCTCAGACCTCATTACAGGTGTCAGCCACTATGTGGGTTTTGCTTTATCTGAGCCAAATAATTAGCTGAATTTGGCAAATTACACTGTTTTTCTTTTACTGAGAATCTGGACAATTTCTTTTTGCTATGTTCTTGCTACATTCCAAGAAACAGTTTTCAAAAAACACCTTGATGTCTCCTTGACATCAAGAATAATACAATGTTAAGCAATTATAACCCACAAGGAAAGGAGCTAAATTGATACGAAGGACATCTCCATGTTCAGGTGTCTTTAATTATCCATCAGAAAACAAACAAACAAACAAACAAAAAACAATACACCAGAAAATGTCCATATGAGCTTTTCAGTTTTACCAGATCTAGGAGTATATCTGCAGATAATGTTATTTGAATAGGGAATAGTTTTAACTCAACAGGTAAATATAAATCTTCATAGGCAGCATTTTCAGTAGCTTAATGCAAGGAAACTTGAGAGAAATTATGCAACAGGTTATTCAGCTTTTAGCCCTAGGCATGGATATAGTTAGTGTAGTTACCTGTGTAGTTACTCTTCAGAGCAGGTCAACAGAGAGTGTCTGATACTTTGTTTTTATCCCTTGTAGTTGCTTGACTGAACTGTTTTTTTTGTTGTTGTTGTTGTTGTTGTTGTTTTCTGTTATTATAGGCTAGCAGTAAATTGGTGCTCACACAAGGATTTACTCAGCTGAGCTGAAATATTACATGGTTGTGTCATTGAGTCACAATATCTCTAGATCTAGGCTCATTGTGTAGTTCATATATCAGCCCTTGTTCAGGTCACTGTTTAGTGTAATCTGTTCTGAAGAATTTAAAGAAATTCAGATAGAGTTAAAGGTTTATTCACTGAACACTTTCACTGTTTCTTTCTTTCTTGTTTGTTGTTATTTGTTTGTTTTGCTTTAGTTTGTTGTTGTTGTTTGGTTGTTACTGTATTTTGTTTTTCATTGTGACCTTTGTTTTGTATTCTGTTGTGCCATCTCCCCTTTACCCCCCATTGCATATGCCTCAGCTTTGTACAGTTGCATGAGAGCAGTAAGCCATGACACATGCATGCTAATTATGAATTATTTCCTCTTACCTTAGGAATAGGAATGGAAGAAAGAAAGAGTCTGCCATCTAAACTTATTTCACTTTTACTTTTGAGAGATTTATCATTGTTCAGTTCCAGAGTGGAAGTGCTCAGAGTGGAAGTGCTTCACACGGCAAGCATCCTATGTTGTCTTTCAATTCCTCTCCCACACCATTTTAAAAATCAAATATTTGCTTTAATTCCACAGGTGTCCATTTACATTTTCTTTTCTTTGCTCTTTCCAATCCTCATCTTCCATTTGTGTTCTTGAATTCTTAGTCATTTTCTGTTGGCAAGAATAAAAATTATACATGCATATAATTTACCAGAATAATTAATTCTTAATGAATGTCTCCTTTCATCTTCATTTCCATTTTCCCAAGCCTTTCCATACATTCTTGAATATTTCATTTCAATAAGTGAAGTTTCCAAGTTGGCCCATTATGTGAAAACCAGAAGCATGGTCTTTTTTTTCTCTCTCTGTTTCTCATTCTTTCTCCTTGGCATGGCAAGAGTCCGTTGTTCTACAAAAGCCTGCCATAGACATTGGGCTCTCTGCCTTTGGGAGAATGAAACAATGTTGGGAGTCACTAGGAAGCTGTGTGTGCCAGGGAAACCCTCTTTTTCAAGTGTTCTTGTTCTACTGTTATTTTTTCCTTCTGGGTTCTTTTGATGGTTTCCAGGTCTCTCTTTTGGGATTAAACTATTTTATTTGCTGTTGCTGCTAGGAAGCATCATCAAAATGAAGAAGCAAAAGAATCTTCCCTTTTTTTTTTTTTTTTGTTGTTGTTGTTTTTTAGGTCAATTCAGCTAGATTGTATGGGTGAGATCTTGTACCAGTAGCATATGTAGATGTAGCTGAATTATATCTAGAATATAGAAATATTCTAGAAATATAGAATGTAATTAAAATCCTCAAATGTTGAAAGTAAAAATTGCATTTGCTTTTGAAACAATGAAGTCATTATCAAACGAGTAATCTTGATCATATGTTGGTAATTGGTGTAATTGTGTAATAGTTGTATAACATTTCTCCAGCTTGTTCATGTATTATAAAATTCATTAGACTGTTGAATACAGTACTATAGAATTTACAACCAAGACTATATGATCATTTTTATGAAGTAAGTTTCAATGAAGTCATGTTTTTCCATTAATTTTGTTTTGAGGGCTATACTTTCTCTGTTTGTAGTGTTTTTCAATATAGGTGTCTTGTTGTTTAATTGTTCCTCTTACAAAGTCATAGGTCTTGGTAGAAATTGTATGCCCTGTATCACTATATCAGTAACATCACCATCCATCAAGCTCTGGAAATAATAATCCTCACAAGGAATGGGAAACGTAACCCACTTTTGCACTTAACTGAAATGTCAGAAGTTTTTCAGGACAATAAAAGTCACAGAATCACAGAATAGTCTAGGTTGGAAGAAACCTCCAAGATCACCGAGTCCAACCTCTGACCTAATGCTAACAAGTCCTCCACTAAACCATCTCCCTAAGCTTTACATCTAAATGTCTTTTAAAGACCTCCAGGGATGGTGACTCAACCACTTCCCTGGGCAGCCTATTCCAGTGACTAACAACCCTTTCAGTAAAAAAAGTTTTTCCTAATATCCAACCTAAATCTCCCCTGGCACAATTTTAGCCCATTCTCCCTCCTCCTGTCACCAGGCACTTGGGAGAACAGACCAACCGCTGCCTCACTACAGCCTCCTTTAAGGTACCTGTAGAGTGCGATAAGGTCACCCCTGAGCCTCCTCTTCTCCAGGCTAAATAGTCCCAGCTCCCTCAGCCGCTCCTCATAGGGCTTGTTCTCCAAACCCTTCACCAGCTTCGTAGCCCTTCTCTGGACTCGCTCAAGCGCCTCCATGTCCTTCCTGTAGTGAGGGGCCAAAAACTGAACACAGTACTCAAGGTGCAGCTTCACCAGAGCTGAGTTCAGGGGGACAATCACTTCCTGGACCTGCTGGTCACACTGTTTCTTATACAAGCCAGGATGCTGTTGGCCTTCTTGGCTGCCTGAGCACACTGCTGGCTCATATTCAGCCGACTATCAACCAATACTCCCAGGTCCTTCTCTGACAGGCAGCTTTCTAACCAAATAAGTATGGTGGTACTTTTGGTACTTTTTCAGTACCAAAAGCCTAGAGTAATATGCATTCTGAGGAACATGCATATTACCAAGTTATATCCCACATTCAAAGACATGAGCAATTTACCTGAACCAACTATACCCGTAGATCTTCATGATTCCATGTGATGAAAAAAATGGTTTTGATTTCATTCAGCCTTGACATCTAGGATGAACAGTTCAACAGATGTCCTCAGAAAGCAGCAGTGAGACTGATGGTGGTTTGCAGCATTTAAACAATTACTGCCAGTTCTGGAGAATTTAATCTTTAATCTTTAGAACATTACAAAAAATCACTGACCACTTATTAGTCACAAATCACTTCAGAGGTTTAGATTCATTCTGACATCTGAATTCCCCTGCCAGTGAGAGTGTCAATGATTGGTTATTCTGCTGTGATTTTTCTCCCACAGAACCTGCTTACATGCATAGCCAACTCATGTTTAAAAGCTAGCAAGCTCCTCTCACTTGCACTTAAACTGTCATCCTATACCCTTCTCTGTATTTGAGGACCCTTTGAAGAGTTAGTAGGGGAGACATATAAAAGACAAAAAGCAGATCCTTCACAACCACTTCTTCCTGCCTTTGTGGCCCTATGCCTGGAAAAGAGGAGGCTAAAGGGAGACCTCATTGTAGTTTACAGCTTCCTCATGAGGGGGAATGGAGGGATAGAAGCTGATCTCTTCTCTCTAGGGACCAGTGATAGGACCTGAGGGAATGGAGTCAAGCTGCTACAGGGGAGGTTCAGGTTGGATATCAGGAAAAGGTTCTTCACTGAGACGGTTGTAGCAGACTGGAACAGGCTCCCTGGGGACATAGTCATGGTATCAAGCCTGTCATAGATTAAGAAGCATTTGGACTATGCTCTCAGTCATATGGTCTGAATTCTGATTTTTGTGTAGACCTGCGTGGAGTCACGACTTGGACTTGGTGATCCTTGTTGGTCCCTTCAAGCTTGGGATGCTCTATAATTCCATGATTCTAAATCTCATGTGACTTGAGCACTACCTCTCCAGCCTGACCTCGGACCCTCCCAACTCTTCAAAACTACAACCCAGAGTAGTAGTTTTGGCTGGACACCCAATCCTTCTGGGTGTCCAGCCCCTTGCCATCACCCTTCACCACTGGTTCAGCTCTACTCCCCGCAGGCTTCTTGCCATGGTGTGTAGCAGAGCTGTAATTGTTCCCCAGAACTTGCTCTCACTGAACCCCCACTGCCACAAAGTGCATCAACAAACCAGTGAAAAAGCCAAAAGAGTCCCCTGTTGCTGGCTGGAAGGGAGATGAATCGTGTTGTAGTTCAGAGCATGGTTGTTGCTCTGGCACTGAGTAACTGCACTTGTTCTCTGCCAAGGCTGGTGTCAGCTGGTGAATTATAACATTGGCAGACAGGACAGAGATAAGCAAAAAAATACAATGACAGCTGCTACACAGAACTATTCTTTTTGGCCTGCTGAATACAAAAATACATTGTGTAAATAAAGACAGACAGCTTCATTATGCAATTTTCTGCTACTAACTTGTCTGCTGAAGAAGTAGTATTGATTCAGGAATGTATACCCAAGCTCATCAACCTAAGGTGTTCTTGCTTTCAGGTTCCCAATGTAATAAGAAATATAGTAATGAAGGCCTCTAACAATAGTATTACAGAAATATATGCTCAATGGGGATTTGTTTCTGATAAATGTTTCCTACAACTATTCAAGTCTAAAGAAAAACCGGGAAACAAGTATGTTCAACTTGCATGGCAGATATTAAGATGTAACTGGAGTTAACAAATAATCTTTGTAGAAAGTTATCATCTCCTTCTATCAGTGCAAATCAACATATATTTTTTTTAAATGTTGTGTTTTAGGATAAGCGGTAAAGAGGTGTTAAATGTGAAAATTGCAATAGATAAACAATTAAATTAAGCTGATTTTTTTTTGCAGTGTTTTGTATTGAATTTTGTTTTCGCTTTTTCACATAGTTATCTTTGCAAATGATGCAGTGAAGCACTCCAGAGTGTGAGACACAAGAATGTGGCACTTAAAGACTCTTTCAAATGGTTTCATTCACCTTTTACTTTAACCTGACATCACTGAGCTGCTTAACTGAACAAAATGAAACAAGGAATGATTCTAGTGAGATGTTCTTATGAGTGAGAAGCAGATGAAACTATTCATTTTGAAAATAAAGGAAGGGAAAGTTAAATCAGAAGCATATTGTGTTGAACATTGCAGGGCATTCATCTTTGGGAGAGCTTGGAAGTAGAAGACAAAACTTAAAAAAGTGGGTGTATAAATAGACTGTAAAGAAAGGGTAAGTAGTTTTATTCTCAGCATGAATTAGTTAACCATCCAAAGCTCATGAGAATGATTCCAGTTTTCAAGGGGCAATTGTGTCTGAACTGGCTCAGCTATACATTTGTTGGGATCCTGGAAACAGTTATGTGAACTGTGAACAGAATTTTGAAAGGGAAGAAACCTTGTGGAAAGTTACTCTTGATTCCTGAATTCATTTTTTTTTTTTTTTAAGTGAGAAGGAAGGGTAGGAATGACCACAGATTATTTTAAGCTCTTTTTATGTTACCTTGCACTTGCATAGGTGGTTATCAGCATTATTCAGAATTGTTTTAAAATGGTGTTTGCCTGAACAAGTTAAGTTGAATTGTTTGCATAGATGTATTGTTAACCAAGAAGAGAGACAATGATGAGCAAAGGTCTTCCTGGATGTTTTTATAAGCTGTGTTTGCTCATGCAATCTGGTTTATGAACCAGCTCTTATCTAGCCATCTCACAGCCTGTGCAGAAAATCTGCATCTGTCTGACTCTGTCCAAACCCTAGATGACCGGTGTTAGAAAAATGTTATAAGTATAAAATGATGCAGTCAAATTAGGAACTGTATCTTCCACTTAATTATTAAGGAGATAACAAACAATGTCAGAGGGAGATATGGACCAAAATTAGGTGGCAATAATAATAATAATAAATAAATAAAAGCTGGTAAAATCATGTATTCTCCATTTACAGTTGATAAACCCTAATTTGTGTGAATAAATTCACATTGAAAGTCATGGTTTTGCAGTGGATTTTTCTTGGAATATTTACTTGGTAATTAATTTTAGTGACATTATAACAGTTAAATAAGAAATTGCTATCATTTTAGAAAGAATGTAATAACTTTAAAAGCTGCAAAACCCATTATTGCTTTTCAGTTAGATGTTGTTTGACATAAGTTATTTCAGTTTCAGGAACACATAGAATATTAATAATATACCTTAATATCACAGCTGAATTATTGTTCTTGTTTAGATTTATAACTCCAAAAATGTAAATTGTCCTTGTGTTTATATTGACAGTTTCAGTGAGCTTGGGTCATTTATATTTAACTTGTTATTTCTCTGACATATGGACATCACTTTGCAAATGATGTAACCCACAGAGAACAAGGTTATTTGCAAAGAGACTTAGCCTAATTTAAAAAATAAATACATAAAATAAATAAATAAATTGAATAATATTCACTCTGTTGGAACCCAGCCAAAAAAAGAATGTGATATGGTTATGCTTTACATATTTACCATTAATTACAAACTTAACAGAAGTGATAGCATTTAAATAAATAAATAAATAAATAAAATTAGAATAGACTCAATGAATAGTGTAGAGATTTCCTCTCCAGAAAAACAGGACTTGCCTCTTCTGACCTAAGCAGCAGGCTCAGAGAGTTTCTAATGTCTGAGCATGACTGCAGAAGTCTTGTTGGGGCAACAAGCTCTTCTCCTGAATTCTGATCCCCATTCTTTGTAACCAGCAACCCCCTTCTCTTACCTGCAACAATGTTGCTAAAGACCCATGTCTGGAGTTTGAGGGCTACTGCATATTTCCACCCACCTCCTCCTACAATGGGATCTGGATTATCAATGGGATCTGTTCACCTTATCATAGTAGAAATAAAATAAGAGGAGGCAAAGATTGATTATTATGGTAATATGCAGTATTTGAACATCTGGACTCTGCCTCTTGAAATATAGGTAAAAACAACATCATGGCTGTAGCCATTGTGTTACTCCTGTAGCTCCCTGCTATAAATAGGTCCTGCTTTACCTATTTTAACTCACTCTAAATAACCCTGTATCATGGCATAAGTGCTTTTCATCCATGCTCCTATGGAAAAGTAACATAGGCTTTGCAAAGTAATTGTTTCAGGATGTAAATAATTTGGTTAAAAATTAAATGATCAAAGACACAGGAATGTTTGTGATGGATATTATATCTGTTAGCAGTATCTGGCTATATTTAGTTATCAAAACATGGAAGTGGGATAATATCTTCCAGTGTTACAGAAATGTCAAGGCTACGTAACTGTTAGTTAGACTAAATGTGACATTGCTGTTCTTGTTTATCTTATTTACTACCAAGCTCTGATATGCTCTAAATTGCTATCATACTGCAGGAATTTAGGACAAGAACTTTAACAATTCTTGAAGTGACCCTACTGCTTTGGAAGTCTAGACCCTAATTACTGGGCTTGGATGTTACCTCAGTATACATTCTTATTTCTGCTAACTGTACCTAGAGGAGGGTTTAAATACCCTACAGTGCTGTTTCTTTTACTGTGACTCTACATGTCCACTGTTGAGAGAAGATGATGTCTCAACATACTGTAAGCAAAGCAGTTCATAGCCATTTTCAGTATTTCCAGAAGCCAGAAATTCTCTGAGGAAGAATTTTTCAAAGCATCTTAATCCTACTTTCCTTAATGTAGAAACTATATGTAAAAGTAAAGCTAGCACTAAAATATATATGTAAAGCATTTAAGAAGTAAAAGTAGGCCATATACAGCATTATCATTGACTTGTGTAATAAGTGTAAGCATAAACAACCATACTATTGCCTACACATTTAAAATTATATACTTATGGCAAGCAATTTACCTTCAAAATATTCCAGTAAACCATATAAAAGTTAGCATCTCTGCTGTACAAAAGAGGCAAGAGATGTTAGTATTTGCCATGATTTAAGCAGAGGCCTTTAAAATGCCAGTGGCGGGACTGTGTTTGAAACCTTAAGCAATTTCAAACTCCAACTTTAAATCACTCTATGTCCTGTGGTGAAAAGAAAAAGAAAAACAATTTTTCTCTGCACCTCTTGTTATGGCTTTCCCTCCCCCATTCTTCTACTCCTCCTGCCCCTTTCCATAAGCATATTTTCTTACATCCTCACCTACTGTGAAATGCCTAACTGCAGAAACTTGAAGCTTTCATTTTAGGGTGTAATTTATTCTTCACTGAAACAATGCTTCCACAGATGTGAGGAAAAGTTGCTCCAGTGTAGTTATACTTACTTTTGCTAGAAGAAAGTCTTCCCCAGTGTGTTTTGTCTTCTTGCTTGTTTAACATATGGCAAGAAAATCACTATGGAGACTGTAATTTAGTAACTCCAAAAGCAGCTTCTTCCAACATCCTGGACTCCTTGGCTTTGTACTAAATCCTTCCATAAAAGAGGCTAAGATACACTGAGGATTAATTTGGCCCAATATGTGTGTGTGTGTGTGTATGTGTTTACTTGGAAAATCTTGATCAAGATGAAATTTGATGAAAAAAATGAAGAAGACATCTTTGACCAAAAAAAAAAAAAAAAAAACTTCTAAAATATGTTTTCCATTTTCTGGTCATCTCTGAAATTCATCAAAAGAAAATTCTATCTGCAAACAGGAACAAAATACACCCTGACTCTAATTATTAAAATGATGAGATAACTGGCATGATCTTATCTACACGGCTGTTCATAGCTGGATTCTGAAGTGAATACTCCCAGTGATGCACAGTCCCATTTTCTAAACAAGAAAGAAGACATGAAGTCAGCCTCAGGCTTATTTCCTGACCTAGAAATAGAAGGCTGTGTACAGATGTAAAATGTTTATGCCAGGGAACTTGGCTCTCGTGTCCCCTCTGTATCTTCACCTGATAAGAGGAATAGGGGACAGAAGACTTGACTCATCCTGTCCCATGTCCATTGGCTTGGTCTGTGAAGGGCTCCTGAGATCTGCCTTCGCTCTCCTTGTCCTGTTTGGTGCCAAAACACAGGTGAGCCTCTATCCTGGTCTCAGTTGTCCTATTTATGGGATTCCAAGCTTACTTCTTCAAGTGTGGCCATGCTTAGTGACATCTGTGTTTTAGTGATATAGACATGTTGCATTACTTCTCCTGAAACTCATTAGGTAGCTTGAAATAGATATTGGATATTGGAATATCAGATACAGGTTACAGATATCAGATACATGTGGAAGCATCAAATTTGCCCATGGGCTGGCCAGGCAAATAGGACTTGTACAGGGGAAAAAGAGTGCTAGGTCCACATTTTAAAGGCTAAGAGTTTTGATCAGAACTGCACACTTTTTTATGACTTCTTTCCACCCAGGGGTTACCCTCAGCACAGCAGCCCCAATGTCTGAGCAGTGAGACCTTGCTTCCATGTTGACATCATATGTTTTCTTGCCAGTGTCACCTTGCAGTGATTCTTAAACATGAGCTGTGGACACAAGTAGAAACAGTGATAATTTATTTCAATCAATGTATTTAGATAGGTGAAACTAAGCTCATCTCTCCTTCCATTCCACCATAATTAGTATCAGTCATGCAGCCAACCCCACATTCACTGCATTAGTGGTTACTGAATTGTTTCAAAATGTTTTATGACAGAGATTAGCCTGAGTATTTCTCAGATTATGTTACATACATGTATTTTGTTTTTATTGTTTTTATAGTTTTTTAGGCTTTTGGTGTCTCCTGAGGCACCCTGTGCTGTAAATGTCAGCTTTCATTTGAGCAGGCAGTGAATGTACAGGTTTACTATCTGTGGTGTCCTTTGCGTCTCGTAGCTTTACTCTGATTTCTAAAATTTACCAGTGTTTCTCCACGTCAACCATGATGTCACCAATATCTCTCTTGCCTCTTTCTCCTGATTTAGCATTACTTCTCCTGGCCCCAAAGCTCACGGATAGCACTTAGCTTTAATAGAAGTGACTCAAATCTAGCTTAATTTATTTGTAGAAAGGGGGCCAACCCAATGAGTTATCTTTCGCATAAAGCTAAAAAGGAGTTTGTCCTTTGCGTCTGGAGTAGACAGCACTAGAAATCAAACACATGCTCTGTCTGTGGGGACAACTCATCTGTTTAGTGTGAAAGAAGGAATGAAACTTCTGTGATAAAGTAGCACTCCTGACCACAAGCTTACCCATGCTTGCCCTTATGACTGCCAAACTACATTTCTAGGTGATTTCAAACTGATAGGCTCCCATACTGTGCCATGTTGCTACTACTACAGGTGTGGAGGTTCTACCACTGAACACGGGGCTGGTGTAGTCATCCTGGTCTCTAAGACATCATTTGCTGCTGAGGTAAAAGAGCTTACAAATTCAAGGTTTAAATTTCACAAGGAAGCCTTCCACAGTACCCCAAAAATGCAACAATGAAACAAACCAATGAATTTATTCTGGACAACAGAGATTTCTCTGTGGCTTGCAGTGCAGTGTGGTGCAAATCACTGCTATATGATCTTGTCAAAGTGGCAGTGCTTACTAGCCACTAGTTTTGGAGGCTGAAATTTAATGTGAGTATAAGAAGATAGTCAGTGTCTTGGAAACAGCCCATGGGGTAAAGATGCCAAAATTGCCTTTAAGAAAAATATTGTAAGGGTAGTGTAAAGGAGATATGCACAGGAAAAGAAAGATGCTAAAGGATAGGGAAACAGAGAGAGAAATTTAGAGAGCAAAATGTGTGAGAAAATTGGAAGCAACAATGAGAAATTGAGAGGAAAAAATTAAAAATTAAATGAGAAGAAAATACATTAATTAAAGAAAAACAAGAAAAGAAAAAACATCCATCTTTGGGATTAATGAATGTTAATAACGTTTCCACTCTATTAGTATTTTCAGATCAGAAAATGAAAGGTTAAAAACAGTTTATGTGAAATGCAGAGGGGTCTGTTACATACTTGTGAGTTGAGATATGTGTGACTGTCTGGGATGTGGCCCGAGTGTTAGAATACTTCATATTTTTATTACAGATTGGCTTAATTACTCTACAGTTACCCTTGTAGATAGTTAAACAAAAGCATTTGCAAGATTCAAGCATCATTTATCTGGAGAAAGATTAATGTTTTTGAGCAAGAAATATAAGTCTTTGTAACTCAGTGCAAAAGATGATATGGAGTCAAGACATCACCTTAAAATCAGAGAAATAGCTTCATGCCTCTTTTTTCCCCTACGCATTAGTTCTGTGTTGAAATAACTCATTTGTTTTATTATATATATATATTTTAAATATATCCTCAAATATGCTGCTTCTTCATCTCCACACCACAGATGCAAGCACTGGGATTGCATTCTTTCCTCCTCTGCTTTGCTTGAGGGAACCCACAACACAGACATCATGCTTACAAACAAGGAGAAAGAAGGTACAAGTGAGAAATGGGATCCTTCATTCTGGAGATTAAAAATGCACTCTGGAAAGGCCAGGAGATAATGTAAAAAGCCTAGAGATCTGACTCAAAGACATTTGTAGTTTCAGATAGCTGCAGATAGATGCAGCCTCAGCCTGCTGTTAACTGACTGAATATCATCTTACCCACTTAACAGCTATATGTTCACCATTAAATACTCTATTTACTCTACAGAAATGTTGAAATGTCTTGATTCTGTACCCCAAAACAAGCCCTTGCTGTCTGTGATGTTAGGCAGAAGACTGATTTGATCAGACCAGCAGCATGTTTGAGGATGAAGACTGTAAAGATGATTACTCTCATTAACATGTGAAGAATCATACTGGGTATTCAGCCAGTCAGAAAGAAGGAGAGATCCACTTTTTTATCACTATAAAAATATACAGATGCAAGGTTGAGTGTTAGTGTTAAAAGCAATCAAAGATAATGTATACGAAATGGTCATATTTGGCAGAAAGCAAGGAAGGAACCTGGGAGTGTAAACATAGTAAACAGAGACACAAAACTGTCAACAAAATCTATTTCTGCAGTCAAACAGGAAAGTGCCAGAAAGTGTACCCAGGGACCCAGGAAATAAGAGAGAAAATAATTCCAGATGCCTACATGTGGCACTGTATTTTAAAATGTGGCACTTCCATACCAAATTTTACACAGTATGTTACAGAGATAATATTGAATATTACAAAAAGCAGGCAAAAGAAAAATATAGAAGACAAACTGAAGGAGAGACTGTGCTTCATTTGCAGGCCTGGGAGAGAAAGTGATTAAGAGACATATGGATCATAATGTTATTTCTTTTCTGATTTGTGAGTTTAAGCACACCACAGGCACAGTCAGTATTTTGCATATTTTTTTCATATATTGCTATATTTGAACAATTAGGGACCAACTGATGTGGTCTAAACTTATGACCATCTTCTGTTATCTATTTCAAAATAGTATAAATTTTAGAGTACACAAAATGTCAGCTACCAACAAACTATTAGGGCTGAAGGTAAAACTTACAGTTAGAGTAGGTATTAATAAAAACAAGCAATTTATTTCAATTTTTGAGATCATAGATTTATTTAAAAAACTATTTCAATTTTCTTTTTCCTTAATAATGAAAGACGTTAATATCTTGTTTAAGTGTTGAAAGAGAACTCCACACAATATGCATCTATTTTATATGTTCTTCCTCTTCCTACTTATCTCTCCCATCATGCCTAGGGAGGCTATTTTGCAGGTGAAATTCTAGAATGTTGTTTCATATGTAGAAGCTTTAAATTTGTTCATATATTTTCAAATGCACTTGGATCTTTGTCCCTTTGAATGCATAGCAGACTTTTTTGCTCTGGTAAATTACTTTGGCTATTTTGTGTTCTCTTTCCAGCCTCTTACATAAAATGTACCCATTTATTTCCTAGGGTTGAGCAATAAAACTACAAAAATAATGGAAAAAAAATAATAAAAAAAAATTAATGGTCTCTGTAGAGGTTGCCCATCTTCCACGTTCAAAGTCAGTGGTCAGAGCCGTGACTAACTGTTGGAGGAAGTGCCCATTTCTTCATTTCCATAAGATATGGTCAGCTGCTCCCTAAGAACGTTCAAACTGATATTTCAATAAGCTCCTAAGTGATCAGCTGAAATTTAGTATAACAGATATTTAGAAAAGAAGGACTTTGAAGAGACATAAAAATATTCAAATTAACAATACAAAGAACTCACCTTGTCACCAGATGAGTTTTATTTTTTTCTACAGTCCATGACACTATGCAGGAGCTGTTTAGAATGATATGTCTGTATATGAATCATATCATCACTTCAACATTTTACAATATACATCTTTATTTCCAGTTTTACCAGAATATATCTTTATTTACCTGTGTTATAAGCAGAATGTTAATACTGAAGTTGTGGGCCTTACAGAAGAAATGTCAGTCATAATATTAATTTGGTGTCATTTTTCATGTGGAAAGACATTTATTATTCCCTTGTGTCGATGCAATATTTTACAAATCTATAGATCACTTTCACAGTCCTGAATCATGTTTAGTAGTTTCTTACAAATCAAGTTAGCAATAGCTATAAAACCCCATCATTTAATGTCCACCTCACTTCACTCTTTTCAGACTGCTACTGGCCTCTGAGTTAATTATGGAACATTTAAAATCTTTACTGCCCCATTTCTGCTATAACAGGGAAGGTAAGGATATGGGGGAATTTGCTTTTCTTATATAAATTTAAAGCTACAGCATCACAGCTGAATATGAATGCCTTAAGTACAAACTCCATGTGTGTTGCTCATTCACCTGAGATCACAGGGATTTTAAATTCTGGAGTGGTTTTAGCTCTTTTGTCTATATAATCTCAAGGTGCCTGTAAAGCTGTTGAGTTTCCTCATCAAAAGTCCCTGTGAGATGACCTTGTTCACCCCTTGTCAACCCTGTCACTGTCTGCTTCTTGGGAATATTTCATCCCTTCTCTCTCTTCTTATACTGACCTCATTCTAGCCTTACCTGAATACTTGCATGCACAATCATAGCCACTCTGCTAATACAGTCTACCTCAGTGACTATGAAGAGGTTTTAAGGTGTGAGGCTAGGTCTAGGATTGTTTTATATATAAATACTAGCTAAAATTACACAGATGATTGTATGTCCTTGGTTTCAATACATGCTGGCCTTCCTTCCTTTCACATTCCACTCAAACAAACAGCAACTGAACCACTGCTTGCAAAGAACTATTATTAATTATATTTTATTTGAATGGTGGAATTTAATCACTGTAGAATTTATTTCCCCCAATAAAAAAAACAATGCCACCCCCCCAAAAAACAAACAAACAAACAAACAAAAATACACGACAACCACCAAAAAACAGTGTTAAAAATAACTTGTGAATAAAATCCAAAAGCAGCTGAGCAGGGAATGTGACAAATATCATTATGGTTCCTTGATTAATAGCAAAATGTTAGGGCTAAAATGTGATGCAAAATGTGGTTGCAGTTATGGTTAGCTTGGTCACTTCTTTCACCAATGAAAATTTCAATGTACATGGTAGGTATTAGGTCAGAATATGGGACACATTTCTTTTTCCTTTATAGATTAAGAATTTCCCTCTTGGTGTAAATTAAAAAAAAAAAGTAAGTACTGTACTGTACTGTGTATGTTTCAAATACAAAATAGGATCAGTTTTAAAATAAGATACAACTTAACTCCAGACCCAGCCTGTGGGTAGCCAGCTGTCTATGTCAGCATTTGACTTTGCTGACATTCTATCCAAATGCTTTTTTATGGACTCAGCTTTCTTTAAACACTTTAGACAATTCAGTCTTGGCTGAAAATATAACCACCAGCTTTATGATGACTGTTTGAGTTGGCTGCAGGGAAGAAGACAATTCCTGGTTAGGTAGAATTGATAGGAGGAAGATTAGATTTCTTGTGTGAGGGTGTTCCCTGTATATTTTAGGAATGATCATTTGAAAAACATCGTGCCTAAGTAATGATTTCTAGCTAAGCATCGCCTGGTTATTTCCAAAGGGAAATGTGGAATTTGAAAGATGATCTGATTTGGATTCCATGAGTTCTGAATATGCCCCCTGAAAGAAGAATGGCAGCTTTTTGCAGAAGCTTGGAAAATGGTGAAATTAAGCATTTAGTCAGGGCTGGATTGTTATGCTTTATTTTTTCCACAGCTTTGATGGATAAACTGATATTTTGTACATTTTGGCCATGGCAAAGGACGAGAAACTGTCTGTAGAGACACAGTCAGAAGCTCCCACAGTTCCTATGATTTTGTTATTGTCAGCAGCAAATCAAAAGGCCAGCAAGGAAACAAAATGCCAATAATGGAATATGTTAAGCATTCTTGATATATAATTAATTATCTTAGGAAAAAAATAAAATAAAATAAAATAAAATAAAATAAAATAAAAAAAGCCTTGTTACAAAATTGATTTCATTGTCATTAATAATAATAATAAAAACAAAACAGTGGGAGACACATTCTTAAGTTTTCCTTTTGTGTCATGTGCAATCCAGAGTGTATCCATGGTACTTTCTTGCTGCAAACCATAACAACTGAAATTTGGCATGTTTACCTACCTATTTCTAAGCTTTCTTTCCGCATTCAGTTGTCACATTTTCTCATATCAACAGATTTCCAGAAGCAATATTGGTAGATTAGTTTAAAAATGGATGCAGTAGATTGTTATAGTCACTTGTTTTCTCTCAGTTTTGAGCACTATTGTACCAAGTCATTGTTCAATAAAGAGCACTTACAGTTCATATTGGGATTTTATAGAACTTTTTCCAAACTAATTCAATGTTTTTCTCATGCTGAATTGGATTTCGAAAAGACTATTGATCTTGAATGATTTTTTTTCTTCTGTATTCTCTTTACAGTTTTTTCACTTTCCAACATTACTACACATTACTACATTTTTGATAGGTGGTGTGGGGCTTACCCACACTGTTTGGAAAATAGTGACGGATTTGATTTCTGCTCTATTTAAAACCACTAGAAGCCAAAAAGAAAAAACAAACAAGCAAACAAACAAACAACAGCCCCCTCCGCTCCCCCCTCCCACATCCTCCCCCTCCTTTACTATGCTTTTATTATTCCAGGAAAATAATTTAGAACAGGCAACCAGCTGAAGTCAAACACAATGGGGAAGTCATGCCTGACCAACCTGCTAAGCTTCTGTCATGAAATGACCAGCCTGGTGGATGAGAGGTGAGCAGTGGAACTTGTCTTTGTGGACTTCAGTAAGGCCTTTGACACTGCCGCCCATAAGATCCTCATAGAGAATCTGTTAAAGTATGGAATGGATGAGCAGACAGTAAGGTGCTTTGGAAACTGGCTGAATGGCCAGACCAAGAGGGTAGTGGGCAGTGGTGCAAAGTCTAGTTGAAGGCCAGTAAAAGCAGAGTACTCTGAGGGTCAATACTGGGTCCAATCCTGTTTAAAAATGTCATCAATGATCTAGATAATGTGGTAGAGTGCACCCTCAGTAAATTTGCAGATGACATGAAATTAGGGGAAGTGGCTGATGCATCCAGGGGGCTTGAAACTAGATGATTTTTAAGATCCCTTCCAACCCAAGCCGTTCTATGATCCTATGATTCTGTGATTCACCAGAGGGCCACACGGCTATTCAGAGGAACCTTGACAGACTGGAGAGTTGGGCTGACAAGAATTTCATGAAGTTCTACAAAGGGAAATGCAAAGCCCTGCACTTGGGGTGGAACAATCCCAGCCACTAGTGCATGCTGGGAAAGCAGATCTGTGGGAAAGGACCTAGGAGTCCTTGTGGACACCAAGTTGAACACAAGTCAGCAATATGTCCTTGCTACTAAGAAGACTAACAGGATTCTTGGCTGCTTTAGGCAAAATATTGCTGGCAGCATTGGTGAGGCTGTACCTGGAGTACTTTGCCCAGTACAAGAGAGACATGGACATAGTGGAAAGGGTCCAATGTCGGGCCACCAAGATGATGATGATCAAGGGAGTGGAGCGCCTCTCCTATAAAAGGTTGAGAGAGGCTGAGAGATCTGTGACTGTTCAGCCTGGAGAAGAGGAGGCTATTATTGGTACTACAGGTAGTATTACACATATAAATACTTGAAGGGAGAGTGCAAAGAGGACAGACCCAGACTCAGTAGTGCTCAGTTCCCAGACAAAAGCCAATGAGCAGGTGCTAGAACACAGGAGGTTCAATTTGAACATCAGGAAGCACTTGTTTACTGTGTTGGTGACTGAGCATTGGTACAGGTTGCCCAGAGAGGCTGTGGAGTCTCCCTCCGTAGAGATCTTCAAAAGCTATGTGGACATGGTCCCAGATAACCTGCTCTAGATGGCCCTGCTTGAGCAGACAAAAGGACCTTCCAGCTTTAACTATTCTGTGATTCCGAGATTCTATGCAAGATGGCAAAGGTGACACTCACTGCATGAAGTCCTACACTATAGCAGCACTCGCATTACAGAATAGGTTTGGACCTTTTAAACTTGCCTTAGTTCTCAGAGAAAAGATCGTCTTATGGACCAAGTCAAGTTTTTGTCCCGTGAGGAGCAAAACTTCCGTGAGGAGCCTAAACTTCCAGTTTGGTCTAGCAGTATGTTCAAGCACCACGTAGTTGATCCCTGAGGCTGGAACGTTGTGTGGAGAACATGAAAATGAATCTTTATCACTCTGAAATTGTGCTTCATGTATCCCATGCAGTATCTGTAGTAGCACTGGTGTTGCTTGTGAAGTCTCTGTACACTTCATTGCCTGGATTATGGGAGAGACAGTTTATTGCAAGGTCAAGATGAAGGAACTGTATGTTAATCTCTTCTTAAATCTTTTATAAGTATTCAACTATTCTTCTAGTCTTCAATATTTCTCAAGTATAAGAGAGATGGTTAAAAGTTATTTTCCCCCTAACTTGTCATACTGGTTTTCCTAACTTGTTCAGTAAGTTTTAATTAAGATTTTTGTCAGTGTTATTCTTTTCCTGTTATAGTGGAGGGCACATTCTGTAGTGGAAATTGACTTTTCATCGCTAAACTATAGTTAACTTTGATTTTAAGAGACATTTATTCCTTTTGGATACTTGCATCCTTGTATCTGCTTTCATCTGTATCTTTGCAATGGTATGGTTATACAAGTGATTTATCACAGAAGTTAGTCAAGTAATCCAAAGCTGTCTGTATGTGCTCAGCAGAGAACCTTTTGTCTGATACAAGACTCCTCTTTTACCAGATACAGTTTGCTCAGATCTTTAAGTGCATTGACGCCTACTCATCTCTTCATCCTCTCTCAATTTATGAAGAAGCAATTTGAAACCTTCCTGTAACCTTTTCGTGCTTCTTTGCAGGCCAGGTTTATGACACATGCAACTACCTTTAGAAAAAGAAAGCAAACATGGGAAACTTAAATTAACAGACAAAAAGAGCAGAGCAGTTAAAATCATTGTACAAAGGAGTATTAGTATTTCTTCTTCGGGTCAGGATATAGTGAGACCTATAAGTGACAGAGAGCAATCCCAGAAAATCTACATATGACATTAAATTTGGAAAAGTGGCTGGCAAGATGACTGGAAGAGTCTTGATCTAAGGGAACACTCTTAAAGTTAAGGATTAAGCTAATAGAATGCTTATGAGGCTCAATAAAAATATTATAATACAATACAATGCAATACAATGCAATATATAATACAGTACAATACAATACATATAATATATAATACAATAGAATACAATACAATATAATACAATGTGAAGTTCTACACTAAGAAGGAAGGTATGTATACATTGGTACAGTCTGACAAGCAACTGTTTGAGTAGCTGTCCCAGGGAGAAGGAACCGTGAATTACAACGGAAGCCAGACTGGAAACAAGCCGACAATGCACTCTCGCTACAAACATAAACCAGATCAGGTTATAAAACGTGATACATATACATCAGATCAAGGGAAGTTATTCCCCTCTACGTGGTGCTTGTGAGGCCATGCTTAGAATCCTGTACCCAGTTTTAGGTCCTTGAGTCCAAGGGACTTCTAGAGGTAGAAGGGTCCAAGTGCAGAACTAGCAAGTTGGTCAGGAGAGAGGAGCCAGGGCAATGTGGCTTAAAATAAAAATAATTAAATAATTAAATACATAAATAAATAAATAAATAAATAAATAAATAAATTGAGGGAGCTAGGATTTAGCTCAGTGAAGAAGAAGCTAAAGGGCGATTTATTTGTCTATAATTGCTAACTATCTACAAGGACAATTAAAAAGATTATGGAGAAAAACTACAGAGTACTAGTAGTTCCAAACCAATCTAACAGAGTTTGCAGCATGGGAGCCTTATGTTGGACATTATTAAAAAATTATTTACCTGGGACAACCATGCAGCCCTGCAATCAGGTTACCCAGAGTGACTAAGGGATCTGCATTCTTGAAGGTTTTCAAGAATTAGCCACAAGTCTTTTATTATTATTTTTTGAGCTTTTCAAGATTAAAAAATAAAAATAAATATGCTTTTAAGGAAAGACAAAGCTGATCTGATGTAGCATTTGGGGTACACCTGTTCCTACTGGGATGTAAGACAATATGACATCCAAAGGTCCCTTCCACATCATCTTTCTGTGATTCTATAGTTATGCCTCTTAGAACCCAGTTGTACCCCAAATCCATCACAACCTTCTGTGTGGAGCCCCAGCACAAGTCTGGGTGCTAAAATAACTTTCTTATTTTTCAATTTCAAATTTCATGGCTTAATATTCTGAAAAAGTGGGACAATCAGATATTTGACTCTGACCTTATACATAACCCAGACCTTTCTGTCTTTCTATTGAGCTCAAATTTCTGATTCACTACTGAAGTAGTGAGGATGAATTGTTTCAATTTAACAACAGAGAGATGGAGAATTCACCTAGCCCCTAAACAGTTTGTTTCAATGTTTAATAATGTTTAGGGCTAGGCTGTATTTATCAGTTTATTTTCTTGCATTGAGGTTTAAGTTATTACTTCTAACAAATTCTTCTTCTTTTTTTTTTTTTTGGGGGGGGGGGGGGATAGAAGCATACATTAGTGACCAGTATTTTTTGCATACATTTTATTCAGATAATGATTTTTGTGTCAAATGTACACATTTATAAGTATATGTACTCAAGTAAAAGCTGAAGTTCCTCCAACAGACTACAACAAATCTCTAACAGTTTAATGCAGTCATGTTTCTGACTTGGATTTCAGAAAGGTTCAGGATAATTCAATGACCAATGTCATTGCATAATCTTCCTCCATACATTTCTGAGGACATACATTTCTGTCCCTTTTTATAACCTTTTTTCATCAACATTCTGATTATATTATTTGCATAATCAGAAAATTATTTCACCATTAAATATTGACAAACTTCTGTCACTACTAAAAAATATAAATTTCATCATACCCCTTCATCCCTGAGATTCCTTGGCAGATGAAATGTATTTGCTGGAAGTAGTGTTTCTGTTTGTTTTCCATTTAGAAATTGTTTAGAAAATAGTTTCAGGAGATGATTGCCTCCTTCACATGTTTTAATTATGTAGACAAAAAATAAGTTACATTTAAAAACAGATCATATTACCAGTGCACAGTAAGAAAACAACAACTTCTATCTCTTTCCCAGGCTAATGTCAGGTTATCCAGTCCATGTTGAGAAACTGCACAAGAAAGTAGTTTATTGATATAAAAATGCCATAAGAAGTCTGAGGAAGATAATGATAGATTTTATTCAATGAATGTTGCAAATACCATTTTGTTAACCACTGGAGAATTGTTATTGATGTTAACATTTTTCAGTTTTCCATTGGAGTTATAGAATCATAGAATCATTAGGGTTGGAAAAGACCTCCAAGGTCATCTGGTCCATCTGATCCCCCTACCACCAATAGCACACACTAAATCATGTCTCTAAGCACCACGTCCAACCTTTCCTTAAACACCCCCAGGGACGGTGACGCCACCACCTCTCTGGGAAACCTGTTCCAATGCCTGACTGCTCTTTCTGAGAAGAAATTTCTCCTAATTTCCAACATGAACCTCCCCTGGTGCAACTTGAGGCCATTCCCTCTAGTACTATCATTAGTTATCTATGAGAAGAGGCTGACCCCCAGTTCCCCACAACTTTCTTTCAGGTAGTTGTAGAGAGCAGTAAGGTCTCCCCTGAGACTCCTCTTCTCCATACTAAACAACTCCAGTTCACTCAGCTGCTCCCCATAACACTTGTGTTCCAGATCCTTCACCAGGTTCATAGCCCTTCTCTGGACACACTCCAATGCCATGATGTTGTTCTTGTAGTGAGGGGCCCAAAACTGAACACAGTTCACAGACCTCACCAGAGCTGAGTACCAGGGGACAATCACCTCCTGGTGCTGCTAGCTACACTATTCCTGATACAAGCCAGGATGACATTGGCCTTCTTATGGGTCACTTGAGTCAAAGTCTGCTGAGATTATAGATATATATATATATGCAGCATTATATATTATATTATATATAATAATAATATAAATTATATATAATATAATAATATTATAATATTATAATATAATAATATATATTATATATAATAATATATAATAATATATATTATATATATTATATATAGATATATATATATATGCAGCATTTTATTGACTCCTGAGAAGTAATCTACTAACCCCAGAGAGCTGTCTAAAGAAATGTTAGAATAAGTTGATATGTCTGAAGACAGCATGAACAATTGAAACTTCTAACAATAAATAAATAAATAAATAAATAACCCACACACTTTTACACTGATTTCCTGTAGCATCTGGATAGCTAGGAAAGATCCATGACTTGCTTCCAGTACCAATGCAACAAAAATGTGAATAGAAAACTATGGTTATGTGTTATTTGTTTACAGTATAACTGTATTCATAAAGGCAATGATGAGACAGTTAAATGGAAAGATTTCACTGGGCTACAGAATCTCATACCCAGTGTTTATTTGTATGCAGATATAAACACAAACATAAGAGATTCTACGACTGACAATTCTTAACTTTGCAAATCACAGAATCATAGAAAGGCTCAGTTTGGAAGGGACCTTAAAGATAATCCAGTTCCAGCTTGCCTGTGATAGATGGAGATGCCACCCACTAGATCAGATTGGTCATGGCCCCATCTAGCCTGGCATTCACCTCCAGGGATGGGGCATCCACCCCTTCTTGTGGCAACCAGTTCCAGTGTCTCACTATGCTTGCAGTGAAGAATTTCCTCCTAATGTCTAGTCTAAATCTACTCTCTTTTAGTTTAAGACCATTCCTCCTTCTTCTATCATTATCTACCTGAGTAAAGAGTCCTTCTCCATCTTTTTTATAAGATCCCTTTAAGTATTGAAAGGTTGCAATGAGGTCTCCCCAGAGCCTTCTCTTCTGCACAGTGAACATTCCCAGCTCGCTCAGCCTTCCTTCATAGGAGAGGTGCCCCAAGTCCTCTGATCATCTTTGTAGCCCTCTTCTGGACTCTCTCTAGCAAGTCCACATCTTTCTTGTGCTGAGATCCCCAAACCTGGATGCAGTATTCGAGGTGGGAACTCACAAAGGCAGAGTAGAGGTGCACAATCACCTCCCTTGACCTGCTGGTCACACATTTTTTGATGCAGCCCAGGATGCAGTTGGCCTTTTGGTGGGCTGCAAGCATGCACTGCTGGCTCATATCAAATACAATCTTTCTTGTCTTGTTTTCATTAACAAGATTTTGTATCTACTGGATCATTCTGAACTTTCTGATTATTTTGCTACTGCCTGTAGTGTAACATATATGGATACTGGCTAGAAAGTCTTTTTTCAGTTTGTAAACATATCCTCTAATGGAAAACTGCTGGAGAGATGGAAAGTATAGTATCTTTATACCTTAAATGACTTATTGAAAAATAATGAAAGAAAGACCCAAGAAAGAATAGATAATAACAAAGAATTTGCCAAAACTTTTTGAAAAACGTGACAGATGAACAATACTGAATTACTATAGCCAGGCAGAGAGAAACTTCAGGGCCTTTCTGTCTATGAAAAACAGATTCAAGTCTAGCACAAATGGCTTTCTTGGGTCAGAATGTTTGAGCCAACTCAACTATATAATGTGAAAGCAATTAATTTATACATCTATCATTAATAAAAGCAAATGTAAAGGAATTGTTAATTCTTGTCAGTATCAGTTATGTTGAAAATACCACCATTTTCTCTTGCTAATGATGGGATCATAATCCATACTAAAGTATATGTGAGCTTAAAGAGAATGGAGAATTATTAGGTATCATATATTAGTCTATAAAATCAGAATTATTTTGTTACTGGAAGATTATGCAGACTGATTAATTGAAAAGACCCAACTGGTCTAAAAATTGTACTTTATGGGCTCTTTAGTTAACAGCCTGCAATGGACAGGCTACCTTTGGAATGGACTACCTTTGAATACAGCTGAATGGAAATTAGCTTAATGAAATCTACTGACAAAAATGTGAATATTACAAAACAGAGCACTGAGTATTTAGCATACTCAGCACCAACTGACCAACCAGATGTTTTATACATTTGTAAGAGATTGTCTGAAGACCAAGACAATCTTAAAACCCATTTCTTGTCCCCCATATATAGGCACTTGAGTTCCTCTTCGTTCTCCAATATTTCAATTCTATGCCAGGTAACAAGAGACAGCAGTGCTCTGACAGCTTCATGTGAAAGGTCAGTGAGCATCCACTTGCTATATTCCCATTCTGACAAATTCTTCTAGTCCTGTAAAATTTTTCATATGTTTTTCATGAGGTCAAGTAAAACCTTGAAGCAGTTACCCAGCCTGTGACTGCACAGCATCCAGAGAAACAAGAGGAGAATGTCACATGTAGTGCAGAAGAGGATGGTGACTTGGACTGGAACTCAGGCAGTAATAAATTTTGTAGTGCATAGAACCCATCCTATAGCATCAATTAATTTTTTTAGTCACCAAGCCTGTCAGATCTGTGTGACAATCTGCAAAAATGTCAACACTTGTTCTTGCCATTTGTTCCTCCCTATACAGAATGATTTCACCTGTGGTTCTCCATATGGCTCAACACAGTTCTAGCTTAGACACCTCTCCTTAGACCTATAAATGAACTGAGACAGGCCATGCACTTCAGTATTGAGTAGCCCAGAACACTGAGGTCATGTATGTAAGACCTCTACATTACTAGAGGTCATGTATGTAAGACCTCTAATTGTATACAACCCACCCATTCTATGCAGTTATGTATGGTCTGTAGAAATGCACAGCTCAAAAAGCCAAACATCTCAACTGGCTGTGGACCCTGTAGTCAAAAGTGTTACATTACTGCATTTCCTCACCAGAGATCCTCTGTGTTTTTGAAGGGTTCAGAGCCTTTCAAAACGAGCATAATGTGTAGCTGGATAACTCATTGCACAGCCTGGAACCTTCATGCTTCTGTTGCCTGTACACCTAGAGCATTGTGAGCGTACAAAAAAAATATAAATATTGCATCTTCTAAAGAAGCAAGATTGTCCTGAATGTTTTAGTAACTTCACTTTCCTTCCTCCCAGCAATGAAAAAGTAAAAGTTTAACTTCAAAATTACCTGCTTTGGATAATAATATTTATTTCAGAACTGCTGGTCTTTGTTTGTTTTTCTTTAAAAAGATTGTGCACACACTTTGGTAAATTAAGGCTTTGAGTGACCTTGGCTAATGGGCTAATGCTCAGCTATGACAAACAGCCTGTTAACTTGACAATGTTTTTAACCTCAAACTAATTCCTCTCCAAGAATGCAAACCTCAGAAGTTCACATGGGAGTGAAATGATGCAGTTGTACATTGTTTTCAATTGCCTCACACCTGCTGTTGGGTCTAGTAAAATGAATTAAAAACACAGTAAGATACATCAGGAGAAATCTTAGGTCAGAGTTGTGAAAACAATTGTTTGTTTATTTTATGTTATATATATATATATATACATAATATATATAATTTCCTCCACTGAACATTGTAGATAAGCTCCCCTGGGGGGGTTGGTTTTATTCTAGACAGAATTAATCTTTCTGCATGATGTCATGTAAATAAATAAGTGTTTCTTATTGTTGATTTGTATTCATTTTTGTATTTGTATTCATTGGCTAATAGAATGTGTCTTTGTTTTTGCTGTTTATTTGTTTTCATTTTTGTTAAGACAATAGATTAGGTAAGTATAATAGTGTTTCCTTACATTTGTGTGTACTCTGCCTAAAAATATCAGTGGCTGAATAAAAGTAGTTCAGGGGGAAAAAATGGGGGGGGGGGGGAGGAGGGAACATAGAATTTAATCGTTTTAGAGGCAGAGGTAAGAAATCATCACAGTATTTCCTTTCTTTTTGAATGACCTTCCATAATCAAATATGGAAAAAAGAAGCCAGAAGAAGCCAGAGACTTCTGTCAAACCATCTGTATCTATTGTATTCTTAAGAACAGCTTTCCATACCTTGGAGGGCATACATAGAACTAAACAGATATAGGAGATTCATAGCAATGGATTCATAGCAATGATCAAATAGAGTGCAAGGAACTGTGCTGAGCAATGTATACTTCTGCATACCTCCCTTCCTCCTGATCTTTACTCACAGAAGATGTTAAATTAATTTTATAGAAGACACTGAAAATTTCCCAAAGCCTTGCAGATAAAGTAAGTTATTTCTCTCTAATAAGAGAAGAATACTATAAGTCTGGGCAAGATTTGAGGATCCATGGTCACTCAGTTCATGTATAACTAGCAAAGTAATGAAAAAGAAAAAAAAAGAAAAAGAAAAAGAAAAAAAAAAAAAAAAAGAGTTGTGTTCTTTCAAGCATGCCATCATTTTAGGAGCTGGTATAAATTGATGACTAATAAGAAGCGAATCCCAAGGAATTGTAGTATTTTCACAGCCTACTCATAGCCTGCTGGATCCAGGCCCATTTGTTTTAGTGTTTCCACTAAATGTTTCCATGATCTATTGCTGGAGAACAAATGAGACTTTGTTTGATGATTTGGAGATTGAAGGGAATTCTGAATAAATCTACTTGTGTGCAAAGGGATTTGCCAACTTAAAGATATGTCTCTGTACTCAGTGAAATTCAGTGCACTTCACTTTAGACCAGCAATGGAGAAATAGAAACATTCTGGGAGATTTCTTTACTTTTCCTTCAAATACTAATTCACATTCTTAATGATTTTGCAGGTGTTTTCTGACTTTAGCTGTGGTCTTCTGGGAAGATCATAAAACATGAAAGACCATAAAGCAAGAATTGACTTTAAAAGTATTCTCACAACATGAATTTCAAATATAGGAAACATTTCATGTATTTCAAATTTAAGACAATGTTACATATTCTATATGTAATTTTCTGTCCATTCTGATATCACAAACATTCTGTGTCCCAGCACTCAGGCAAGCAGATATAAAATATTGGAAGTGTGGTGGTCATTGGCAGTGTAAAATCTATATACTTCCTTGAAAGCAGCCACTACCTAAGGAATTCTGTTTTATTTATTTTTTAATGTAAATATACTGAGAATTCATTTTAGACATTTTAATATAAAATTATAATTTAATAAATGGTAAAATTATTTTTTTTGACTCTTAAAATTATGTGTAAAAGATGATCTACAAGATAGATAGTGATACCAATAAACTTAGATATCACTAGCTGGATTTCATTTACATGGTGTAGCAGTACCTGACCAATTTAAGGGACTCAGTCTGAGGCATTTCACTTTTTTAGGAAGCTGTAGGAAGATAATTTGCAAGACAACGTACATAGAAATGCTTCTGCAGGGATACCAGATGGTGTCTTGCTTATAGCTGTATCTTTTAAAAGGTGATCATCACTTTGCTTGTTCACATCATTTAATTCATTTGACCTCCATCTTTTGGAGTAGGTAAGGGTATTAGGTTCTCTTTGGAAACTCTGAGTTGTATATGCTTGTACTGTATAATTCTAGCAGCTGGTAGTTAAGTGCATTATTCCCAAGTGTTTAGTTGCTTTCATTATTTCATCTAATTTTTAAGCTTAGGAAAGGTAATACTAATGGTTTCTGACTCAGTGTGCTATAATAAATACCCTGTATAAATTTTTAAGCATTGCTGACTTGGCATTTTTCTCTTCTTTTTAAAACGATGCAATCATGAAAATAAATTCCTTATTTAATGTATGAGACAATATCATAGCATAAGTAAAGGGAATAAAAGAACCAAAAGCCACAAGAATGTAACAATTGAGGATGTGATTCTAGTCAGAAAATATCAGTAGTCTTTCATTTCCCCAGTCAGAAAACTTTTATTTGCAGTTGCTTTTGCAGTTACAGGCACTCATAGATATAACTATCTGATTTATAACTATATAATAGATAACTGTATATATAGATAACTGTAACTGATATAGCTATCAGATCTACCAATCAGTTAATCATAAATTCAAAGGGTCACAACTAAAGTCAATCAGTGTGACATTTATTTCTACTCATGTTGGCCATAATCAGTACTTTGTCTTTTTTTTTTTTTTTTCTTCAACAGCTTTAAACCATTTTCTGTTCTTTCTCTTTTTCTCTGTTTTTACTCTGTTCTTTCCCCTTAGATAAAAGGTTCTCCAAGTCAATGGACCTTTTCTTACTTATGTGCTGTAAAACATTTTCCCCAGTACAGCCTTCCAGTATGAATAACTTCCTAACAATCATTGAATTGATAACCAGAATTTGGTTCTCTGGCCTCCTGCAGACTAATTGGTGTTTGTTTCTATTCTATTTCCAAAATGGTCAATAACATTAGTGACCAATTGCAAAGACAAATATGAGAAAAGGAGTGGGGAGGAGAAGGAAGAAAGGAAGCCCATGTTACATACTTTCAGAATGTGGCAACTTTACTCATAAGTCCTTAACGCATGTCTGAACAAGTACTAAACCTTCATTACTACCAGCATCCACTTACTTTTGCAATGATCAGCCAAGATCGTACGCTTTATAGTTAGCCTTCTTTTTCAGTGTGTGCATCATAACAAACCAGTCTAGCAATATTCCTAAAAAGAGACTCTTAAATATTTATAAGTAAACCCTTATATTTCAGGGAATAGAAACCTGAAGGAATCCATTTGATTCTAAATGAGCGTATGCTGAAAGAAATGGAATTTCTTTGTTTTATTTTTCTCTGTGTGTTCTGTGCTGGTATTTGGAATTAAATCCAGCTGAGGATCGCATGTTCAGCATAGCAGCAATTGTGAAGAGTATAGAACAAGAATGACTTGACTCAAAACATAATGTAAAACAGGAATGCAAAGTTTCAGAGCAACAAGTGTGCAGCAGTACAAAATTAAGGCATTTTTTTTCCCTTCCCTCACCTCTTCAGAGTATACCCATGCTGGAGACTGTGGTAGGGGAGAAGAATAACCTCTGGGAATGAGAGAATTTGAGCAGATGTTTCCAGCATCCCAGATGCCCCAGTCATGAGGGTACAGGGAAAAGGCTGCTATGAGGTTAAGTATGCCTTAAATTTACCAATTGCAAGGCAGAGAAAGCAAGCTAGACAAGAAACCTCACAATCTATATCTCTGTAAGTTCACTATAGAGCAAATTAGAGTTGGATGAAAACATTGTGAAAAGCCAGAATGGCTGTACTGGACTGTTAAAGGTTCAGAAAACCTTCTGCTATCTCAGGCAAGTTTAGGAGCAAAACCTTTTGATCATCAGGCAGGTCTGGGAACTGTTCTGGGAACTTTTTAAGCTTGAGGTCTCAAGCCCTAACACAGCATGGAAGGAGTCCTTCGGGTGCCATTAGCTTGTTATATTAGCAGTGAAGGGTAAGAGACAGTTCCTCTGAGTAGCTATTCAATGTGTGATTAGTGGTTAGAAATATCAGAGACAATTGGTTGTGACCCAATCCAACTTAAAAATAAAATAATAATAAAAAAATCCTACAAACTGGAAAACCTGCTTTTAAACCAGAATAGAGGTAAAATATGCTGCTTCTTTCTTCTTTTAGGATGCAGTTCTACATCAGCGGTAGGCTTGTGTTAAAAAGTCACATACCTTTCCTGTTATTAGTTTATTTTGATGTAAATTAGAGACAAGGAAAAA
Source organism: Heteronetta atricapilla (assembly GCA_011075105.1). Classification (NCBI taxonomy): domain Eukaryota; kingdom Metazoa; phylum Chordata; class Aves; order Anseriformes; family Anatidae; genus Heteronetta; species Heteronetta atricapilla. The sequence continues at coordinate 69,074,409 of CM021733.1, forward strand.
AAAAAAAAAAAAAAAAAAAAAGAACCATTCCCATGTGTCTATCCAGCTTTTGCAGACCACCAGAAATTTCTGCATCAGCAGAGTCACTTACTGTTGGAACAGATATTTAACGTAGATGTAGCTCGCATTACATTCTCTGAGAGCATGATGAGTAAATGCCTGTCACTCAGCCAACTGACCAATACAGCTCTGATCTTCCTTCTATGCCAACAGCAGTCATTCAGCCTGGGCAGAAACCCATGCACCGCTGACAGTGTCTCTCAATAGAAAACTAAGTCTGGGGCTTGGGCCTCCATCCCTGTCATGCAGCTTTTTTTTTTTTTTTTTTTTTTTTTTTTTTTCCCGCTATGTAAATGTCTTACTTTCTGCTATTAAATCTGGTTTACTGCCATCTTAGGAGGATGTATGGAACATTCCTATGTATCCCCTATGGAAATATATTACCAGTTTATTATAGCATTTCCTCACACACGTTTTATTTTCTTTGACCCTCAAGGGAAGAATTGCCTTACACCGTTCTCAGGATTTTTTTTTTTTTTTTTAAATAAAAACTCAATTTGTTGTGGACACATTGTGTTCTAACACTAAGCTGATATTTCATTTGATTGTCATTTGGTTTCTGGAAGTGATACACAGTCTCTGTTTTTATTCCCTGATAAGATTTAATGAATAAAACCAATGAAAAATAATGTAAGGATACTAACAGCATATTTCTTCAACACTTGGTGAAAAGTGTCTCACTTATCAGACAAGCTGGAAAGAGTAGTTAAGTATGCATTTGACAGGGCCAAACCTGGACACTTTTCAAGATAATGTGATCAGGGCAAAGCAATGCTCAAGAGTGAAAATAATTGAAAACTATTAATAAGGTAAAGGATAATATCTCTCTTTTCATTATATGAAAATTATCTCCCTCTTGCATTTCAAAGAAAAAATTATCTCAATCTTGCATTTCAAAGGAGCAACTTAAAGCTCCTGTTAATAATCTTCTCAGAAGTATGGGCAGAACATTTTTTGAAGAATCCCTGTTTCTACAAGACACATTTCATTGCATATTGCTTTTAGTGACACTTTCCACACTGAGAGAAAATAAATCATAAAGTCTCTATGTAAGTCATTTCCTCAAACATCACAAGAAATTGTCTAGACAACTTAGATAACCAATTTAAGTAGGCCCTTTACCAAACATTTCTAAATACATGCATAATGCACCATGTCACTCAGGCTAGGAATTCATCTTAACAGGAGGGCCAGCTGGCAAAACTCAACTCCCATTGGCCTAGAATATGTTATCAGTGATACTACTGCAATTCTGACGTGACTTCATTTCAGTGAATTGCTCCAGATTTATAAGTTTAAATGAGTAACAGAGGGAGAGAGAGAGAGAGAGAGAGAGAGAGAGAGGGAGAGAGAGAGAGAGAGAAATGAGAGAGATAGGGTGAGACAGGGAAGAGAGGAAGAGAAAGAACCCTTGAAAGGCTTGTTTGATTTATGTGCAGTTTGAGGAGCAGAAAATATATATATATATCTATCTAAAAACAATCATACCATTGCTGGACATCATTGGTGTTTTATTATTATTATTATTATTATTATTATTTTAAATAGTTTATTCACTATTTGTTTCAGTGGTTGGTGGGCCTAAGTCTCAACTTTATGGAAGGGCTGACAGATGTCTTCTGCCAAACTGCTATGTATTTTTTTAGTGCCTGAAATGAAAAAAAAAAAAAAAAAAAAAAAAGGTTTTATAATTCAAAGTGTCATGCAACCTCAAGATTAGGCAGTTGCAATAGCCTGCCAACTATAATATTTTCAGATGAGCAGGCTTTTTTATTTCCCAGTAGGCTTCACTGAAGAGATGATCTGGGAGAGTCATTAAATTCTACTATCTTTCCAAAGTGAAACTGAAGGTTAATTAATTCTGCAAAAGAGGTTCATGATTATATCTTACAGAACATGAATAATTGCCATACTAGTCTGTTTTTCTTGATTTGCACCAAGTGAATTAAATGATCTTTTACCAAAAAAAATGATAAGGAAGATTATTTTTCCAGTGATGTAGTAGTATCCTCTAATAATTTTCATTTGGTGGATTGAGTTTATAAGATTTGGGAAGTTTTGAGATGCTAGAGTTAGAATGTTCTCTCATATGTTTGTTGACCCAGTGCCCTAATGTGAAATATGTTTGATATTAAATCTGTTACTCTAGATAATTTACGGGATGACAGTGAGTCACAGACTGGTGAACTGGGTTGAATATATTTGCATTTGTCATGCTCTAGTGTGCTTGGTGTAGCTTGACTAAACTAATGCCCTCTAACATTTTTCCACCAAACAAAATGTTGTGTTTTTTTTTTTTTTTTTTCTTTGTTATTTTCCTTATTGGGCAAAAAGGAAAATGCTATAGCGCTAATTTTGTTATTAGCGCTATAGCATTTAGTGGAAAATATTTTATTATATATATATATATATATATATAGTGGAAAATAGGTAAAAGAGCATCAAACTCTGTTTCATAAATGACTTATTTTTTCCAATATAACAACATAATCATATGACTAATAAAGCGTCATTGCTAGCCTAGCTATGATCCATTAAAATCTGTTAATGATCATATTGAAATGATGATGAGGACAAAACTGGCTGCACCAGTCAGTCAGGTGCACCAAGCTGGTTGCGTAGTTATTATTGTGTCCCATCACAAAGAGAGCAGCAAGGTTACAAATCTCAAAACAGGTGGGTACAAAGATCAGCATTTCAAGAACTTCAAAGTTAATTCAGAAGGTATTCTCAGCAATCTGATAATTGCATTTTTTTAAAGGAAGCTTTTTCTATTTGGGAAAGGTGTTTTAAAAACAAATTTTAAACCCTCTGATTTCAATGGAATTGAAGAACATTTTTAAGTACTATGCTGAAAATTAAGCTCATGGATAACCTTAGATCCCTTCATCAGTCAGTGAGTGGTAGGCATCAGTCAGTGGTAGGCTCTGTCTCATATTTTCCATGTGAATTTACAAAACTGAGTTTCAACATATTTTGAAGGAGTCTTCAAAACTTTTTTTTCAGTTACAAAACATCATCTAGAGCCTCATTACCTCTAAAACAGGGGATTTCATAGTACTGTATATTTTCCTGGGATCTGAATGCAAGACAACTAAGGTGTGAGGATGAAAAAGTGCACAGATAATCTTCAGATTTGCAGTGTTAATTTGTTTATGACAAAATAAAACTAGCTGATAGGTGCTTAATATTTACAGAGTGAGAAGGAAAAAAAAAAGGAATTTTGCTTTATTTCTCAGTGAAAGTGGGGGATAAGGTATTATAAGTTAGCAAATAATCATCATTATGTAACACTCTTCTAAAATAACAGTAGAGAAAACATAGTAAGGGTTCCTATTTGTTGGGTAAATGGGTATTTTTACTTCATTGATGCTTAAATATTTCTCTCATGTACTTTATTATCAAAAGACAAATAATTCTTGTATTAATAGTGTTCATGCAGCTTTTGTGAAGTAATTCAGCTTATATTTAGGCTTTCTATTAAAAAGAAATAATAATAAAAAACCAACACACACACACACAAAATAATAATAATAAAAAATCAGAGCAACATGATGTAAATGTTTCACAATTTATTTCTTTAGTATTTTTATCAGACAGCTTTTCAGGATAATAAGGTAAGGCCATCCATGGTTGTGTCATTTTTAATTGTTTGAGTGCTTTAGGAACATAACCCCACCAGGAGTTATATTTTGTGATTTTCAATGATGAGTGTGGCAAATGCTGACAGAGAGAACTCTTTAATCATAAAAGAAATTGATTGTGTTCAGTAAACCATTAAGATATTTTTCACCTTCCCACATTGTCTCTAGGAATGACTGGTCTTTATTGCAACCTTTTTAGAAATAATGACTATGTGTTACTTTTCTAACAACCCCAGCAGATTGAGATTTGCTATTTTGGGGTATAGATAATTCACCTATTGAATCTGAGAGAATAAAAATTTTTGCACTATAAGTTTCAGAGCATCAGAAATGGAGTAGTGTCTTATTAGAAAACACTACAGAACCACTTATAGAAAAAAGTCCATGGTGCTGGCTTCAGCCACTTGAGTTTGTAGGATCAAGTCTAGAAAACCCACTGACATCAGTCTAAATTTTTCTTGTGATCATGCTGATTAGGTTTAGGCATTAGGTTTCCAGTGGTGCCCAGTGACAGGACAAAAGCCAATGGGCACAGACTGAAACATGGGAGGTTCTCTCTGAACATCAGGAAGCACTTCTTTGCTGTGTGATCCCTTTCAATATCAAAGATCCTGCAGTTCTGTGATTAAGGCCCCAGTCCTGAATATATTTACAGTCACACTTCACATTAGATAGATGAGCCCTGTGCACTTTCCAGGAAAATGTTTAGCTTCTTGTCTGCTCAGAGAAAACTTCTTTTTTCAACTGCCTTTAGTCTCAGTACAAAATGTAAATGATTAAAACAGTTTTCTAAAACCTCACCAACCCTATCCTCAGTCTCCATTCCTGGTGTTATTTTAGCACAATATGTCATTGGAAATAAGATTTGGTACTCCATGACACAGTGAACTTTTGCATGTTTACTGCTTTTTTTTTTTCTTTTTTTTTTTTTTTTTTTTCTATTGGTTTTCTTTAACCTAGCTTTCTGTGTTCATGATTTGAAGTGTTGAAGTGTCAGCCTGTAAAATTTGTGGATAGAAACATCTGACTCCTTCCTTCTTTAATAAAAATGCACAATTGATTGAAAGCAATTTTGCTCTTGTAAGTGTTTTTATGGTTGATTGCAGGACAAAAGAGGAAATGTGAATTGCCTACTTGTGGTATCTCAAGAAAAAGGTAGCTGTTCCCCCCCACGCACCCCCCTTTTTTTTTCCTTCACATCCCTGACTGCTTTTAGGTGAACTCTAAAATGGTGATACAATTATGTACATGAGTGATACAGTCAAGCTGAGCTGTTTCTCAAGAACAGCTCTACACTGAAGGTAGGGCTCTCTGCTGTTTGTAGCCCTGCAAAGGGCCTGGTCCCATTTGAACAGATATTGTTAGAAATGTTAACCAAGATTTTGCTCCAACTGAAAACCGCTGTGTAGGCAGATCCGCTGGAGTGTGAGCTGGGCCTTCCTTTATAGTTGAAAACAGATTGGAAGAGGAAAGGAACATTTCTTCCTGTGGACCCACTCTGCCCTCCTGGCAGGAAGCTCTTTGCAGCTGCACTGCTGGCCACCTGTGACAGCAGCCTTCAATAGCTGGATATCCTGTTGTACAGCTCTGCTTCTGAGCAGTCCAGGATGACTATTTGGAAAGTAAATTGTGACTTTCCAGGGTTTTAAGCATGCCAAAATCAGGTAAGAAAAAAAAAATAAAATGTTGGAACTCAACGAATTCCAAATCTTTTGGCACACTGCAAATAAAGCACTAGGTTTCTAGGACACATGCTCATGCGCGTGTGTGTACATTTGTTTAAGGGCAAGAGACAGACATTTTATTGCAGTTATGGTTTTAGGTTGCCAAAAAGTTCTTGAGGAGACAACAGCTCAGGGAATTAAACTTTCTGTTATGAGAAAGAGGGGAGATAACTGAAATCTGTAAACCAAAGGAAATCAAAATTAGCCACAAAATTCCAGTGATCAGATAAAATTAAATAAATAAATAAATAAAAAGTTGTTTCAAATAAGAATGTCAATGAAGGAACCTCAGTTTTGGCCCTTCTCCATTCCTTTGTGTGGGGAAAGTGAAATCAGAACATGTGATTTCCTCTTGCAGAAACATGAATCAGAGGGAGAAGTAGAATTTTAAAACAAGGTCTGGAAAACCTTTCTATGTATGAATCAAAATTTTAGATCCTGGTAGACACTTATTTTAAGGACTTTCCACAGGTGAAGGCATTTTGTATAGCCCAGTTCCTAAACTTTTTGCCTGAAAGGAAGAGGAGGAGACAGATTTATTTCTTGATATTATACATTTGGATAAATATTCTACAGTGATTTTCTTTGAAACACTGACTCCTGCATGCCAGTAAGAGGCAGGCTGCCTTCTTTGTGTACAATGTAGTCTTGGGAAATTAAAACTTGAATGAACAGGCAGACTGTCACTTATCCCTAGACTTAATTCCATCTGACAACTAAGCAAGAATGGACTAGTAATATAACACTATAACAGAGATGTGTTCACATTTTTCAGAGGAAGTTAAGTTTCCTGACACTGAATTTTAGTGAATATCGTTACCTAACACATTCAGACCCTTTTGAAAGCCCAGCTAGAACAGAATTTGTTTAAATGAATTCTCTAAACATCAAATCTAAGTGTAAAGCTAGGAGAGAAATATATTTGCGTTATCACTCACTATGCCTGTGTTTGGGGATATTTGCTTTATATGTTTAGACATACAAACTTAGCTTTATTAAATACATATATTGTTATATATATGCATTATATATTCGCATGTATCAGTTAGATACTGAAATTGTAGCAAATGTACACACACAGTCCTTTAGTGTTTCTGCACATATGAAATATTAATTATAAAGCTGTTTGGTGTCATTGAGACTGATGAACTCTCCTCAGGAACTTAAAATAAATTTAAGAAAAAAAAAAAAACAAAAAACAAAAAAAAAAAAAACACTGTTGTTTTCTAGAACTAATAGATGAAATAGCAGGGCTCACAACTCAGAGTACAGTGATATAGTGAGATATGCCATTTTTCCAGAGATTTCCTTTAAGAGTGGTATAACAGTGTTATAGGTCGCAGGTCAGTGTGTCAGAGTGCAAGAGAGAAGTGATTTTAAAACATATTTATTCAAGCAGAACCAAAGAAAGCTCACACGTAGTATACATTCTCAGGGATCAAAGCACACAGATAAGTATAGGTACTACTACAAGTGACTCAGAGCAGTGAGAACAGGACTAGATCTTCTTGGAGCACAGGGAAATATGGCTAAGTATAGTCTTTGTGACTAACAGAAGGGAATCACAGAAACTGCTCATTCTGTTGCAAATTCTCTCTTTAATAATAATAAGGAAAATGAAGTGCAAGAGAAACCAGTAAAACAACTCAATCTGAAAGGAGACATGATATATATGACTAATTGGTCATCAAAATCTGTAATGTAAGTTCTCATTTAGGAAGTTTAATATTCAATAGCCAATCCTTTGGCTTGTCCCTCTGTCATAAACCCCAAATTACCCAAAAGTAGACCGGTTCATCCCAGTGGAACACCTCTGCATTAACTGGACTTATACTGGGTTTTTATTTGGCCACACAAGTGACAGCTGAAGCAAAAGGTTCTAGCAGATATCAGTAACATGATTTCATTAAAAAGTTCAGATGAACGTCCATGGAAAATGTTGTGTAGCATTTCCACAGTCCCAATTGGCCTGTTTCATATACTTCAGTAAAGAAAAGCTCAATCTTGTTTTAAGAAACAACTGTCCTCTCCTATAATATGAGAAATATTAATTTGTCTAATGTATATTAAAAATACTATTAATCAAAAAAATCTGATGCCTAGATTTTTTCCAGATGAACAAATACTAGACTGGGATTTCTCAGCATTGACTCTCTCCCCTGTTAATTTCATTGAGAATGTCTCTGTTTTGTTTGCAGGAACTCATCTTTCTTCCTATGAGTATGTAAAAGGTCATATGTTTCCACAGTGTCTCTGCCAAACACAGGCAGAAGAAAGGGTCCTTTGAATAATGCTCACTTTCAAGTTCCCTAGTGTTTCAGAAGACTGCTTATTTTGTTGCTCCTTTTCTTTTTTCTTATTTGTTTTTAAAGTTAGTATAACAACTGTCATCTTAGAACAGTTTCTTCATTTGTCCTTTTCTTGAGAATACTTACTTTCTTCTTTAAAGAGACCTAAGTGGTAAGTTTTCCCTGGTAACATATGTGCAAACGCAGATTTGCTATTAACTTTATCTTGGTGTTAGGGCTGTCTCTTTTATAAGTCTTAAAGCTTATAAAAATAGCCAATACCTTTATATGTGATATTGGTATATATAAGGAAACAGGGGATTGAGCCATAGTAATGTTAAAGTATTCAGGACAACCACAGGTTAAAAGTATCATTGTTGTACCTGCAAGGAACTACAATGCAAGGAACTGGGGAATATGATACCAAAATAGTTCTCATCATCAGTTTTTTTTTTTTTTTTTTTCTCAAATTAGTTAGACATCTGGATCATTCACTGTATTTTTTTCTGCATGTTCAAGTTGATGAGGTCCGGGCATGTTATTTCAGTTTCAAATAAACTTGGTTCTTAAACTACTGTAAAGTTTTTATTCCAAGACAAATGTTCTCTAGAAAATTTCACAGGTTTGGGGAAAAAAATAGCTCAGACTTTTTACTTTGAAAGTCAATAAAAATGCTGCAATAGTAGCACACATACAAATAACATACATTTCATAAAAGTCATGGATATCAAAATCATTGAGGTGCATAAAAGCAGATTTCTCAATAACCACAAGCTCCAGTTTGTCTGTAGAAATTACCATGTGGTAATTACCTGCTAAGCAAGAAAGCAGATAGATATCACACAGTCCATTATGGCTCCCGCAATTCCACACTATGAGTTTTATTTAGGAATAAAAATTGGAGACCTAGAACATTTTTCAAGGGTCAGACTCAGGGTAAGGTATGAGAAAAGGAACATACAAAATATTAATGCAAGACAAATCTGTTCATCACGTGAGTATGTGAAATAGGTAGCAGTAAAGTCCATAAAGTGGTTAAACATTCAGACGGTAGGTCTTTCTGAATGCTTGACTCTCTCTTTTTTTTTTTTTTTTTTTTTTTTAATTTCACAAAGTTTTGTCCAATAGTCTTATCGTGTCTCTCAAGTGAGCATTTTCCAAGGAGGCCCTTGGAATCAAAGTAGTCCCTTTGCTCCTCACAATCTGGCATGCAAAACTTATAATGAATTAGAACAGTAGTAAGAAGGATTGAAATCTTGCTATATTCATATGGTCATCTGTTAAGAACTCTTACTTTACAGTCTTTACTAAACTATGCTGGGATTAGAACTGAAAATAATCCCATGACAGTAAAAAAAAATCCCCTTTTAATAATATATAGTTTTATCACTGTCCAGCAAAACATGTAAACCATATATGTTTCCTATATCACCCAACATCTCTATTCAAGGATTCTCCAGAAAGACCATTAGTTCTTCACTGCCTTTTCTCTAGAATAAATCTTAGGCAACTGTGACTTGGGAGAAGCAGA
>CM021733.1:69088655-69222177 GCA_011075105.1 Heteronetta atricapilla
AAATACATGCAAAAAAATCAGCTTTAATTCTGTAGTTCTAGGACTTTTCTGGTATTCGTATAATTATTAATGGGAAAAGATAAATATAGTTTTCCCTTAGGGATTGGAAAAAGGCTGGGGTCTGAAAACAAGACATTTATTTCCTGGAAATTGTGAAGGTTTCAAAATTCATTTTTATTTCTCAGTGGGATGAAAATGACGCATGTTCATGATTATATAGAGAAAAATCCTTGAGAAAGATCAAGAAGAGTTAAAGAAGGGTTGATAAAGGCTGACATCTGGTTCTGCTATGACTGAAGCAATTGTCTTAACCACCAGATTGCCAGTTATTTCATTCATTTCTCCACTGAGACTCTTTTCCTTCATAGGAATAATCTATTATTTGTTGCCCTATGGCAAAGCACAGCTCTAGTACCAGAAGTTCTTAGATTTCAGAAAGCTTCCAGATACAAGTTATGTCTAAATATGATCCTTCAAGAAGTTTTGTTGTCAGAGTATCTGCACTTTAATGAAATTAAGTCTCTTTAAAAAAATCCTGCCAATCCTATTTACACAGAAAAAGAAAAAAAATGTCATCTATCTGTTCACCAGGACATTGCAAGGAAATAAGAATTTTCCTATAGACAATTTAATTCAATAGAAATTTCTCTTGTTCCAGAATTGCTACACTACCCTTACTATACCTCAAAATACTTCAGGGGATAATAACTATAAATAACTATAGGTGATAGCAAGGAAAATCCTTCCTGCCTTAGAAAAATGTTCTCCTGCCTTTTCCAAGAACTGTCAGTGAGTAACGCACAAAGTATGCTATGACAAATCTGACAAAGACAGGAATCGGAACTGTCTTTGAGAACAGAAGCTTGAGGGTACTGCTGTGTGGGTAATCAAGGTTTGGGATAGAAAGGAAAAACAAATAAGCAAGCATATTTATTTTCCTTTTCTTCTTTATAAGTAGGCTTCATGAAATTATTAATTGCAGGCCCCCAAGTCTGTTTGATTTTACATTTCATGGCTATTTACTTTCAGGGGAAGCCCCCAACTTCAACAAGTCATGATACTATTTCATCATTTTACTAACAAAATAATAATCATAAAACCTCATAAAACAGCAACGAATTTGGCTGAAGTTACATGTGAAAAAATTAAATAAACTTTTCATGAGATTGCACATCTGCTGAGGAAAGCTAGAAGTTCAAGTTCTATTTTATTTTATGTCTCAGACTTACATATGCAGTTATAAGACTTTCACTCAATACAAAATCAATAATTTATATAAAAAATCCTGCATATCCTGCAATCCTCTACTACCAAATAATATATGAAAACTAACAGATAAAAGCCCAGCTTCAACAACATCTCAGAGAAAAGATACTGTGTCACCAGTTAAATCTATTCTCCTGAGTATGTACTATACTGGAGCTGGAAAAAAAAATCAGCTGAGGAAAAGAAAAAGCAAACAAACAAACAAAACAAACAAAAAACCACACTCTAATTTTTAGTTTTAGTTTTTGGCAGCAATAAATTAAGTTGGACTCCAGATAAGAGGTCCAGAAGGTCACAGGACAATTTAAGACTCAGTTATGTTTCTTTCTTCCAACCTCATTTATGATCAGATTGGAAACCTACAGCGAATGTTATCATTAGAATCTCTTGGCCACTTTGCAGTCAGAAATGTAAGATTCATGGGAGAGAATCTTGAGAATACAGAGAAAGCTAGAAAGCAGGTGACTGGTTCTCAGTGTCTGGTGTAAAGAGAACTCTCTGGGACTTGAATCCTTGTCCTCATGCTTTCATTAAGCAGTCTTTGGATAAAATGCATATGTAATACTCAGAGTAGGGACTAAATGTCAGACTCCCCATTTTCAAACACACTTCATTAAACAGGGTCTACAGTGTTATACATTCACTCCTGGGCTCCCATGGCTTTCATTTCTGTCTATGCATATGTACTGGGTCCAGCTGGGATGGAACTCCTCTTCTGAGGAGGGGAAGTGAGAGAGCGGTTGTGGTGGAGATCAGATACCTAGCAAGATAAAACCATCACAACTTTGTCCTACCTTTGATAGCAAGAGTGGACATCCCACTTTCTCATTTCTGCCTTCACTAGGGCCATCATGTATCTTCCTGAGAAGTACAGATGTGGACTTCTTTAGACTCTGGAGGAAGCTGAGTCCACTTGTGCTCTAATCACTGAGACTGTGAAGAAAAATGGACATTTCTCCATTTCTCATAGCTATGGTTTCAAATGAAAGAGACCATAACTGTGTACTTTATACTGAATTCTGCTGGCAATGTATAGTAGCACATTTTTTTTCTAAATAGGGTGCATCAGAGGCATAGATGCTGAAATATGCAGAACAGAATGGAAGAAGAACCAGAAATACATGCACCTAATGGGCTCCCAAACCCAACTGTACTGGCCTTGCCCCCTATAGCCCTTGAGGTGTTGCTTTTGGGAGCCATTTGTCCTAGACCTTGCAAATGCGTCTGCATGGGTTTTTAATGATCAGGTTAAAACCCAGGCATTTGACCTGTAACTGGAGCTGTAAAATCATTAGTCTGTCTGGTCTACTTTTACAGTGCCTAACAAGTCAGGTGACGTTTTTAATAATTCTGTTTGTTGTAAATAGAAAACAAATTCCCCTTGAAGTGAGATTCGCCCCAATTCTACAAGAAAGCAGGAGCCCACAGGCAATGGTTTAGTATATGAACCGAAAGAAGGTGCAAAACATAGAATCTTGTATTTGTTCATATTCTTCTATGAAATTTCCCTTAACAATTGCGAAGTCCAAAAGGAAGTTCTCAAGTGCTTGAGGAATTTAGGACAATGTGAATTTTTCCCCGTGTTTCCTGAATTAGATGTTCTATTTAGATCATGATGGCATCACCTTTTCAAACAGTTTGTGTTTTGTTTGACAAGTTCATTTTTACCGGACCAAACAGAAAACTTCTGTATTAGGGCACCCCTTGCTCTCTATTTGCTATCAGTAGAAAGAGTTCCTCTGCATCCTAACATGTACAAACCAAAACATCAATATGTGTCTTTGGTCCCATGCACAGCTCTGTCCAGATAGTGAAGTTCAGTTAATGATTTGCATTAACATTTTCTTAGAAGAGGAGTGATTTTATTTTATTTTTTTTCCCTCATCAGACAACATTAATATTTTATGTTCTGCATATTTTGGTTTTGTGTTTTTTGTTTGTTTGTTTGTTTGTTTTTGTTACCCTGGAATTGATCTGAATTTCTGGGAGTATAACCTAGAGAAGTAGAACAAAATTCTTGTATGTCACCTGAACCCATGTCAGACTTCAATAGTATGCAGTGGTTCTGATACCTATATTGCTTCTTTCTGAGGGCCTGGAATTCACACAAGATGTGTTCATTTGATAGCTGTCAATAAATAGATAAATTTCATGTTTGCTTGTGACCATCTGCTTTGAAAAATAAAAGTATCTTAGCTGAAACTGTTCCCAAAGACAGAGGAAATATGCTGGTTTAGAATAGAGGTTTTTTGTTTGTTTGTTTGTTTGTTTGTTTTTAATGTTGAAAACATGTGATGTTCTGGAAAATTAAACATTCTTCTGGAAAATTAAGACCTGAAATCTACAGATGTGCAGTACTCCACTACAATTGTTGACAGAATAGAAACTTAAATTATAAAGCTATACTATTGCTCTTCTCTATATATCTGACTTCTGACTTCCAGGCCAGCCAACAACATCTAATAAAAAGAGAACTCTGCAATTCCATAGTTTACTATGGCATAGGAAAAACAAAACAAAACAAAACAAACAAACAAACAAAAAACTATTCCACACACTCATTATCTTCTATTGGAAAACAGACTACTTATTTAGGTGTATATATATATATATATATATATATATATATACATGTATAAATATGTATATATACACATATGTGTGTATGTGTGTATATATATGTGTATATATATACACACATTAATATATATGTGTGTATATATATATACACACATATATATATTAATGTTTGCTGATGTGTTTTGCAGAGCAGTTCATCTGTTTTGTGTCTGTGAGTAATGAGCTCATCTGTTCATAGCCTTTATATAAACATGTAGGTTTAGAAATAAACAAATGTTATTCATTGAAAGAATACACATCAACACAAGCACCTTCTACTGTATCTGCCCTATCTCTGCCAACCGTATGGAATTAAGTTAATTTAGGTAAATTTAACTGAACTATACTTAAGGTTTACTAGGAACATCATTGAGACAATAATCATATGAGTAAGAGTGCATACTGAGATCAGAGTTTAATTGTTTCAAGCCACTCACACACAGAAGGCACCACTGGGGAAACAAATTTTATTGGCTTTTGCTTCAGAGAGGATGAACAGCTGAACTGTGTTACCCCAGAGGTAGAGTACTAACAGTATGTCCCAGCAGCTTACTCTCCTTCGTAGACTTTAATCCAAACTGCTGACAATAAATTTAATATCACTGCAAACTATTTAAGGTTTTCCACCCCATGAATTACAAGTATTTAAAAATGCTTATATTGAGGCACCCTGCTCTCCTAATCTTGAGAAATAAAGGGCCTAATTTTTGGTATCTGTGTTCACCATACATTTAAGTAATGGTATTTGAAAGGTACTAAGCTTTGCTTCTGTTAGATGCAGACTGACATTTCAGAGATCCGTGTAAATTCGATTTAGCTAATCTATTTCTAAAACATACATTTTACCTGACTTTGGACAGATGTGGCATTCCTGTTGATGCCCTTAGGGGTTTGCAGTCCATGGCAGAAAGGACAGGGCTTATGTAAGAACTGCCTATCCATTCTTCTTCTCTTCTGCCATACCTATTGATTTCTACCATCCTATTCTTCACTTTCCCCTCAGCTGTATAGACGTAACTTCTGGAGGAGCCATGCAATAAAAGGGGTCAATGAGATGACCTGGGTTAAAAGTAAATTTTCCTCCAACTTATTTTTAACACTTAGTGCACTATGGTGCAGAAATGAAATTGAAGAGCAAAGAGTCCTTAAGGCAGCATTGTCACTGAAATGCTTTGTACTGTGGAACCACGGATCAAAAAATGTAGTTCCATGTAGATTTCATCTGTCAACAATGAGGCCGTTTTCTCCTTCACTTTGTGTGGCTACTGTGCTGTCTACTTCTACTCTCTGCCACAACTTAATATCTCATAAGTTGCATTGAGGCAGTCTCCTCTGCTCTTTACTCTCTCTATTTCTTTTTTTTTTTTTGGATGCTTTTCTTGAAATAGTTCATTGACACATCAAAGAAGGTAGAAAACTAGATGAGAAATAGAGGAAAATAACAGTTAATAGTACATATAGGCAGTATTTCACTCCATATAGGTAGGAAAAGCATACAGTGCTCCAGTACTCTCACAGCACTCTTCCCATTTCCTGGACTTTGATACTGGTCGTGTCACCGAACAAAACAATAACCAGTAACTAGATACAGAAATCTAATCTGTAGATATGCTAATCTTGATATGATATGTTGAATTCCCTATCTGTCCAGTCTACTTTGTAGGGGTTTGGCCACAGCTGTCGAAATAACAACTTAATTTTCAGACAAGCCTGTGTGCTTTAACAATACAATAAACCTTTGGGAATAAAGATATTGGATTTTTGTGTGTGTGTGTGTGAATTTGACTTGGATTCAGTTCACCGAGGTAATTTAAAAGCATAATGTTAAAATTATTTGTTATGCCAAAAAATATTTCCTTTTTTTTTTTTTTCAATATGGTGGTTTTAGCAAAATCAATTTAAGTGAAAACAAAACAAAATTAAACAAAACAAAACTATGGGGTTTGGTTTAAATGTGCAGGGTCTAAGACCTTTTAATCTTCATTGCCATTAGATGTGTTGAAACAGAATTAATTCAACCTTATACAGAAGATACTTAACTCTGTGGCCTATGATTGCAGTTTTGTTTTGTTTACTGAACTTTGGAACTATTATTATTTTTTTTTTCCCAAATATTGCTCTATTGTAAAAGTTTATTTCTTCTGAATTATTATTTTCTTGAAAATATGACAGATGATTTTAAATGGAAAATTGGAGTGGAAATCTTCAGAATAAAAATATTTTCCTCTGCTTTATGTGGAAAATGTATTTCTGAATATCTGTGGTGCCCATAATAACTTCCTAATTGTATTTTATTTTGAAGAACAGTGAGAGAACTTTTTTTCCTTAACTTCCATAAAACAAAGAAGAAATAGGGGAAAAAACAACAACAACAACAACAACAAACAACTATTTTCATCAGTCACCACAGCCAAACACTCTCTTCCAAAGAAATTAAAACATCACACTGCCCTTAAAATTGACTGTATAAATGGTATCTTCCAATTTAAGAGCTCTATCTTTTTTTGTTTAATAAAACTGCTTATTTAGGATTATATCCGGTTAGGATTATTAGTTGATAGAAACAAATCTACAGCCTTGTTAAAACCTTTTATCACAGCAGAAAGAACATAACAGAGCTGTCATCTCTTCCATCTTGTATGGTAACAACTGGCTTGTTTACAAAATTTTGAGCAATTACGTGTTGCGGAAGTCCACTTTAGACAACAACAATTACTGTTGGAGAGATTGTTTGTTTTTGTTTTGTTTTGTTTTTTAAATTATTAGTAGTATTTTAAAGTGGATGTGGATGATTAAATATTAGAAAACAAGAGTTCAGCTCGACTTTCAGATTCTCAGATCTGAGTTTGCAGCACTAGCAGTTATTATATTAACTTGTAGCTTGTGGTATTTGAAGGAAAATAACCACAAGCAGGTCTGCATTATAAAATATTGCCAATAACAATTTTGTGCTTGCATTTGTGAAAAAATAATAATAATAATAATTTTAAAAAATAGCACCATTTGAGTCCTTGCTAAGAACAAATCAGCACTGGGAATGTAGTTCATTTTGTGATAATACAGGTTATTTACGAAATGTCTTACACTACTATCAAAAAGTATACTTTTGTGTGACTTTGCCAGTAAAACTTTATAGAAAAGTTGGAGCAGTATAGATTAGCTATAGGAGCCAATAAACAAGAACTTCCCAATGGCGGGTCTTTCATAAGCAGTTCTTATACTATTGTTGCACTATAAAGGAGACCTCTTTTTTGGGGCAATGAACAATATGGGTAGGTGATATGAAGTTCAAGCAGGTCAACAGGGAACTTTTTTGTAAGTCTTAAGACCTACTAGCTATAGACTATGAAAACAATGGTACAAAACTTGGTCTTGTTGAACCTGGGATACAAATATTTCCAGTCTTTTTGCAGACAGTCTTCACTGACTTCATGGACGTAAATGAAATATGGAGGTAGCTGCATCTTCTTCTGGCTGTTAACCCCTGTCCACTAACAGCCCTTGCCCCGCCCCCCCCCCCCCCCCCCCCCTTTTCTCTTTTTTTTTTTTTTTTTTTTTTTTCCAGCCAGAGTCACTTTTTCTCTAGTCTTCTTGTGAATAAACTCAGCACAATTGTGCCAGCCATGCTCCAGTGCACATCTCTGCAGTGAAGGCCAGGCAGCTGTGGTTTCTCCCTGGAGAAAGCTAGCCACTTTTCTAGGAGCTTTGGATAGGAGTATATAGACCACACCTTGGAAAAAAAAAAAAAAAAAAAAAAAAAAAAAAAAAAAAAATGCCATCTACATGTGATGGCTGGGAAAATCAGTCTGGAAGGAGAATTAGGAGCACACAACCTAACAATGATTCCTTTAATATGCTGTGGATTGGTAATGTTTTTGAACAAAGTAAAAGAGAATAGTTTGGAGTGCCTGTGGAGGGGGGAGGGGGGGAGAGACAATGCACTTATTGTCCTTTAACAAAAACAATTCTAAAGTGTACCTTAGCAAAACTCATGGCTTGAAATCTTTTTTTTTCTTTCCAGTTCAGGCCTGATGCGCAACATGTTCCACTAGCATTCCCCAGTCCTTAATTGCATGTACACCCAAAGACTTTTGTGCTGAGCACTTTTTTTTTTTTTTTTTTTCTGAAAGGAGAAAAAAAATGTTGAATGTTTGAAGAGCTGATTGACAAGGATTTTTTTTTCCCTGACTTCTAAGTGTTTTCAGCAGTGCTGCCCTATAGCCTTAGACAATGCCGCTGACCCTTTTACAAATCTCTGTACACACTGAAGATTGAAACTTTATACACAGTTAAAAAGAATTTTTTTGGCCAGGTTTTGACAGCTGTTATTCTAAAACAATGTTTTGGCTCTAATCAAAAATATGACTTTATTTCCTTTTGGGTTTCTACCAGAAGCCATATGACTCTTAGATAGAAGTGGAGGAGGGGTGGGAGCAAGAAGCTTGTTCGGTTGCTTTCCCTGTAGAGCTCAGACTGTGCAAAAGGAAATGACAAAGGAATTGCATTTATCCAGGTTGTTGGTTGTATGATAGGTGGTCCCTGAGATACTATCTGATGAAGTGAAAATCATGCACCACACTTTTATAACCAAAAGTGAGGTCCTGAACTGTAAAACTGGGAGATGAGACTACATTTTAATTTTCTGCTCTTCTCTTTGAAAAATAAAAATGTGTTCATGCACAGGGTGGTGTTTATATTGCTTTAAGAGACAGAATTTGAACCACCAATGGGTTCATGAAAGCCCCAGGTGGAGCTAATGCAGGTGTGAGATAATCTGTGCCCTCACCCACATATGACATTATTAGCTTAAGTTCCTAATTTACCTTACTGGGGCCTCAGCTTGGCTTTTGTCCACAGTCAATTGCTGTGGTTGCTTTTGCTAAAACCTGTTCTGGTTAGAGATAATATCAAGGAGTTTAAGAGGTGATCCAAGCACGTCTGTGCTGGGTGGGCTGAGCCAACACTGCCTAAGTCTGTAAGAGCTCTGAAAGGCAGCAGCAGTGGGAGCTCGAGCAGACGTGTCCGAAAGGTGACACAAGCTGAGGGGCCTGTGAAAGCATACCAGGTTTCACTGGAAAACCATTATGGCTGCAGCATGTGGTAACTTAGAAGTATAGAAAATATTTCTATATGAATTTAAATAGAGTAGATAAGTACTAGTGATTGTTAGGATTTCCAGAGGTGCAGGAAAATGAAATCTAGTGCCTATTATGGTATTATTTACACTAGACAACACAGGCTTGACATTCCCTTTTAAAGGCCCTTTTAAAGTATTAAGCAAAAAACTTTTAGTTGAAGCTTCCATCTGATCTCACATCTTTGAGACCTAATACCACCAAGCTTTGTTGTGTCTGTCACTGCTGCGTTTACAATCAGACTAGCTGGCTGAATTCTGACCATCTTCCCCAAATACTACCAAGGGAAATATTGCCACACGAGCACTGACTTCAGCACTCCCTACTCTTCTTTCATCAAAATATGTCTGTCTTGAAATTCTCCATCTCTGTAATGAGCAAGTAAATTCTGGATGTAGGACTTGGAATATGTAAACAGATATTCTTAGAAAATGTGATGAAAAAGAAGAAATAAACTATTGGTTTCTCTGCAGTAGGATGTCAGCAAGGCATCCTTTAAGAAACAGTGCATATATATGATGTTTGGTATGTGTAAATGTCAATATATGGATTTGTAGCTTGAAAACCAGATTTTAAGAGACATTATCTTTTGCAAGTTATAATAAACGTGAAGAATTTAAAGCTGTGGACAGAGGGCATACATCTGGCAGCTGCTGAAGACACATTCCCCTACATGGAGTTTATGAACTATTTAACTTTGTCAAGGTCATCATGATTAGTTGAATAACTGCTGATCCTGCAAAGTGCTTTGCATGACTGAGCAGATATGCATCATTTTGAAAAGAAAAAATACTGAATTTATAAATTTTGAAACAGTAAAATGGGTACAGATTTACATTCAAATTTAAGAAGAATCCAAAATCCGTGAAGTATTGAACAATTTTTAATTCATCTTCTCCCAGTGGACCTTGTTAATATTCTGGAAAAAATAAAAATAAACAAAAGTTAAAAATCCTTCTGAAGTTGAAGTTTTGCTTGTGAAACTATTCCTCAGTATTCCTCATTTGCCTCATTTACAGTTTAACGTACAATTTACCATCTATTACATCATAGCAATTCCATCAAAGCTCAATATGAAGAAAATGGTAATAATATATATTAATGGACTGCCTCTATTATTTTAAAAGAGATATGGTCCGCTGATGTAAGCTTGGTGAAGCTATTTTGGTATCAGCTCCCCTCATCCCTTATCTTTGTCAGAAAGAGGATGTAAAAGAATTTACCTATATGAAGCAGATAGGAGCTGGTGAAATGAAGATAGAATGAGTAACCAATCTGATTTATGAAGAACTCAGAATGTTATCTGTTTAGTTCCTTATTTCTTAAACTTACAGTACAATAAATACATAAATTCAAGCAAAGCAATGCATCCAGTTTATCCACTTAATATATGCAAAAGCAATTTATTAAGCAATTTCTTTTATGAAATGATAGAGAATTAAAACAAAATAAGTGATTTAAGTAATGCAGCAATTCATATTAGCTCTCTAAGAAGTGGGCATACAACACTCAAACATAACACTTTTGGAAATTTTCAAAAGACCTTATTTCCTTCATTTTTTCTTAGTTTATAAGTCTTGCAGTATTTTTGCCAGCTTGATAAATGCCAGAAAAATTTATTTTTGTCTTCTAATTTTTTGAAAGAAAGACATTTGAGAACCTCACTGCATATCCTATTCACTTTTTTTTTTTTTTTTTTTTTTTCTGTCATGATTCCAGCTTAATTCTTTTCCTATTAGTTTGACAAAATTTCTCAATATATCAGGAATAACTTTCATATAAAGAGACTTTTTGTTTCCTTTGCATGCCAAAAAGCCAGTGGTACATGTGCCTTTGAATATGGGTTTAGAAACAAATATTCTTAAATCCCTATGCTCCTTCCATATGGAACCTCCATTGCATGTGACAGTATATGCATATGTATACTAATTTTTATGTACTGGTTAGATAAATTTATCTATATATCCTTGTCCTTTATCCTTAGAAGACATCTTTCAGTGAGGATAGTTTCAAGTGTGTGAGGGAAGTTGTCTTCTAAGTCAACATAAATCTTCCGGCTCTGCAAATTGAAAGACTTACGCCAAGTTAAGTATATCAAATTTTGTATGTAGAGATTTATAGTTCATGTTTATGTAACTACCTGTTCAAAAATGATAGTATTCCATTTCCATTCTAGTTCTGCTGAACCAGAAAGTTACTAATCTAGCCAGGTCCATCTAATCCAGTATTTTAAGTCAGAGGGTAGACAGTTGGTGATGGTTATACAAAAGAGTTATTGAAGCCTCAGTGTAAGTAATTATACATGAAAGTGGAACATTTTTCCCTTCAGGTAAATCCCACCTTTATCTCTATTAATAATTGTAATACTTAAACATGCAAGATATGTAATTAAAGGCACAAAAAGCAATTTTTCTCTTAAAAGTAACTTTTTTTTTTTTTTTTTTTCCTGCTAAATTACTAAACCCTTATATCCTTGACTTTGTTTGCCAATGAAATGTGCATCTGAGTTTTTCACCTGTTCTTTTAAGACAACATTCATTATTTTCACTAAGTGATACAACAATCTAAACAAGCTATGTTTTCAGATATTTCAGTTAAAAAGTAAGAGAAGACTAGGGATATATGTGTTCTAGCTAATTCTTTCTGTTCTCTTCAAGCTATTTTGTAACTATTGTGATGACCACAGTCTGACTGAAATTTCTATTAATCATGTAATTACAACAATATGCCTTTCATTTTAAAACTAATTTTGAGTTTTTAATTCACTGCAAACATTATTTTTTCATTGACATTTTAAGTAGTAAAAACAAATGATGTTGTGGTATTATATTCATTCAACTCCCCCCCTTTTAAAAGACCAAAAAAAGACCAAAAAAAAAAAATTGGTCTTTTTAAAAGGCCAAAAAACATTGGTTTTTAATATAGTATTACATTTCCTCTAAAGTTTGAAATGAGAAACACCATCTGGAGGTATGATAGAATTGTATTTTGCTTCCTTTATAAAACTGGCTGCTGAAGTAATTCAAAAACAGGCCTCATGTGGACTCTTCCTGTAACATCTCTATCAGTCCTGAACAGAGACTAATGATTATGATGTTGTTCTTGATGTTTATCAAACCTTTCCTTAAACACTTACGTTAGGTGATGTTAAACACAGTGAACACAGACTCAGAGAGGATCAGGGGAGGCAGAGAGAGTCCAGTAACCTCTCCAGGACAAACAGAGCACCCTGACTTGTCTACCCCTAGGATCATCAAAGGAGAATGATAGTATTATTGCCCTGGCGGGAAAGCCACTAAGGGAACACTGTGCAGACTACAGGGGATTATGATTCCATTTAGGGGAAGGGGGCTTTTTGTGGGATGTCAAGAGAGTGAAATTTTATATTTGTATAAAACTTACTATGGAATGTTTTAAGGAGACTTTGGAAATGTGAGAGTTATGGGATGTTGTGAAAATTTGTGAAAATTTGGGGAAAGGGAGAGATGAGTTGTACTGAGTCTGGCTGAGACGTTAACTTTCCCTGCAGCAGCCCATACAGTGCTGTGCTCTGCACTTGTAGCTAGGACAGCAGTGGTATCACACCAGTGTTGTGTCTGCTGCTGAGAAGTGCTGGCACAGCATCAGGACTCTCTCTAATCCTCCTAGGGGGTGGGCAAAAAAGTGAGAAAGACACATCACCAGGGCAGCTGACCTAAACTTACCAAAGGGATATTCCATACCATATGTCACACTCAGCAATAAAAGGTGGAAAAAGAAAGAAGAGGGGAGGGGTGGGCTCTTGTTGCGAAAACATCTGTCCTCCTCTGGCTACATGAGTTGACACTGGCTACATGAGTTGAGGCCAAGGTGCTCCAAGGTCATGGTCAAGCATCACTCATTTGTGGGAAGTAGAGTATTTTTTTTTTTCCTTTGCACTTTTTTTGTTTGTTTGTTTGTTTGTTTGTTTAACTTGCTGTGCTGCCAAGCACTGGCCTTGAGTTTAATCTGGCATTCAGGGTCATCACTGTTATCATTTGGGTCTCATGGAAACTATCTTTTAGAGAATACTCAGAATTACACTGCCTTCCTTTCCTCATCTGGAAGTCAGTTGATGAATAATATCAGGAATGGTACCTCCTCCTTCTTTCACAGTGGGCTAATTACAACAGTTTTTGAGTATTTTGAATATCCATGTGTAGCCCATATATTGCTTTTCTAATTCTGAATAACGGGTTTCCTCTTCTCTCTAAGATTAGTCGATTGTTTAGAAAGCTTACCCAGGAATCTGTCCCAAAACAGCCTTGTGCCAGGTGGCAAGGTGTGTGGGAGGATATAGGCAGGTACCTGCCATGGGTGTCTCGCCCAATGGTTTTGAACTTCACCCCTGAACAAGTGCAAAATCCTAAAAACCTGGTAGAATATCTGAGAGTCATATGCCCCGACCCTGAAAATGCCAGAAAATGACAGCTTGCAGCATTGTGCTGGGTCCTGGCTTACTCCGATCAAACACGGTTTAACATCATCCAGCACCTTGAAGAGAGGGAGGAAATTTGTGAATCTGATGACCAGAGAACACATGCTGTGTCTGACCAGAGGACCAACTGACTATGTAATCAGTCACCCCCATCATGGACTCATCATGGATCAGGGGGACAAGATCTGGAACAATAGAAGGACCACTGAAATTTAAGCAGGCTGCTGGTCAGCAGACTTCTCTGACAGCCTGTGAACACTGCAGTCTGTCCTGTACTCATATTAAATCTTATTTGTAGGTGTTTTCCACGTGGATGCACTCTATATTCTGTATATGTGTGAACCTTGACAAATTTTAAGTGGCACTCGCTAGTGTATAGGACAAGAATCATAGAATCATTAAGGTTGGAAAAGACTTCCAAGATCATCTGGTCCAGCCGTCAAGAGATTTGAATGCCAGCAACTGGAGTGAGCCCTCAAAGTCTCATAGGTCCATGGGCCAGCAACAGGAGGAGACCAGGGTTTGAGGGCCAGCAGCTTAGGCCATAATAGGCCAGCTGCTGAAAATGTCCATGTTTTGGCATATGCTTTCCATTGTTAAGAGCTTCAGTCCTGATTAGCAGGAGAGGAGGAACAGGATAGTGCCATCTGCACTCCTCATGACTGTGTGAGGGCCCCTAGTGTCTGTACAGGTACTGGTACAGGTACCATGCTCTGACTGTGCTAGGTCTGCATAGGTATGTGTACGTGTGTGTGTATGTGTGTGTGTATGTATGTGTGCGCACACCTACTGGGAACACCAGTGAGGTGCTAATGAGGTCTGGTTGAAGGACCTGCAGCAGCCTCACCCCCATGGGGCCAGGACAGACGAGATCTACTGGGGTCTGAATCCCACAGGGCTCAGCCATCTTTGATTGATGACAAAAATGTACCCTCTAGGCATTCTGCTTCAGGCTTTCAGTGTCTCTAATACTCGAGACTTTTCCCAGTGTCTAACTGCAGTTGAAAATGACTGTTCCTTATTCCAACTACTATTGGCATTAACATAGATAATTCATACTTCATTTTGCTTCTTTTCTTTGCGGGAAACTTCAAGGAGAGGACAGATCATTCTGGAGACAATTAATGAAATTTAAGTAAACACAGAAATATTGCAGTGGTTAACTGAAATGATCCATATTTCTCTGCAGAGATCTGTTGCCAGTTTTTTGATATTTAATGTTTTCCAATGCACTCTTAGTTTCATGTTCTGTAAATTTAACAGACTTAGCCTATGTTATATCACCTATTATTGCTAAATACATTGAGCAGGCCTGGACTGAGGCTCAAGTGAAACCTTAGTGAACTTCGCTTGTTACATCCGGCCATACTGGCAGTAAATCATTCCCAGATATTCTTTGGGTACACAGCAGTCATTTCATCAAGACCATAGCTCCCTGGCTTGGCTATGGGATTGACACCTGAGAGAATATAAGAAATCCTATTAAGGTTCAGATGTATGACACTGCTGCTTCTCCTCTGCTTCCTCTTATCCTCTTACCCTGTCATTAGAAAGAAATTAGATTAATTTGACAAAATCTGTTCTTGAGAAATCTGTGTTGGCTGATGGACACCTCCTTTTTGTTATGCTAAAAGCTGTTGCACTAGATGTGACCCCAAGTCAGGGGACCTGCTTTGGCTAATCAGCCAAACAGAACTGGGAGGAAGGGCTGCAACTTGACAAGCACCTTCAGACACTTTAGACATTTCATCAAAAAATATCTGCCATGGCATCCAACACACTCTAAAACTGAGGCATGTGGTAATGAAATATTTAACCAATGGGTTGCAACTGCAGGAAAATAAAACTTTTGTCAAGAAGCAGAAACTTGTATAAAAAAATGAACTTCTATAGTAAATTTAGATTGCTTCTAAATCAGTCCAAAGAATCCCACTTAAGAGCATAATCTCACAATAGCAACAGTTATTGATGTTTAGTATCATTAGGTTTTAATCAGCTTTCTGGCAAACACCCTGATTAAGTGTATAATTTAATTAAATGAATTCCAGTTACATTTTTTTTTATTGAAAGTTTGAACACTACTTCTTAATTTCTCTTCTATTGCTATCATTTTTAAATCTTTCCCAGTAATTGTACATTTCAATTCTGAAAAAAAAAAAAAAATAATAATAAAATGATTCTATCATGCAATGTATTAGAAAGATATCAAAATAAATTGCAATTGAGTCACATTACTTTAGCAGAAGAAAATTTCTTTAATTTAGTTGCTGAATGAAGCCTAGGAAACTTGGGTTTATTTCTTCTCTCCACTACCAACTTCCTCATAATTAATGTAAATAAACTGGCAGGGCCTCATGTTACTGTGATTTACTATGTTCAGAAAGTTTCATGCTAATGAAAGAATCATGAGCTTACCAAGACTGAGGAAGGAAAGATAACATCTGTATGTGAAAAGTTTTTTGGCTAGGATAGACAGGTGTCTACTTCCTACAGAACTATGGTTTTGTTCAGTCATCTTCTAGCTATCATTAGCTTTTCCTTCAGGGCCAGATCGACTCATAGGTTCATATAATTGTCTTTCAGACCTCCCTGCCTTCTCCCAGTCGTGTCGTGTCGTTCCTGGCCCCCCCCCCCCCCCCCAACATATTATTTCTACTTATGGCTTTCTAAGGTAACAGGTGACATCAATCCATCTAACTTAAAGGCCTAAATAAGCACAGCTTCATTGAAAAGTTCAGTGCCTGCCCCAGGGGAAGTAAGGGTCATGTAGTTTGATTAACGTAACTGTCTTAATTGAAAACCAAATCAAACCACACCTAATTTGTAGTTAAATATCTAAGGAAGATGGCAAGTACAGTGGTACAGAGAGTAATAAGCAAGGCTGACTGGCTCAATGTGAATTCTGTTTCTTGGAGGTGGTTGTGAAAGGTTTTGAGGTTTCTCTCACCTGTTTGTCATTATTCTTCTTTACATTTTATTTTATTTTTATTTCTATTTTTTGTAGGACAGAGGTATAGCAAAATGACTGACAAATGAGTGTCCTAGCATCATTAACATGATTTAGCATCATTAACTTTGTGGGAAATGAAAATAGAAGATGTGGGAAACGAAAATAGAAGATATTCTGCAAAGTTATTCCACTTAGCTGCAACAGTCAGAGGCACAAATACTGGCACCATAGATAAAGAAATCAACAATATTTTCTTGCAACCTAATCACTTTCAAATATGAAAAATAATAGTAATAGGAGAGGAGAAAGAAGAGATAATGTTTAAGCATCTCTTATATCTAGCCAACAACAATGTATCTTACAAACTGCAATCTTGTGATATTTTATATGACTAAAACTAAAGCTTCATGGCATAATAAAATCTAAATGTAAAAAAAAAAAAAAAAGTGTCCAAATGTGTGTTATGAGGAACAGTAGAAATATATATTTATATATTCAAATATAAATATCTTTAAAGTAATTACAGATTTTTGTAATTACAACTCACCATGTTCTATAACATCCTGGAAGATGTTATAGACAGCAACATAGATGTTATAGGTGTTATAGGACAACAACATGTCATTGGCTGTAGAAGTCACTAAGCCTCTACAGTGGAATACTAATATAATTAGATTTCTTGTTCTTTTTGTTTTATTTATTTTTTGTCAATTTCTCATAAAATTGACATTGTTTAATTTTAATAATTTAAAAATAATAATTTTATATAATAATTATTTTTCCACAAAGTTCAGATTTGAAAATGAAATCAAAAATAATCTCCCTGACTAACTTAATTTTCTAGCTATAAAGCTAAGGTTTCCACAGTTAAGGGATTTGTGGGACACAGTGAAATTTTTTAAAAATAGTAATCTGAGTACATACTCAGTTCAATGGTCACCTAAATCTTCCTCTTTTGTAAGTGCACTAGAAAAGGTATTGTCCAGGTCTGAATGCACTGACAGACATAAACACATATTGAAAGAAGCAGGTAAGTACTGATCACAAAGAATACACAGCCTAAAGAATTTATCAGAGTTTTGCAAGACTTAAATCATCCCAAGCTTGAGTAAACTAGAAATAATTATTTATCTGGTGAACAGTTTACTGTGAAATACTTTTGTACTTGAAAAACACTTCCAGATTTCATCATCTGCTAATACTTCAGCTATTTGTCTTTCTTCTTTTATTGTTTGTCTCTCCAATTCAACTCAACATGTTGTTTATAATTGCTGACAGTCTCTACGTCAGATGTACATTATATCCCTCCCAAATCTGCTTTTATCTTTTACACAAAATAAAGCTGCTCTCATTACAGCCTCTAATGGCTGTTAGCCAGATCTCAGAACCAATACTTCTCCCTCATCTTCTTTGACCTGTTTCTGTGTTCATCCTCCCCTGAGACTCATTTCTGTAACCTCATTGCAAAACCAAACACAATAATTTTCTTAATATGGATGACTCCCACATGTGTGCTATCTGCTTCTCTCTAGACCAAAAGCTGCTCAAGAAGATAAAATAATTTAATCATCTACATCCCCACACCTTCCATTGTTAGGATTCATTGCTTATTGATCCTGATCCATAGACTGTAGTTCCTCTTATCTGCAACTCAGACCATATTGTAGGTCATTTTGTTTACGTTTGTCCAAATGTTACAGTGTCTATCCGAAAAAAAAAAAAAAAAAAAAAAAAAAAAAAAAAATGTCTCAGAGCTTTGCTGTCTAAACTTTCAACTAAAGCATGTAACTCCTCCAAACTCTAACTGTCTTGCATAATGTCTTCTCCTGTGATAAATATCATCACATCCATTCTGAAAGCTGCAGTAGAAGACACTTTACACTACAGCAATGTCACATAGCCCTGTACATTCTTCCACGTGCTTACTCTTCTCTCTTATCAACCAGAAGCTCCTTGTCTTCACTACAGAAGCTCCTACCAACACCTACACAGAATCCCTATTACTTTTTATTTAAGAATCTGTCTCCATCTACTCCTTCCAAAGTATCTGTTGCTTAGAGAATGGCTGAGCATCAGTCTGCTGATGGAAGGTGTTGATTGTTTACCTTTGCATCACTGTTTTTTTTTTTTTTTCCTTTATTTTTTTATTTTTTCCTTCACATACTAAAGGGTCTTTATCTTGACTCACAAGTTTTTCTTGCTTTTGCTCTTCCAGTTCCTCTCCCCACATGCCACTGTGGGAGAAAATGAGTAAGCAAGTGTTGTGTGCTTACTGGTGCTGGCCAGGGTTAACCTATCAAAGGTGGACAAAAGAGACTTTTTCTTTTTCTTTTTGAGTGTCCTCTCCCCCTGGTATGGCACTGTTAGGAATCCTGCAACATTTAGCTATTTCATAGCAAGTGTATAAAACAGCTCCAGGAAAAACTGACAGTTTAAACAAGCTGTAAGCTTGAGTATTGCAAACCCAAGTCATGAAAAGCTTTTCTCACTTTTAGTTTCAAAGTCACATTTCACTCTCTGCTGTTGCAGAAGTTCAGAGTGAACCAGTGACCTGTTTGGAACATACTGGAATGCTAAGAAGCATAGTCCTGCTTCATTCCTTTTTTTTTTTTCCTCCACTTTTTGAAAAATTTATTTTGGTGGTAGAAACAGATAATAATAAGTAAAAAAAAAAAATGTTGTAAACATCCATGTTCTTTTCTCATCTTCACCATCTAAAGGTTAATGTCATAGAAATAATAAAGTAGATATTTCCAAATATATGCACACTTGTCCAACTTTAAATATGTTGCCATTTGGGCAAGTTCAAACACAATGAGGTTCATCATGGATGACTGGTTTTCCTACATTCCTATTTTTCAAGATTAAGAGATCTTCTTGCCATAAAAATTATTAAAATAATAGAAGTAACAGAATGAAAAAATAGCATTCATCATGTAAAGTGTCTGGACTATCAAGCTGGTTAACACCCTGAAGGGTTTAACTTACATTTTCTGTGCACTACTATTAAGACAAAAATCAAAGCAGAAATGACCTGGGCTTGAACCAATCATTAAGATAAAAATTCACCACTTCCAAAGCAAAGAATTTCTGGCAGGTGGCAGGTACTGGAGGATAAGTAGTAATCTTTTTGGCAGACTGCATGTGCCAAGTGATTGCCAGACTGTGTGGCCTCAGCTGTCAGCAGTAGATTTTCAAGAGATAAAGTACAATAAAATAATAATTAAATAATAATAATAATAAAATGAATCCATGCTTTACTGAAGAATTGGCATTGGCATTTAAAACACATAAGCTGTCCAAAAGACAATTCCAGCACTAGAAACATTAGCATTCATATGGCTCCTTGTAAGTACACATGCAGATCCTATCAAGTGCAACTGAGTTCTTTTAGGTTGCATTTAAGTTCTCAAAACTATTTTTCTCTGTCCCTGACAATTTTAATAATTTCATTGAAGATACTTCCAGAAAAGAAGCTCTGGACTTTTTGACAGCCTTATCAGCTATGTGAACCCAAAGGCAAATTCTGTGCCAATTTTTCAAGCAAAGTCTGTCTGCATATATGATTTGATTCATGTTTGAAGTTCTGACCTTAGAATGAGAAACTGGAATAAGTATGGTGGAAAAAAAGAAAAAAAAAAAAAAAAAAAAAAAAAGTTGATATGTTTTGACACAGAAAACTCTGTTCTGCTATGCCACAACTTGAAGTTTGTCCTTCTCCCCTTTGCCATAGTTTTTTCAACTCATAACCCTAAAGATGTTCTGATTTGTAAACTGACTTAATAACCGTGGGGGAGATGTCACAAATCACAAAATAAGTCCAAACCAGTTCAAGATCATTTTGCCAATTATTTTGCTATACAGACAAAACAGAAATCTCATGAATCTCAACAAAGTAGTAGGGAGAAAATTCTGGATTAAGTTCACGGTGCTATGCTCTCTATTTTGGGTCTTTAGTGAATTAAAAAGTCTTTTGCATGAACTGTACTGCAAGGAAGAACCTAAATCCAGGACTCACCCCTCCAGAAGAATGTTTTCATTAGCAGAGGCCATGGTCTTATGTTCTCCACTAGGCTGCCAAATTTGTCCAACCTTTATCTGGAAGATAAAAGCTAAATCCAATCCACTGGTGCATTTCATCCACTTCTGATGGGGCTTTTCTGTTCAGAAAAGAAGGACCAAAAACTCTAGTCACCCACTGTCTAATCTGTTAAGTCAAGCAAATGAGGTGTCTTCTCTCTGGTTTTCTTCAGGTACGTAAGCACTTAAGTGGGTTTCTATCCATCAATTCCAGTCCCAACAAGTGACAAAGACACACAGGCCAGCACTTCAGTCTGAGAAAGAAATGCAGAACATCCTGTGAGGATGCTGTGAACATGCTAGAATGTTCCTTTTTGCAGGCATAGGATTTCCACTCTTGGTATGCTGAGCATCATAAATGCCACTATAAAGCTCTTACTTACCTTCATCTGGTTGACTTGTTCAGCACTGCAAATTACACGAGGAGTGCAAGATGTCTCAATGTATTGATTGCCAGATTGGACATAGATCCCTCAGTGAATTTGACAGGTCAAAGCATAAAATCAAATTTTGTTTCAAGGAAGCTATATATATATTTCCACCTCAAGACATTTGAAGAAATGTAATGTATTGTGAGAAAATTAGTCTAGGTTTTGAAATCCATTGGCAGGGATCTTTAGTTACAGCAATGATGGTGACAGAACTTGAATTAGCAAGTCTGTCTTATGCAAGGTAACATATAAAACCACAGGACAATTCAGTATGTATGCTAACGATCTGTTTATCTTGTACATCAGCATGTACAAGCAGTACAAGCAGTACTGTCTATCATGTCAAGCAATTGGTACATACTTTGGAAAAGCATGACTTTGTTTCAAATGCAACCTTATAATTACAGTGGTTTCTTTTGTGTCCTTTAGTTGAACTTTATGTCTTTGCATCCTCTCTGAGTCTAGGTTTTCAGAGAAAAAGCATTAATGTTTTTGAATTTTTTACCTTTAAAACACAGACAAGTGACCAGAGTTTGAAGGGAGATATTGCAAAATAAATTAAAAACTCATTGAAAGAATAAACAAACAAGCAAACAAACAAACAAAGAACACAAACCACCTACAACAATACAGTGTCAGTCAGGTATATTTAATGGTCTGGAAGTTATTTGGCTCCTTCTGAATACAAGGCTAGCTATCTGTATAGAATTACTAGTGGTTTTGTCTAAGTATCTAAGTATTAGTCTTTGTGTATTTTTACTCATTTCTGATTGTCTGAGTTAGTGGGTACTAAGTTCATAGGTAGCTAAAGTTCAATTTAACAAAGCACTTAAGTGTACACTTAGCAGTAAGCACTTGTGTATTGCCATTGGTTATATCAAAGGAATTATATGAATATTTATAACAGATTATTTTCTGCTCAGCTTTGCTGAATGTAGCCAAATTTTGCATGATCAAGCTTCAATTCAGCAGAACCACTGTTATTCAACAAAACACAGAGCAATGTGAATAATTGAAAATAAGTTCTGGAATTTCCCTGACACAAAATTAGTTGACTTTATAAAACTATGTTTTTCACTGACCAATTTTTAAAAGTCATTTAAAGCATCCAGAGTCTATGGAGGTTTATATCAGTATTCTGGACCCATTTTAAATCTGCCTCGTACTGACCATCCTTATGTCAAAGTACAGAGCACTTTGAATTTTGATATTAGAATTGTGCCATGAGAGTATGTAATATGGATGTCAGAATCGAGACTTGAGGAAGTGTTGTTGAGTCTGTTCTTAGCACAATTGCCACAAGCAATCATGAATAGTCCAGTCAAACCACTGAAATATTTCATTTTGATTTGAGTGGTTATTGTCCATACTCAGGTAGATAGTAATTTATGAAATATTAATAAAATAAAATAATAAAATAAAATAAAAACTCTTTTAAAACAAATTGTTATAGAATTTCTGTGTCTTGATGATAATTGGCTGCCCAAAACTGTTAGCATAAACTTTTGCTAACCACTACCGCTGCTCTTGTAATTTCTGAAAACTTGGTGCATTTTCCTTTCTTCTTTACAAAATATTTTTGATAATTGAATCAAACAGACTAGGAAGCATTTCATGTTTGTTTAATCAGGCTTCTTTTTTTCTGATAATATTTAATAATAGCTTTGTATTTGTAATATCAAAAAGTGAAACAGAACACACCCCATAAGGCTGAGGCTTAGATATTAGCTCAGTCAGAATACAGTCTCTTTTCACACACCAAATTGCTATGTGAATATTTTTCACATGATAAAACTAATGTGAATATTTTTCACATGATAAAACAAGATGATTTCAATATTGCAACACTAGATGTCATCACATCATGGTACATCATGGTGAAGTGATATTTAAACTCTTACCAGAATAAGGATGAGTAAGTAATTCAAAATGAATCTTATTCATTTTTTTTTTTTATGAAATATTCCAAAGCAGATTACAAAGGTCTGTAGTGTATTTTTGTCCAAAAATAGTCTGCCAGTTTCTTGATGTTTTGTACCCTATCACATAATTATGAACTGTTCATTGTGAACTTCAAAATTCACAGTTATTGATTAAAGAGTGTTACTTCTGTTTCTAATCTATTTAACGATAGCATAAACTGGTGAACAATAAAGACGAATGAAAATAAAGCTGACAGAAATGGAAGCCTGTTACTAAATTAAAATTTCCAGTATAATTTTAATTTCCATTAAAAATATTTCAAATATATATTAGTATACATTTATATTAATTTATGCTAGTTATTTGGCTTTCTGTAAAATATTATTTAAAACAGAAATAACAATTTTCCTTGAAATCAACTTCTAGAGTATGGTAAAAAAAAAAAAAAAAAAAAAAAAAAAAAAAAGATTTTGTTCTATGAATAATGAATTCCTAATAATTATCACCCTTCAGGTTTGCACTTTTGAGTACAACTGAATTCTATAACTTATGCTTTCCTGCATACATGCTCATATGACTTTGTTAGAAATGACCTTGTTTATGCTGGGCCTTAACTGAGCCTTGTATCAAGCTGCTGCAAATGCAGGTCTCTTCTCTTAAGTTTTATTACATGATAATGTGAAAAATGCAGAGCCTTTTGTAAATTATTTCTGAGGATGAGCTCAGGTCATACCACTGGTCTGCAATCCCTAGAACAGTGTTTAGGGACTAAATGGAACTAAAAAGGGAAAATTCTTAGTTCCATAATTTAGGTAAATCCATTGAAAAGAGATTTTTATCCCAAGAAATCAAAGATTGAAAGGAAAATGTACAAAATTATTACTGCATTTACTTTAAAGGCAACTATATGTGCTTCCTTTCCATTTCAGTTAGTTAGGTATTTAAATCTTCTGAAATGGATTTGCAAATACTGAAATGGCTATTAATTCAGTATTTTGTCCCATATCTTTCACAAAAAAATGTAATAATAGCTTGAGAAAAGGAAACTGGACCTTGGACTAATAACACTGGCATTACAGAGCAAGGCTTATCCCATACTTTTATAATGTTAGCCTGATTTGCATCAAATTTTGTTCTGCATGAGAGGTTGAGAAACAATCTCAGCCTTGACCAGACCTAATGGTTGGGGTGCTTTCCAGGTAGGCCCTTGATTTCTTGGATGATTTGTCTACCAACACCTCTTCCTCTGCTTTGAAAGAAAAATGAAATTAACCTTCTCAAATGCAGTTGTCTAGATGC
Source organism: Heteronetta atricapilla (assembly GCA_011075105.1). Classification (NCBI taxonomy): domain Eukaryota; kingdom Metazoa; phylum Chordata; class Aves; order Anseriformes; family Anatidae; genus Heteronetta; species Heteronetta atricapilla. The sequence continues at coordinate 69,112,815 of CM021733.1, forward strand.
CTGAAGCATGAGGGAAAAAAAAAAAAAAAAAAAAAGACCCAAAGCAGAGATTTTGTATACCTTCTTCACCTCTGTCTTTAATACCGATGATGGGCTCTAGAACCCCCGGAGCCCTGAGTTGGAGGACCATAACTGTGGTAAAACTAAACTCCCAGACAACCCCAAACTTGTGTGGGATTTGCTGCTCCACCTGGATGCACATAAGTCTATGTTGCCCAATAGTATTCAACCCAGGGTACTCAGAGAACTGGCTGATGTCATTGCAAGACCTCTCAATTATTTTTCAATGGCCTTGGGAATCTGGAGAGGTCCCAGTTGACTGGAAGCTGGCAAACATTTTTCCAATTTTCAAGAAGGTCAAGAAAGAAGACTCTGGTAATTACAGGCCTGCACTTCAGTGCCTGGTAAAATTATGGGGATTGTTCTGGGAGTTATTGAAAAACATTTGAAGAACAATAAGGTCATTGGTCACAGCCAAGACAGGTTCACAAGGAAAAAGTCCTGTTTAACAAACTTAATTTCCTTTTATGACAAGGTCACCCTTGACCCAGTTGATGTAATCTTTCTGGATTTCAGCAAAGGTTTCAGTACTGATTCTTACAATAGCCTTCTGGACAAAAATGTCTAGTATACAATTAGACAAATAAATATTACAATGGATAAACAATTGGATGGTGTGTTGGGCTCAAAGAGTTATAGTAAATGGGTTGGCAGCCAGTCTCTAGTGGGTTTCCTCAGAGCTCCATTTATCTTTTCATAAATTACTTAGATGCAGGGCTTGAATGCATACTAAATAAGTTTGCAGACTAAATTGGGAAGAGCTGTTGACTCCCCCAGAGGTTAGGCCTGTCAAAGAGATCTTGACAAATTAGCAGGATGGACAATCAGTACCTTCATGAAGTTTAACAAGAGCAAGTGCTGTATTCTGCACCTGGGATATGGCAACCCCATCTATGCAACATATAGATGGGAGGATGAGAGGTTGGAGAGCAGCCCTGTGGAAATGACTTGGGGAGTTCTGGTTGACTGCAAGTTGAATATGTGTCAAAAGTGTGCCCTGGCAGCTAAAAGGGCAAACTGTACCCTGGGGTGCATCAGGCATGGTATTGCTAGCTGGTTGAGGGAAGGGATTGTCCTGCTCTACCCCACACTGGTGTAGCCTCAGCTCGTACTGGGTACAATATTGGGCATCACAATATAAGGACAAAAAGCTACTACAGCATGTCCAAAGAAGGGTTATGAGGAAAAGATCTAGAAAGATCTAGAAGGCAAGGACATATGAGGATTGGCCGAAGTCACTTTGTTCGGCCCCGAGAAGAACAGACTGAGGGGAGGCCTCATGGTGGCCTACAGCTTCCTCACAACAGGAGTGGAGAGGCAGGTGCTGAGCTCTGCTCTCTGGTGGCAGTGACAGGACCCAAGGGACTGACATAGAGCTGTGACAGGGGAGAGTCTGGCTGGATGTTAGGAAAAGGTTCTTCAGTGAGAGGGTGGTAGGGCACTGGAACAGGCTCCCCAGGGCAGTGGTCATGGCAGAGAGCCTTCTGGAGTTCAAAAAGCATTTAGACAATGCTCTCAGACATATGGTCTGATTTTTGGGTTGTGCTCTGTGGAGTTGTGAGTTGGACTTGATGATCCTTGTGGGTACCTTCTAGTTCAGGACATTCTATGACTCTATGAAATTCAGATTGTGAATCTTAGTCTCAGTAAGGGAAGACTTCAGGGAAGGCTTTTAATATTTAATATTTTTGTAAATATTCAGAAGACCTTGCAGCAGAAGCTAAGGTGAAGTATATTATTAGTAGTATTATTATCAATAGAGAAATGGGAATATACAACTGAGAATGTTCACTGCCTCTTTCTAACATCTCCTATCCAGTCAAAAGACAAGTTGAAAAAGAATTTTCTTAATTATACTAAGCAAGCCATATATTCCTTTATACTTTCATAAAATTTCAATTAAAGGAAAATATTTTTACTAATTCACCTGTTACTGGTAGTCACTTAATAAACATTTTATTCAAAAATGAATAGAGAAAGTATGCCAGTTGCTTGATGTTTTCATGATTTGTCACCTGATTGCTGAAATCCTTTAGATATGTTATTCCAGTAACCGTTTATGAAGATGCATATAAATAATATATTTAAAGCATTACAATTTCAGGAATTCAAAATCAAGCTATTTATGGCTCTTCAAAATACAAACCTTAGTTCCCAGTCATCACAGAGGGGAATAATTATCTTTATGGTCATCAGGTATGGAAGGTAGTTCTCTCACTACTGCTCTAAAAAGAGAAGAAAATAACCATTTTATCAGCCTGAAACTTATACTTTACTGCAATAACAATTTGTAACTATCTGCCATTAAACTCTTCTTATGTCTTTGAGCTTTGACAGGTTTTTGGAAAACTGGATGACAGTCATATGAACTCTTAAAATAGTAGCTGACAGATGATAAAAAATATAGAGCCTAATCCTGCCATGGAAACTGTGTGGGTACAAGGCTATTACAACTCATCTCTGTCTGCAAGATACTAACACTGGAAGAAAGGAGAAAAGAATTAATTCACAGGAAGAAATTCTTACTCATGATAAAATTTAGAATGATGGCCAGTTTTTGTAGTCACCTTATGTTTGAAATATAAGATAATACCTTCATAAGTGCTTCTGCTCATACTGTTATTTTATGTACAGACTTAGCCCTCCAGGAGTTTCCAGTTTGATTGCATTTCATGCACTGTTTCAGCTTTACAGCTATCATTTTAGTCAAGCAGAAAAATCCTTTTATTGTGTATTTAACTATTTTTATATTACAATATTGAAATATCATAAAACATTCCTATAATGATTGTTTCACCTGCTTTCTTACAGGGAATTTAGTGGATGAAAAATTTATAGATGCAGTTGTGTTGAATTTATTATTATTATTTAATAAACATCTGCTGATGGGTTTTGATTTCACATATGAGTCCTTTATCTTGAAAGAGCTGAGATCATATATGGCTCCTTTCATTTGCCAGTGAAAAGAGTGTGAAGAGGATGGTGTTACTAAAGGCCAGAAAACAGATTTCTGAGAGCCATTATTTACATGCATATAAGGGCTACTCTTGCTGTATCTCAGGATTGAATCAGACATGGGGTTAAAAGCACTATGGAACATAATTTTGAATGCAGCAAACAAAAGTTGACATCAATATTGTTATATTTTTATTAAATATCTGTGAAATAATAAAAGCTAAATTATTTAGTTATTTATATAAGAAAGATCTTTTGATTCACAACTGCTAGTTTTTGTCTTAGAGCTAATGAAAACTAATTTCTTGCAATTTATTTTTTGGGGAAAAAAAAAAAAAACATTGACCATGTTTAATCTTTTAGATCAATTTTAAATTGTTTTTACTTATTCTTTTGTGGATTTAGTTATTAATATACTGATATTAATATTAATATATTTTATATGATAATTAAAGATATATTAGTATACTGTTATCCAATTTCTCTTATTCTACATGATTTTATCACATACATTTGTATTTTCATCTTGGAAATAAGGTGCATAACCTTTTTAAGACTCTTGCTGTACAGTTTGCTCTCCAGGGAAAAAAGGGCAATACTGAGTATGCATTATGTATACATATGTAAGGCACACATATGTAAGGTAAACAATAGTAACATATTGCATGAAGTAATTTTATATTTTGCAGTGCTATTAATCCATCTTTTTAAATACAATAAGCCCATATTAATTCTTTTACTTATTTCCACTGTAGTAATAAATCTAGCCCACCTTTTTTATGATGACTTATTTCTAATTACAACATTAGAAATAAGTCATCATAATTTTCCTTATTTCATTCTCTGGAAAACTTTTCTTTACCTGCTTGAGAGTTGTTGTATAGTTCCTTTCATTGATAGGTTTCTACCAATAATGTGGGATGATATGATCTAGGACAAGAAAGCCATTATTACCCAACTATTTAAGAGTGTTTAGTAGCATTTTTACCCTTCCTTTCTGAGAAGAATATAAGTATTATCCTTCTTTGCTACAAAGGGTTTCCCCTTCACTCAAGGGGAAACAACAACCAGGTTAAACAGGGCAGCATTAAATTTTAGCATTCTAATGAAGACATGCCAGGTCAGTGAACAACTTGCCTTATAATATTCCTTCTTATACTGCTCATATGATTTGAACTCAATAGAGATAAAGAAATAAAATAAATTATATAATAATTCTAAAATCTGAGTAAATATCAGGTAGGAAAAATAAGATGTAGCCTTATGTAAAGAGCAAAGAGAATAACTTCCCAAGGCATATTCAGAACTATGTAAAACCTCCAAGAGCAGCTACAGAAAACCCTCTAGAAAGGAAAACAAACAAACAAAACAAACAAACAAAAGATGATTGACCTAAACTGTAAGAAGATAGTGATGACTTCTCACTGACCTTTCTCCAAGTGGAGCTAAGAATAAAGAGAGAAAGTTAAGATTTCTGCAGCTCTCATATTAGTGGTGTGTGAACATAGTGGTAGTGGCTGTAGCAGTAAATAACTTACTCTGCTACTATGAACATGAGATGAATCCTGCTCCGTACTGTGGAAAAGAATAACTAAACAGGCTAAATATACAACAGAATGCAACAACAATATTGAAAGACATTAACAGTAACTTCTCATAAGGACAAAACTGAATGTTCCATACTTTCTTCCTTCTTTTCCTATTCATTACTTTCCATATTTGTTTTTGTTATCAATGTCAGACTGATGGTTATTTAAATGTTTTGAGATTCTGACACTATTGCTAAAAGAAATCTAATCCTTAATTGGAATATTTTTCATTTTTTCTTCTATGACAAAAATAAAATTAAAAATGTTCAGGCCTACTATTGTATCTCTAGTCAAGGTTGATATGAGCAATATGTGTAGATTTATACAAAGAGTAGGTGATTTATAAAGAAAATAAGTCTCATGAAGAAAGTGTGGCTCACCACCTTTTGGGTGTCATTGATGAGAAGTGGATATATTTTTAGTCAGTGTTATATAGTAATTATGAGATACAAGAGCGTGCTGCAGTCAAACTCCATGTTCTTTGTCTTATTTTCTGTTTCTTGCTTCTTAAATGTTTTCTTTCTGGATCAGATGAGTTTCAGTCACTGCCTGCCTCTCACTTTCAGGGTTGTTTTGTGGCTAACAGAATAGATTCAGTAAACTCCGAGGCTGATATATTCATGCTGTACTTGTGCAGCTGTAAAGATTATTCATCTTTACAACTAGACCAACTGTCTGATGGAGTAGCAATAAAGACATCAACTTACATTGAAAGTTCCTGCTAAGTTAATGAGACTAAAAAAAAAGATATCAACTAGCAGTGGTTTTGTCTTTCCATTTGCCCGATAATATTAAGGAGCAGTTTCTGAACTCTGTGGGAGCTTACACTACAAAGCAGCACCTTGCACAGCTCATAGAGAGCCACGTTGTCTCTTGATGTAATCACCATGCCAGAACTAATTAAGCTCAGAATGACATTTTCTATATAAGACAATTGCAAAGTTCCATAGAGAAGACCAAACTACAACAGATCAGAAAACCTCTTGGCCTAAATGTCTTTTCATACACAAGGACAGATCTGTCCCACTTTTCTGAAGCATAGGAAATGCGTTTTTTCCTTCCAGCTCTGAGAAAAGAAATTAGAACAATGAAATCTGTGCAAGCTGACTTGTGATATGAAGGGAACTATCATTTATGAATGTCATATTCTTAGTTTATCCTTTGTCCTTACATGACGACAAATTGTGGCATGGGCATTTAAAATACACAGGGATGGTGGGAGATTTTAATATTTTAAGACATAAAATCATTAATTTTGCAAAAAGTAGAGGCTGAAGGGAAATTATCTTTTTTTTTTTTTTTTTTTTTTTTTTTTTAATGTAGAAGTGTCTATGTGAAAAAAAACTACGGGACATTTGCTCTTCCACCCTGTCAGTTTGACTGTTCATCAGTCGTCTGGGCTGCTTGCACTGATGCAAGAAATGGACTTTGTAGCAGCCTAGAGAGGGAACATCAGTAAGCAATGCTTGGATTATAGACTAGGTTGGTAATACATAGTAAAGTAAAACAAACAAGCAAAATAATAATAATTAAAAAAAATATTCATATATACACAAGTATATATATTTGTTTATGCAGAAGTAGGAATAAAATCACTCCTCAGCTGATTTCTTACCAATGCATTATTCCACAGTGGAAATAATACAATTTTAAGACCTTAAACTTTTCTTACAAGTTTTACCAAAATAAATTTTAGAGAAGAGAGAAGGGAACTCATAGAAAGTCTATATTTTTAAGTGATAAAACTAAGTACAACAGTTTTCATGTAACATTACCGATGTTGAAATGATTTGGGTTTTAGTTGGTTGGACAATTTTCTTCTTCTTCTGGCATTTTCAGGGAGAGGCGAGGAGAGAGGAGAGAGGGGAGGGGAGAGGAGGCAAGGGGAGGGGAGGGGAGGGAAGGTGAGAGGGGAAGAAAATTGTATATTGCAGCATGACTTGGTGACATAAAAAATATAAATCAAAATATTTTTGATTACTTCACAAGAGTTTCTATTTTACAGAATGGAAGTGCTTGGTTGCATTCTATCTATCCTTCAGATGGGGGACAATAACAGTGGAAGAAAAAAAAAGAGAAAAAAATCAAAAAACTCAGAATGAGATAACTAAAAAGGGAGGGGAGAAGGGTAGAGAGAAGAAGAGAGAAAATTGAGGAGGCATTATTTTTGTTCTTTGAGGTGCTGGTTTATTTATTTTTTTTTTATGATAGAATGAGATCAACCCATTAATCTATTAAATACTGAAGTGTTATCAAAGGTAGACTGAAACACATTTTCGGGCCTACCTCTTTTATATAAATCTTGCACAGTATTAGCTTGAACCAGGAAAAGCTTTTTCCAAAAGCATATTTCAAATATGCATGATCCAATATTTCAGATCAGTTTTTGTTTTCATGTCTGTTTGTTTAAATTTTATTACTGACTAGTTTATTTTTTGTAAATATCATTACTCAGTAAACCTCTGTTTTAACTTTCAGACTAATCCTGAGCCAGCTCTGATGGTCTTATTCAATATCTTTATTGACAATATAAAGAATAAAACTTATTTGGAAACTGTTGTATGTAATAATTCATAATTAATGATGCAGGTCAGCTAAGTTACACTGTATTCTTTCTCACTCTCATAAGCATGATGGAATAATTTTAAACCAGAGTCAGCAATCTTTGGTGCCTGGCTGAAATGAGAGTCTGAGTCTTCTGGGTTGCAGATCCTGCATCTTACAAGTGAGAAGGTCTCTCAGCCTTTACCAATTATGAAGCTGCAGGGTCACTCATTCTATGCAATTTGTCCAGATGCCTTCTTACAGATTTCTGAGTTTATTTAAACTTTTATTTCTATCTAAACAAATAATAAAACTGTTTACTACATAGGGAACTGATAATTCACAAATATGTGAATTATCATGCATATTTAGAAAGAAATGTAACTGAGCAGTACAGATGCAGGTAATACAAGAAAAAACTTACCTTACTCTGGAGTCTCTTTGTTCCCAGTATTTTGCCATCTTTTGGTCCTCTCAGAAAACCCCCTCCAACTTAACAGTTGTTTCACCCCTGGATCTACAAGTTATGTGATAGTGCAAGCTATCCACTAGTTTCCTTCAATGACTGGTATTTTTTAAGGAAGTGTCAATAACTGGTGATGGGAGTTGTGTACATGGAAATACAAACTATGCATAGTCCACTTTGGCCTCTTGTATTTTTATCTTTTTGTGTGTATGTTTTCATATAAGATCACTGAAGACGCTTAGACTAAGACTGTCAGAGAAATTTCTGTTTCAAGGGAGGATGCTAGATATAAGAAATCATTAGGATGGAAGAAAACTAAATCAAAACAGAATAATTTGCAAAGCAACAACCTTAGCTGTCAAATGATGGCCTACACTGAATCATCTCTGAACCACTCTCTTTGAAGTTCACCACAGAGAGAAGTAATAGACTGTTAAAGGAATTTTGATTTAGCCAATGATATGCTGCTCTGCTGGTGACTGATATTTGATAAGCAGTAAATCTGCACTACGCTTCAAGTTGTGGGTTCTTACTTTCAATCAGATGAGGTCATCCTATACACAAGTGTTGTGGGTTAACCCTGGCAGGCAGCTCAGCCCCACACAGCTACTTGCTCACTGCGCCTGGGTGAGATGGGGGAGAGAATCAGAAAGATAAAAGTGCTTGGTCTCATGGGTTTAGACCAAGACAGTTCTCTAGGCAAAGCAAAAGCCGCACACAAGCACAGCAGAACAAGGAATCCATTTGCTGCTTCCCATTGGCAGACCTCACCCTGCAGCACAGTTCCTTGGGAAGACAAATGCCACCACCCCAACATCCCCCCTTCCTCCTTTCCCCCAGCTGCTATCGCTGAGCACAGCGCCACAAGGTGTGGGACATCCCTTTGGGCAGCCTGGGCCAGCTGTCCTGGCTGTGTTCCCTCACAGCTCCTGGGACACCCCCAGCCACCTCGCTGGCTGGGCAACATCAGGAGCGGGAAAGGCCTTGGTTCTGTGTGAACACTGCTCTGCGACAACTGAAACATCCCTCTGTTATCACCCCTATTTTCATCACAAATCCAAAATATAGCATTGTGTAAGAAGGAATTTTAATTTCAATAGTTTGTTGCAAGTGCAGTATTAGAAAATAAGTTTAAGGATCTATCTATTCTAGGATTACTCTTAACAGAGACTGACAAGAGAAAATTTCACCTTACCTATCCAAAAGAAAGTAACTAAATTGAAAGTAGTTTAAATTCTTATGAACATTTGGAAAAAAAAAAAAAAAAAAAAAAAAAAAAAAAAAAACTAGAATGCGTGATTTTACTGGGTTTCTGTCAAGATGAGGAAAATAGTTGATATGTTTACAGTAGAACCAAAACCATTTTCATCATTTGTGTAATTCAAAGTTATCTTGATAAACTAGTTCATGGACTTAGCAAAAAAGCACACACTTTAGTGAAAAAGTAACTGAAATGTCAACTGAGATATCAAAAAGAATGTTAGGATGTCTGTCTTTTAAAGTAATGTTGGTTTAACATCTCCATGGCCAGTTGTAAGAAATGTATCAATAAAAAGAGGTTCAATTCTATAAGTCAAGGGTTTAAAAACAAAATCAGCTCTGATTTTCGCTTTGTAATTAGTAAACAAAAATTAAACAAACAAACAAACAAAAACTAAATTGAGTTTTCTTTTCAAACTAAAACATGACAGAGTCTTGCATCTGTATATATTCATATGCATTTTTATCATGGTCCTCTTAGACCAGCCTTGTAGAATATATACAGTGCATGTATCAATGTAGAGGCTTTTCCCTGATGTCTGAAGTGATAAAAGTATCAGATATGGTATCATTAAAAATCACAATATGGACAAAATATATATATATATAGCAGTAAAAGTGCTTAATTTAATATGATTTGCTGCTATTGTAACATATTTGAAACTTTTAAACATATTTGAAACTTCTAATTTTATGTTGTTTGCATAATAAACCTGGAAATTACAATTCAGAAGTCATAGAACATTTCCTGGGAGATATCAGAAAAGACGAGCTCTTGAGCACTTTTGATGTGATCATTTCTGTATATTTTCAGTAGTTCAAGCTTTTCCGTGCTATGCTTATCTTATATATGAGGAATCTCATATATAACTTGCTCTACATTATATGACACTTTGGAAAGAAAAGCTTTTCAATTTTTATGGGATAAATAGGAAGAAAATACATCTCCATTATTGAAACCTCACAGTAAAATACAGCTCTGGAATAAATGGTGGAGTTGTCATAACCAAATATGTACATGACACACACGATTTCTTTTACACAATTTCTTAGTGAAATATTTTGAAAACGGATTTCTGATTTAAAAAAAAAAAAAAGTGTTTTTTATCCTAGACCACTTTAAATTAATAAATATTGTAAATATTTGTGCTTTTTTGTTTGTTTGTTTGTTTGTTTTAAATTAAATTTATTAATTTAAAATTGTCTGGGATATTGCTAAACATTTCAACATTTATGTGAAGAAATGCTAAGGAGGACTTTTCCATCAAAAACCCACAAAGTTTTAGAGTCAATGAAATGAGGGTGAAATTTCATTGCCATACCTATATACCAAAATAGTTCTCTATAGACTGAAGTAGAAATATACTATTAACTCACTGTAATGAAAAGGTAATTGATTGACAAGTGGCCTATTAAAATTAATTTTCAAGACTGTTAGTCTTGTCCTAACATACATACCCATGATAAATACCTGCATGAGGTGAAAGGAATTTAAAAATATTTTTTGGTAAGTTCCTGTAAATTGTATAGGACCTAAGAGAAGCTCTTGGAAAATTTTACATTGAGTTTTATATTTACAAACATATATATTATTTGTCTTATTTTACAGTGATCTGGATGCCAATAAGATGTCCAAGATAGAAATAAGCTTTCAAGTAATTTGTATATAGTATACATACATGTAATATATAATATATATTATATTATATTATTATTATAATATATATTATATAACATATAATAATATATAATATAATAATATAACATATATTATATAATATATAATATTATAATTATAATATTATATTAAATAAAAATAATATTATATTTATATAAAAATAATATTATATTTATATAAAAATAATATTATATTAAATTATAATTGTTTGCACATGACACCAAGTTAGGTGCGTGTGTCGATCTGCTCGAGGGTAGGAAGGCTCTGCAAGAGGATCTGGATAGACTGCACCGATGGGCTGAGGTCAACTACATGAAGTTCAACAAGGCCAAGTGCCGGGTCCTGCACCTGGGGCGCAATAACCCCAAGCAGAGCTACAGGCTGGGAGATGAGTGGTTGGAGAGCTGCCAGGCAGAGAAGGACCTGGGAGTGATGGTGGACAGTCGGCTGAATATGAGCCAGCAGTGTGCTCAGGTGGCCAAGAAGGCCAACGGCATCCTGGCTTGTATCAGAAACAGTGTGATCAGCAGGGCTAGGGAGGTGATCGTCCCCCTGTACTCGGCTCTGGTGAGGCCGCACCTCGAGTATTGTGTTCAGTTTTGGGCCCCTCACTACAAGAAGGACATGGAGGTGCTTGAGCGGGTCCAGAGAAGGGCGACGAAGCTGGTGAGGGGTCTGGAGAACAAGTCCTACGAGGAGCGGCTGAAGGAGCTGGGCTTGTTCAGCCTGGAGAAGAGGAGGCTCAGGGGCGACCTTATCGCTCTCTACAGATACCTCAAAGGAGGCTGTAGCGAGGTGGGGGTTGGTCTGTTCTCCCATGTGCCTGGTGACAGGACGAGGGGGAATGGGCTTAAGTTGCACCAGGGGATTTTTAGGTTAGATGTTAGGAAGAACTTCTTTACTGAAAGGGTTGTTAGACATTGGAACGGGCTGCCCAGGGAGGTGGTGGAGTCACCATCCCTGGAAGTCTTTAAAAGACGTTTAGATGTAGAGCTTAGGGATATGGTTTAGTGGGGACTGTTAGGGTTAGGTTAGAGGTTGGACTCGATGATCTTGAGGTCTCTTCCAACCTATAATTCTGTGATTCTGTGATTCATTGTGATATATAATTATATAATTTATAATATATATATATTGTACTATTTGTATATATAGTACTGTATTACATTACATGTGTCAGTACAGTCATATGTAGGTATGGTGAGAGAATATTTGCATAGGACAGATGCTTATCACAGCTTTCAAACTGTTTTCAGTATCTCAGCTCTTGCGACTTTCACTTTTCACTGCAATATAGATCAATATACCAAGTTGTCAGTGCAGTTTTCTTTCTTCCTTCCTCTGACTTGCTCCTACAAGCTTTCATGGAATATCAGTAAATTTGAAGGGTTCCTATGAAATACTTATTAAGATCTGTTCACAACAAGATATTTTCTTTTTAGCTACCGTAGTAATATTTCCCTGGCACATCCCAACTTAGCAGTCAGATATTCCATTCAAATAATTATCAGTGAATTTTCTACAGCAAAATAATTTAAAGGCTTAAATTCACATCAGCCTGGAAGAATCCTGTGTCCAACCTGTAAAAGACATCACACTATATAAACATTTTCACGTTTCAATCTTCTCTCCAGTTCTAGAATGCATGCTTGGAAGGTTATGATTTTTTTTATTATTTTTATGAAGAATGATTTTTATGACCTCATCTGTGGATCAGCTAGTTTAACATTTTACAAGTCACAGGCAGTTTTCTCCATTTCTATACCATCAGGATTCGTCTGACATGTTGCATAGTTCATCTGGTTCTCTATCTGATTTATATATATTTTTAGGTACATGAATTCAGAGTGCCTTCTGCTTCTTCAACTGCCTCGATCATAGACTGAAGCTCTTTTGCAGGTAATCTTGTGCACATCAAACTACCAGCACACTGGATGCTATTTTTATAGTCCTGAAGAAAAATAGCATCCTATAATAAAGTTAATTATTTTTCTTACTCTCTTCCATACATTATCTCTGGAGATTGGTTGGCAAGACATTTTCCCATAATTATTTTGTTTATTTCATTTCAGACAGAGGCACTGAGTTATCCTATACATGTACCATCAGCACTTCTCCATGGAAATCTGTTTATAATAAGGAAAATGATTGAGCCTTCAGTTATTAAAAAAAAAAAAAAAAGAAAAAAAAAGTAAAAAGTTTATTTCATGCTGCATTGTAGTGGGAGAAAAGAAGCATGGAGAAAATAAGAACTCATCCAAGATGAGTGTTTGGAAAAACACTTCTAAAATGTAAACATTTTACCTTTTCTTACAATACCATCTACAAGTTAACATAAAACTTGGTTACAGCTTGCTCACTAGTCTCTTTTTGTCCCTGCTCTAAAAATGCATCTTAACAAATAAGTTGATATAAATAACAGGTGTAATTATTTTAGTCATATATGAAAAGATATGTTTGTGCAATAAAATTAATCCTCAGAATCAGGAACTAAGAAATTTAAATTTTAATAAATGTAACAGTACCTAATCTGTAAGTATCTTCACAAACATGAAATGCTGGAACGTAGGTAGAGGGAAGTGCTTGGGAAGTATAATTCTTGTATAAATTGTACAGAAAATGTGACACCTTCCATATATATCACTGGTCCTTCTTTTAAACCCATATTACTATTCCTGAGCAGTTTGCTGAATGAAACTTTCTGCAAGAGCTCTCTTTTGAAGATTAAAATTGTATAAAACTTTACTGAGCAATGATAAAATTAAATAGCATCTGCTAAAACAAAGCAATATTTGCCAATGCATGTAGTGAAACTTGAATTAATAACACTCAATTTCCCTGTAAGTCTTATAATTAAGAACCAGAAGTGTTAGATGAAACCTAGTTTAAACCTTAACCTTCACAGCTTTGAAGTGAATGCATTATTATATCTAAAATCAACCCATTATTTGGCCTCATTAAACTACTGCTGGAGTAATCAGTGATGAAAATGCTTACATTGACCAAAAGTACAAAACAAATAATCTCAAGAGTTGATCAGAAATACTGTTTACTTGTTTTCATGGGACATTTTTAGATAACTGCATTTTTTCTTCCCTATGTAAACTATATAATTAACTGGAGTCCAGGTTATGGGAAACAAACAAACAAACAAACAAAATAAAATGGAGGGAACAAAATGGGCATCTTGAAGAACTTGATATCCAGCTGATATTTTCTTCTTAGTGTTACCACAGAGTCTTGCACTTTCCATCCAGACTCTGGCTCATATCCTGTTCACACTTTAGTTAGACTTAGGACTGCTTCTCCCACAATTTACATCTTCTAGACCTATTAGACCAGCACAAGTATTCAGCAAGCCATTGATAATGGTCTGTCAGCTTCACTTTTAAGTTTGGTGTAAAGGTTTGGAGGTCTATTGACCTTTACAATGTCACTTTTAGGATGTTTTTATTTCCAGAGGACACACAATACTATTGCATGGGGTGTTGCACAAGCTGCGAATAAACAAACAAACAAACAAACAAATAAATAATCACCTTGTTTTAAGACTTTTCTCCATTCACTCAAAATTCAAGATCCTCATTGGTAGGAAGCGAGAATCAGAATGGCAAAGCACTTTTGTATTATCCTCTTTTAAGCAGATCTTTTTAATGACACCTTCTCTGTTTATGTTAGTACTTGTGCTTTGCATATTACTTGTATTTACTGTTTGGTTGGAGGATCCTGGTGAGGTTTATGGACTTTTTATCAAAGATATTTGGATCACGTCCTGCAGAACACTAAAACACCTACTTAATGCTAAGTAGCATTGCCTATATGGCCACATTTAAAGCCTTATAAAATGTATGTGTTTCTGTAACTTGTTTTGTTGCATCAGCATCTTAATTCAATTTCAAATATGTATAACTACTTTTTAGCAGCCTGTTGTTGATGATTTCTGTAGAAAATCAAATCCTCAAATGAAATATATTCTAATGATCCAACCTGTCAAACAACACCAGTGAAATCAATCAAGCTATGCTGTCTGAGAATTTGGTCCAGGAATAATACGATAAAACTACAAAACCACAATTCATAAGTATTCTAGAAAGTCAGGCACATAATAGTAATCACTGGTATATGCACATCTGGGATTGAATAGGAAAGAAATAACAAATCATCTGGAAACATTTTTATGGAAAATGCTTACTCAGGAAAAATGAGGTTTACAGTAAGTCAAGCAAAAAATAAATCCACATGAAAAGAGACATGCGGGTAGGTAAGGAAACAGCCTTTTTTGGTTTTACTCTGACAGCAACAACTTTAAACAGAGTTTGAATTTTAAGGAGTATACTTTTTGATCTCAAGGAACAAGATGGAGTTTCTCTATTTTAGCCAAGAGGGCAGTAACACAGCTGAGCAGAAAGCTCCTTAGGATCCAAGCAGGAGAAGCCAAATGTTTGTCACGGGGTGGTGCCCAGCCACATGTACTTGGGCATGAACACTCTGCATAAGCTGTTTGAATCTGTCTGATTAAATCCTAAAACTGTGTAAACTCGCTGAAGCCAGTGATAAGGAAAAATTATAATCCTTTGATTCAGTTGCTTATTTTATTATTTCTTCATTGTGTTTTTGCTTTGCATGTGTGTGTCCTACAAGTAAGGAGCATGTATTAAAGCACTAAAACCAAATTGCAAGTAGCCCTTGCAGCTTCTTGAGTTATAGTCCCTGTTCCTTCACCTGCACTATCACCAAATTCATACAGGCTTTACAGGAGCAACACTTCAGCCTGAAGAGAGAGTCCACCATGACAGGGAGCAAGCTGGGTGGGTTAATATAACTGCTCAGTAGGATTTTAGACATTTTAGGAAACCTTGCTTGGGCTCTAGCTGCCACTTCAGAAAGCAGTGGGTATCCTACAGGTTCTGTGTCATACCTTCTAGCTGTCTGATACCTTAGACAGATTCAGGAGTCTATACATTGAGGTAATGTTTCAGAAAAGACAAATCTCAATCCCAAAGCTTAGGACTTTTCCGTGAAATCTCTTTGCTTTTCATGATATGAAGTATCACTAAGAAAAATAAGCATAACTTCTGGTTCAGCCTTTGAGGAAATATTTGCAGGCTCCAGACTATGTAGTGTTTTTAGATAAAATTAGTATCTCAGACCATACTGGTAGTCAGTAAAGATTGAATTTAATAGAGAAATTTGTCCCTCCTACACAAAATGGGCAGAACCAAGAGCCTTAAAAAATCACCTAGATTATCACACTAACATTTAGGTGGAGTTGCAGAAAGATCTGGTTTATTATGTATCTGAAATAAAAGTCTGTCATGCACAAGCACAGCACAACAATGTATCAGTACTCCTGAGCACAAAGTATATGAGTCAATTAATTGTAATTAACTCTGTTACAGTTTAAAAGCTTTTCATGGGCATGGAAGTGTATGTTTAGAATCTGGCAGTATTCACAGAATCATCACTTAAATTCATTTTTCATTTATAATGGTATTAGAAAAGTTTATCTGTTAAACTGAGCATGAAAGAGATAAGTAAATTCCAACATTCACTTTTTTAACTTCTGTGATTTTATGGCTATAAACAGTTTCAGTTTGTTGAGCTTCTGATCTTCTCCTAGACATGATACATTTCATCTTACAGACGGCTTTTTCAAGATCCCTTAAGAAGCACTATCTTACAAAGTTGAACTGTACCTCAAGACTTTGTGAATAATAATTGTATTTATGTCAATAACATGATATTTTCCACAACTGCACATTTCATTCTGCATATATATATATATATATAATTGCTGGTGATCTATTAAAATGTCTGATGTTCATCTGAAATGTCTAAGTATAGTATCAGTTTGTAGAGTCTGTTACAATCACTGCTTCACACCTTGTACTATAAAGCTGTTGGACTCACAACTAGTGGAAGTCCCTTTCTAGGAGGGGAAACAAATGCAGACCAATGTGAGATGAGAATTCAGTCTAGTGATGTCTTTCTAACTACTGACTTTGCCAAATACATAGTAAATCTCCTAAAAGCCACCAAAATGACAATTGGGAAAACTGTCAGGAATGTGAGATACAACAAAACTTATTTTTCGATCTTCCATATACATTGTTGACATTAACATATAAGTGGATACCTCACTTCAGTATGTTTAGTCCATGTCATTAATCACAGTAGAGCCTGATGGATGTCTGGCACTCCTCCAAGAAACAGGAGAGTGAGAACATTTTATGTCCGTACTCTGTTTACCCAAGCTCAATTAAGGCAGTGAAACCACTTCAGGTACTATGACACCACACAGTTTTAAGGAGTCCAGCCTCGAAAGGAAATCTCTTTCCCACTAGCGCTCCTAGCTTGAGTAATGTCAGTACATTTGTGTAAGTGGCCATGAAGTCATGCCTTAGAAAAGAGACTGATTCTCCTCAGCCTCCAGAGTCACCCCAGAGGACTGGAAAAAATGGAGGAAGCAAGAGACAGTATGGAAATCTTAAGCCTTCTTCCCAAGAGCAACTGTCCATATATTACTGTCTCATGTTATTTGCACATCCTCTTAGCTAATGCTTTTTTATTTCTAACATTTTAATTCAATAATTAGCATGGAAAATACTCTCAAAGGCCAGATCTTTTTTACAGTGTTTCCACTTTATAGAATTCCATTTTGTCTCAGTAAGCTGAAGAGATAACAGTTCCTCCCATTCGTGCCCCCTTCCTCTCCCTACACACCAGCACCATGTTTGGTATGATAGAGTGGTGTTGCTAAGCAGCATTTCTGGGGATGTCAGTCATGAAACTACGCAGCCACTGCTTTCTGGCTGAACTTACAAGAAAACTAGTTCTTCTTGGTACACATTTCCAGCTATTTTTGCATCTCCAAAGTGTACCAGAGATAACCGGAGTCCATCAAGCAACATGTCAGATGAACTTGCAAATTCAGGCAGTGTTCAGGTGAAGATATCCTCCACTCCTTTGTCTTTACAAAGTACATTACTAATAATATCAAAATGATGATCCCGAGTGTCTACAATTTAGCTTTATAGCAAGTATTCATCACATCTCAGTCATCTGCAGAAAAGAAAATGTGAGCGACTGCATGTCAGCCATCAGACAAGATTTTCTGTCATGCGCATCAGTCTGACTATTTTTTTTTTTTTTTTGACACTCTTGAGTCTCTGTCAGTATTGTTGGTTTCTGTTTATGTGCTGTAATCCTGAATTTCCTGCACTGTGTGCAAGTCTGCATGGTCATAGATTTCACTCCTGCTTTAGGCTGACCTAAATTCCCAGAAAGATTAGGCAGACCAAAATACAGTCTTTAAGTTTCTGGGACACGTCTGAAAAACAATAAACTTAATGAAGATGAAAATACATTAGCACAAGCTCCAGTTCTTATCAGTCTTCTCTCCTGGCAGAGGCTCTGAAGTAGCAGTGTCATTGAGGGGCATGCACACTGGTTTATGATCTTCTGCCGAGTGGTATTTGACTGGTGATGGCTTGCCTTTTGACAGTTTTAGAAAACAACAGCACAACAATCCTGTCAATGCTGTTTTATTTACTCCCAAAAGGGATCCATTCCCCGTTGGAAATAAGTACATAAATAAATAAATCCCAATTAGATAATGATCAAAACCTAGATGACAGATCAGCTCTTTTATGCAACACAGACAGGAAACAATAGATTCGTGCAATCCAAGCTCTACTTACTGTACCACATTTGAATACCTAATGCTCACTATTGATGCAATTAATGAAAAATTACAGGTTAAATTATGGATGATACTCCCCAAAACTTATCTGTGGGAATAAACTATGTCCTTTCTAGGGAATACTTAATGATAATAAGAGCTGGGATTCAACTCCAGGTTCAGTCAACTACATGAGGTGTGTATAAAGGAAGTCTTCATACATGCTAGATGTCTAAGCTCCTTACACAGTCAGGGAGATCTAGTAAACCTAGGCTGCAGAGCCTAGGGAACTCCTGAATTCCATATAAATTGGACACCTGTATTTAGACAGCCAAACAGCTCTCAATAGTCACATTAAGAGGCATAATTAACCCCCATTGTTTTTTTGTTTGTTTCTAGCAGAAAGGTTTTAGGAGTTTCAATGATGGAATACAGACGCAGGGTGATACAGAAAAGGAAAAAGAAAGCAAAATGTGATCACATATGATTATTTGGGAATTTATTTTTGAGTTGTACAAAATTTATTAATGACAAAATTACTGTCAATCAGGAAATTATACATTTAAAATTCAATGACAATGATTCAATAAGGAAAGCATAATATAACATAGGACATGCCAACAAACAGTTACAAATTTATAAACACCTTTCTGTAATTAATCCCAAGACCCATAGAACTCATACAAAACTTCACCCATGCTTACAGAATTACATGCTCTTCCCATAACCTTATCTATATGGCAATCTTTCACTTAAACTAACTAGTTATGACTTTGTTTCTGGACCACCTAGACCTTATGATTCTACTGAATTGTTTCACAGATAAAAAGGCACCCCCACCCTTCAACATTCAAAACTCTATCTAGTTGTACAACTCTATCTAGTTGTACTCTAGAGAGTACAACTTAGTGCTCACAGGTTCCGGATAGGTCATGACAAGGAAATGGTGAAACTCAAAATGGGAAGAAGTGCCTCTGACACTTGCCAACATTGCCCCCACATCTGCTGTCCACCTCAGATCTGCTGTCAGGTGTCTATGTGGCATTAGAGATGATATCAGGGGACCCATGCAGGCAGCATAGCTGAGTTCCCAGCTGGTAGACCTTTCATCACCCCTCATGCATAGGATCAGCCCTCTCATATCTCAGTTTCCAAGATGCCTCTCTTCCCCTTCTCCAGTTGCATGCACACATTGATATCTTAACCCTATTTTTTTTTCTAGACAAGAACTCTGCCCAAGTAAGTGAGGTAGATAACAAATTCTAATTCAAAAACAAAACAAACAAACAAACACAAATACACCACACAGTTGTTGTACAGGTCATCTCTGACATCTTAAAAATGCAGTTTCTGAGGGCACCCTTGACTACAGCAAATGAACTATCAGAGTCCCAGTGCTAGACAGTCTGTATTTAAGTTCCTAATTTGACAATTTCCTGTTTAGGGAGAAGTGCAGCTCTTTGGATCCTTCTTTCTCTCATGTTCACAAAACACCCTTTGGTAAACCCTCATTCCTCCTCTCATAACTCTGAGGTCTAACTGAACATGTTAGGTCATAGGGACACTTCTCCATGCCTTTTAGTCCACAACACATTGAAGAGTGATCTTTCTTAAACAAAGAATTGCCTGTCTATTCTAGCTGGTACCCAAAGATTACAATTTTAATAAGTGATATTCCCATGTTCCTGTAAAAGCCCCAATGCTGTGTGCTCCTGTTCATGGACATCCTTAGGGAACTGCTCAGAGGGCTACTCCTCACCAACATATTGAGATCTTCTTTGTGTTAGGGCTTCAGGTGAGCTCTCCTAGGACCAGATCCAGCTGTGAAGTGCAGGGAGGGGCTGGTAACTATCAGTCCCCAAGGTCAAATCTTTGTCCACTTCATCATACAGCCTGCAGCAAACTCACTGTTTGTCTTCAAGACAGTCTAACTGGAAATGGATGGGGAGCCTTAGTGGTTCTACTACCTTTATACAGGTGGATGCTCATATGTTACAGCAAGGCATCCTAACACGTACTTTGAAGACTGTGTAAATTAATCTATAACTAGAAGTAGTGTACTCCCACTGCTGCTTTCTGAGGCTTTCTAAAGAGCAAAGCATTTATTCAGAGTTTTTAAAATCACTGACTGAATTATGGTAACTGTTATTTGGATTTGTCTTATTTTATACTTTTGCCATTTGGGTAGTGGCTAGGCAAAATAAATAAATAAAAATAAAATTCTAAGCCATCCTCTGTTGTCTCACCTAGTAGTAATACCACATCACTTCCCTCATCATGTTCTTTTAGAAATAAACACACTTATACCATTATAAAGGTTGCAAAGTATTCAGAATTAAAAAAAAAAAAAAAAATCAATCAGTAGAATCAGATAATTCTTGTTTTTCACGCAGAGAAGAGCACAGAACATTAAATTATTCTACAAAAGAAAAATGAAGATGGTAAGAAAGTATCAGCAACCAGAAGAGAAAAGATTGTAATAACCAAAAGCTGGAGAAACACTGATGTTAATGTAGCACTATTATAATTTAATAAATGAGACAAAACTTCAATTTCCCTATAGAAACAATCTAACATATAAGATGTTTGTCATGAGAGGTTGCTAATCTCTCATAGATATGACCAAACTCCTGTGAAACGGAAAGGCTACAGAATAGTGCTTAAGGGGAACACCTGGAAACCCAGCTGCTGTTCTGACAGGGAATAGGACAAGAAGAATATGTTATGAGACTTTGGTTGGAGGAGCTCCCACTCAAAACAGAGGGATGAAGGCATGAACAGGGAACAGCACACAGTGGAAGTAAACAGGGAAGGAAAACAAATGTGTTAAGAAAAAAAATGAACTTTTCCACTGGTGTTAAGAATTGAGATTTTTTAACTTGCCTTGATTTCCTTTGAGATCCGTATTTCTAAACTTACTATATTTGTGTATGGTTTTAGAAGACACTGTTTTAATTCTATATTTTCTGTTCTTTCAAACCTTAAAGGACTGTTTTGGTTTGTAGCTGTGTGTTTGGGAAGAGATAATAGGAAATATGAAAAAAATAGTTGTCTCTTGTGTATCCCCACTTGCAATAAATAGCTTGTGATTACTAGACTATCTTAACTACATTTGTCAGAGTTTATCAATGACAGATCAAGGTCATGATTAATTTTCAAGGCCCGTGTTAGAACACTGTGGGCTATGTGGCTAAGAGTCCTCACCCCCAAGGAATAGAACAGATAAGGTTGTGCAAATATCTGTACCAAGGTAAAATCAACATATTTACCAGATTGTAGATTTGTACTGGATCATGTGAAAATTATTCTTTGATCTTGGAGATGTGGGGCTATACAATACTATTGTATTCAATTCAATTTCAGAATAGGGCTATAAAGAAAATAAATGATGCACAAACACTGGTTGTAAACTTAAAAACAGAGCATCTGAAGAAATCTGTTTTTAGGCTGCAAAATCACATCCATCAACCAGAAGAGAGAGGTTTTAAGTCTTGTTTTAAAGTAATATTTTAAAAAAATATCACAGAATATATATATATATATATATATATATATATATATAAATGATAACAATAGTAAAGAAGCCTTTAGAAATATATCTGCAAATATATATATATATGTATATATATATATATAATTAAATAGTACACATAAATTTACCTTGTAGACACTGAAGATCCCTAAACAGAATTTTTGATTAAAATAAATGATCAACCATTACTAGAAATACAATCTGGTAGCCAGACATGTTCTTTTTATGTAACACACATGCCAAGGTGTGATCTGAGCACTGAAGCCATCCAAATACTATCTCTAGACACAGTCTGTCTAGGGATGATATTTCTTACTATAACGGAAAATTTGAAGATGACTGCACACAAAAGAATTAGCAATATTTATTTTAATACCAAAAAAAAAAAAGAATATAAATAATTTTATCTGAGTTTAAATTCAAAAATATAAAATTTATATATTTGATGAAGATACATAAAATAGACTAAACCCAACCACTGCAATTCAATTCTAGTCTTTTGAATTTCTGTAGAACTTACTTGTCAATTTTGCAACTATATAAATAGATCATATTTGCATGAATGTGAAGTTCTTGCTCCATTTCTGCCTGACTGTAGACATGTACATTTATTCTATGTATTTATGATCTTAGAAAGTCTGCTTATAGAATCCATACATGTAATTATAAATATCTACAAGAATTAACCCAGGAAAATAAGAGGTCATGCTATTTGTTAGCTGCAGAAAAAGCTCAGAAAAATTCTTGATCGAATACTGAGTTTAGCTATTCCCTAAAGCTTAAAGCTGTTTTGACTTTCATTTTTTTTTCAAAGAACTAATCTACAAAATTCACTGAGTTTTTCAATGTAATGATAGTTACAAAACTCATCATAGATGAGTTTTTCTGTAATGATAAATTCTTCTGTTAGTTCATGTTTTTAAAACATAGAATCATTAAAGAGTAAAAAAGTATCAGATTAGTTAAACATTTATATTTGGAGATGTTGACTATGCATATGTACAAATTATATATAAAATGTTATTCTCCAGTTTAGTACATCTGTTACACATAAAACTTATTCAGTATGTCTAGCTGTGATCTCAGTCTCTAAAGTATTCAGATATTTTTGTTAGCAATCTTCAAATGACCATAACACTTCAACTTTGTAAGAATGATTAATTTAATCAGACTCTTTGTCTCCTGCCAAAGTATTTGTGTTCTTAAACTCATCATGAATATTTAGCTTCATAAAGCTCTCCAAGAAAGCCTTATTTTGTCTGGTAATCATGTGGGAAAAAAAAAAAAAAAAAAAGTGTCAAAATGAGTATCAGGTACTTAACTATATGTCTTTTGCACTAGATATTAGCTGAGTTAACTAGACAGAAGCTGGTAATATATAAGTACTATACAACAGTTTTCTATATTCCGATTGAAATACATGATTTAACTGCACACCATTAGTAAGCTATTGATTACACAAGTACAATCATAATTCTTTTTTTGGAATTACATTTTCACTTACATGATATTCATCATAGTTGGTGAAAAGAGGGAGATTAAGATTAAGATAACTTTTATTAAAATTATTACAGTCTTGCATTTGCCCTACCTGCCCTCTGTGAACTTTGCTTGTGCATGCCTATCAATTCTGAATCTTTAACAACTCTGCTAAAAGAGTAATTGAGGGTTGCCTTTATATAGTGAGGAAGATTAATGGGCTATATAGTGCATATCCTTATTTATTGGAAGCAGAAGGAAGGTTTTTTTTTGAGATGACAAGATATGTCATTGTCAGTAGAAAAAAATATCTGCATATAAGAGAAATGTTAGGATGTGGTTCCTTAACTTCTACACATTTCTGCCTTATGAGATTTTCACAGTAGAGTTTCATTCTTATTTTTGCAGAGTTTCATTCTTATTGTAGTGTCTTTAAAAAGTAATGAGTTATGCAATATATATATATATTAAATATATACCAATATATATAATATTTATATAGAGAGATAAATAGGTACATATATGTATATATAATACCATATATATACATATATATATATATATAATACCATATATATACATATATATGGTATTATATATATGGTATATATATATTATATTTTATATATATATTATATATATATGGTATATATGGTATTATTACTCCTTTTTATATGGTATTATATATATGGTACCATATATGTATATGTATGGTACTTAATATACTACACCTGAAATATAATGATTTATAACGACCAGCATGAAACTATGAAATGAGAGAATAATTCAAGACTTCTATATCACCTTTTTCTCCTGGTAAAAGACATTTCTGCTAAATATTATCTTCCTGCTGTAAAGTTAAGCTAATGAAACTCAGCATGTAAGGATCAAAAAGCTGAAATTGATGTTATCTTCTGCAGTGAGCAGTTCTAGTGAACACAGTAAATAATACTGGGACTCTCTTCCAGAACAGTGACAGGAGCTTCATTATCTAAATAATGATGGTGAGTGTGTAGGAGACACAAGTATCTTCATTTTCTAGGCAGATGTCCAAGCTGTGTATTGAAATATTTAGGTGAAATATTGCCACTGCTAAATTCAGATTACACATTGGTCTCAATGAAGACCAGATATTGTCCCCTTTGGAAATTCTGGCAAGAGCTTTATTTCCTATTATTTATTGCCTATTATTTTGCACACACAGATATCAACATAATTGCAACAAAGAACAGGGTCCTTCACTTTTTTTTTTTTTTTTTTTTTTTTCGTCACTTATCTAATGTTTTATCTAACAAGGGATTTTAAATGACAAAAACTGTTTTGCTTTCATGAAATGAAATTAGTACATCTTTAATGCAGCTCTTGGGTTAAGCATAGCTAAGTCCTAAAAACTGTTAAACTCCAGGGTAGATAAGTGAAAAAGCAGAAAAAGTTGTAAAAAGCTACAGAACAAGCAAACACTACAGTATTAGCTCTCAGTATGTGTTGTTTTCCAAAATTAATTGTTGAAGAAATCAAAAAATTTCTCACAGAGATATTTAAGCTTAAGGAAAGGTTTCTCATATTTACTTTTTAATACTTATCATGCATACATTTGTACTTGGATCTCCTCAATTAGTTAATATACTACTTATGATCTCAAAGAATGCAAAAGTGAGTGATAAAACAATACCAGGATTCTAAAAAGTAATTTCAGAGGTGTCTTAATAATAAGTACTATGAGGCATAGCAGAGCACAGATGACCAGCTTATCTTCATATAGGACATCTAGAAATTGAATTTTCCTTAGATACGTAAATGATGAAGCAGGAACCATTTAGATACTTTATGTGCAACTCTTCTTAACTCAAGAGGTAAGGTGATTTCTCAGCTGTGAAGATGTATCCTCGCAGTTGCAGCCTGGGTGATTGATTGCTTCCTCTGACAGCTCTTTAACTACAGCTTTGGAAAGGCTGAAAGATTGGAAGCTGGTTTGTATCTAGCCCACTCACTTGTAGGAAAAAGAATATCCAAAGAATATCCTGTTAAGAAATAGAGCTTTCCTGACCTGTCATAAAACATGGCAATTGAAAACAGATATCTAGCTAGAGATCCTTTCAAGTGATAAGAGATCATGAAACATGGTCTGTCCATGGAAGTGTACAGGTTATATGGTATCAGTCATCTTATTTTAATCTCTGTAATGTTCAGAATGAGCAAAGTCAAAGTATAACAAATAGCACAAAAATGATGTAAAATTAAAATTCTTAAATTGGAAATGAACTATTTTAAATGGATTTCTGGTACTAGTGGGAAACTACAAAACAAAATGATTCTCGTAGTCTTGATAATTCTGTTTGTGTAATATCTTTAACAAATATACACCTACATACAAAAAGCTTTATCTTTTACTCCTAAATCTGCAGTTTCAGGTCAGTAAAATCTGTAAGTACTGACATTTTCAGGTTTAACATAAGGTTTTGCTTCCATCTTTTTAAGATTTCTTTTAAAATCTTATTTCTTTCAAAATCTCATTTCTTTCCCTTGCAGACACAAAATTAACTGTGTGAGCAAACAATCTGGTTGTGTTAGGAACTGAAAAGAATGAAACACCATTAGCACCTAGGGAGATGTGTTTCCAACAATCATCTTAATGAGGTGGCTTTCCTTTGAAGTTAGCCTGACCTGTGGGTAATAGTTTTACACCAGTCCCAATGCTAGGAGCAGCTTGACAGTATGTTAGTCCATTAAGACACAGTGTAACAGTCATGTTATGTGTTTTCAATTAAATGTGTGTTCTATAGATAACTGTAGTATTGCTAAGCCTGAAGAAGACTTTCAATTGTTTTGAGAATATAGGCATTTCCCTTTTTATCTAGACATAAGTCAGAAGTTCAGATATGTCCAGGTTATAAGTTTGGATTGCATGGTTAGAAAAGAATGAGTAGAAAAGCAATGCACCAGAAGAAAGGGGACTCTTCACACTGATTTATCAGTCCCTTTATACTTGTGCAGCTTTTCTCTCTCTAAACTGTCCCATTGTCTGAAAAATAATAGTGAGTAACTTTATCTCTCTTCTACAATGGCCATAACTATTCATTATCACATATCTTTACAATGTATAGATAAATTTCACATCTTTGGTTATATGAACAAACATGATGTGATCATTATTAAAACTGCAACACCAACCCATCTACTACTCTGATATTCAATGAAGTCTACCTCAGAGGAATATATTTTGTATGAAAAGAATAAACTTTTTTTCATTTTGCAATTTTTATTTTCAGCCATGAAATGTCTAAATGAAACATTTCAAAACAAGTCAGTCCAGCTAAGAATACTGCACACTGATATTTAGATTTTGAGTTTGAAAAGAAGAAAGAGAAAAAAAAAAAAAAAGGCAGAAAAAGAAAAAGAAAAAGAAAAAGAAAAAAGAAGAAAAAGAAGAAAAGGAAGAAAGAAGGAAAAGAAGAAGAAAAAAGAAAAGAGGAAGAAAGAAAAAAAGAAAAAGAAGAAAAAAGAAGAAAAAAGGAAAAAAAAGAAGAGAAAGGAGAAAATAAGAAAAGAAAAAGGAAAAGGAAAAGAAAAAGAAAAAGAAAAAGAAAAAGAAAAAGAAAAAGAAAAAGGAAAAGAAAAAGAAAATGGAAAAGAAAAAGAAAAAGAAAAAGAAAAACAAAATGGAAAAGAAAAAGAAAAAGAAAAAGAGAAAGAGAAAGAAAAAGAAAAAGAAAAAAGAAAAAAGAAAAAAGAAAAAAGAAAAAAAGAAAAAAAAATGAAGTTGCAGATCTGAAATTCATTGGGACACTTTTGAACAGTATGTTTCAATACTTTTGAATGTGGTAACTTCTGTGTTCCCTCAAGATGCCAATCACAGCTTCTGAACTTTACATTTCCTCTGCAGTTTGGGTATTTTTGCTGCCAGCTTTGCTGCCTGGTATGAGGTTATGGATGAACTTCTCACTGCTGCTTTGACAGGCATCAGGCAGAAGAATTGTGCCACCAGTTCTCTTCAGGCCATGCCACACAACAAGAGTTGACACAGATGGAAAATAAGGCCAAAATAAGGATAGAAGTGTTTTAGAACCCAGTTATTAAAGAGAAAATACAAACTAGATTTCAAAACATTGCTTGATTTATTTTTTTTTAATTGAAAAAATCCAACTGGTAAAGGAAAAACAAACAAACAAACAAACAACATGGGTACAATGTCTGAAAATTCTCTTTTGAATATAACTCACTATTTTGTAGAATTATAAAAAATAAACTTTGGAATATTTTGAACAAGAATGTGGCTCTTGAAGATGAGCTTCACTCTTGTGTTCATTTTTTAATTTTGTTAGTTGGATACTAATTTATATGTAAGAAAGGAAAGCTCTAGTTTCAGAAATTTCTGTCAGAAACTTGATTTATGCTTTGGTTTGATTTAAGATGCTATGCTTAAAGTCATTATCCATAGCTAAGATTTTAAAATGGACCTAAATCAGATAGGTGATAAAATCCATTTAAAACACAAGTTCACTTTTTTTTTTTTTTTTCTTTGAACACAGAGGAAAGAAAATTAGATGATATTTCCTGGTCCTTTAAGGAAGTGCTGGACCATCACAAGACAACTCTTTCTTCACAGAAAGCAGAAATGTAATTTCTCTTTCTTTCATAAGAGATTGGATTTTTGTAACACCACTTCAGCCAAATTAATTGGAAAACCTCCAAATCACTGGTAACACTTTTTTTTTTTTTTTTTTTTCAAATAATACTTTGTATTCTCTTGAGATAGTAAGTATCTAGTTGTCATGTATACAGTACTATGTAGAAGTAGTAGTTGATACAGTTCAGTGATAACTACATCAGCCTGTTGCCATACTCACAATAATAAACCATACCATCCAGAGTTTTACCTTACTCCTAGGTCAATATTGTATCTCCCAGATACATTACAGAGAGTTCCAAGGCCAAGGAATATCAGTATTCATAGTGTCTCTTCACAATGTGGATACATTCTGAGTATTGCAAGGATGTATTTATATTTAACTTGATGTTAAACATATCAGACATTTCAGAAATATTTTGAATGGAATGGATCTTCATATGAATTCCTTCTTCATCCAGGCTTGTTATTGTTAGCTGTCAGTGAACAGTAAGAAGATAAGAGGACTCCAGTAGGCACTACTACAGGTATGTTGAATGACTAATAATCATGCTCAGAAGCAGAATCTGCATTTTCCCTCCATTGCAGAAGATACATGTCCTATATGTGAAGAATCTACTTCTCTGTTCCATACTCAATAAAGCTAACTTAAGCAATGTCTTCTTTAGTTTCTAAAAACTTGTGTTAAACTAAAATAGCAGTATTCCTTTTTCTTTCAACCATATAAAGAAACTTAAAAACAGTAGAGGAGATTTTGATTAAATTTTCTAAGCAATATCACCTTTCGGAAAGGTAGAGACATGAAAACTTTTAGGAAGAATAGTGGAAGTTTTGGAAAACTCATTAGAAATTGAAAAGAGATTGTAATCTTAAAAGCATATTTAACATAGACTTTAAACTCTGGAAAGCTGTGAGTAATCCTTACCCACATAAGTCGTTTGTATACCATAAAGAATGAACTCTAACTATTGTAATAACTATAAAGCTCTGTTCAAACTTACTACATTATTTCAATATGTTTTATTTATTTAGCAGATTTTACCAAAAATATGTCCTATGAAAGCAAGTTAGCCTAAAAATATGTCAAGAAGAGGGGGTTTTAAAGTACCAACTTGGACTTCTATGCAGGGAACCCCCCTTCCTCCCATCCATTGTTTGCACAGATTGAAGGTCCTACTAAGCCTTCTTTTCTCAAGATGAACAACCCTAGTTTTCTCAGCCTTTTGTCAAATGTTTTGGTCTCTAAATCACCTGCGTCCCTTTGTTGGACTTGATTATGAGGTGTCTACTGTTCATATCAAGCTGCACACTATTATTTGCCAACATGGTCTACCACTTTCTCACTCGATAGGAACTCTTCATATATCTCCGCCATCATTTCTAGTTTAAATTTGTCCTTATCATGTTGGTAACCCTTCTGGCAAAGTAGGTTTTGCTCCACCTGATTTGGTGTATTCCCTCTTTCCAGCAGTCTCTGATCTTCAGCAAGGGTCCTATGGTCATAGAAAGCAAGACCCATCTGCTGACACTAGCTGCATAGTAAGTTTTTGACCCACATAATGCATTTATTCCACCTCAAACCCTTCCCCTTCACCACCAGGATTGAGAAAACACCACCTGAACCCCTATGCCCTTCACCATCTACCCCGGAGCCAAGTAGTCATAGTTAATATATTTGAGGTCTTTCCTGGCACTGTCATTGGTGCATCAGGTTTTCTGAGTGCTGAAAAGCTTTGGCAGACTTCCCACAATGTCCCAGACACACCCCTAACCAATTAGCAAATGTGTCCCAACAGGTCATGTCATCAGTTTTCCTCTCTGTCCCCCCTGCAGCAAGGGCACTGCTGTCACTTACCACTTATTCCTTGTTCCATCAGCCATCTCAAAAAATTCACTGGAGAGAGATCCCAATGCCTTCTTCATCATTGCAAGTCTTCATATGGAGCATTCCGGTATTGTCATCCAATCAAATTTAATTAAATCAGACTAATTCTGAACAGTTGGGTTGAAGGAGTAAAAGAAAGGAACTAAAATGGTGAAGAAGGGATTGATTCCTTGTCCAGAACTCGCCAAAATCCCAGCATCGTTCATCACTTCCCCTCTTCCCCTCACTAAAGCAGGACCTCTTACCCTCACTAAAGCAGGACCTCTTCAGTTATCTGCCAGTTCCTGGTAACTCAAGAAGAGTAGGGACACTTGCATGTGAAACATTGGCAATAAAGGTGGGAGATTGCACAGAAGACAACAGGGAATGGGGAACAGTAAACAGGGACTGTGATGGGAAGAGATGAAGAGTTTTCAGGAGTGAGGAGCAGGACAGAAAGAGGACAAATGGACTCAGTTACTGTCCCTGAAGTTTCCTGATTTCTTGGCACCTTTCTCCACTCTTCCCCATGCTTCATATTTCTCCCCTGTCTGCACTTAGCCAGAACTGCATACTTTTGGTGGTTTTTTTTTTTTTTTTTTTTTTTGAGTTTATTTGTTCTAGCCATGGGTGGAGGAGGCTATTTCTATGTCCAGGTGTTTCAGTTCAAGTTCCCATTGTCCTACACGGACAAAATAAATAAATAAATAAATAAATAAATAAAACAATTGTTTTCACTTGTTGCACTTTCCTGTGCACTATTTTTGTTATTTTTTAAAGATCAACAGCAGGGTTTTTTTTCAGCATGAAAAGTGTACTTGAGCAGGTACTATCTGCTCTGAGAACAACGTACCTCTTGGCCTTTTAATTTACTTTTGTTGTTCCCTTTCAATTGTCACTCTCACCCAGTCTGTCACCCTGTTGTTTTGTGGGTACATAAGACAAGGCACCTTGATATTTAATCACTTGCTGCAGTGCACAATAGTTAATTGTCTCAGCAGAGGATGTCAGCTATATGTTACCTTGCAAAACAGGGCTCCAGATACCTTATCGCTGTTCTTGGGTGTGCTCCAGACAGTCCACTCCAGCAGAATAACGACACGTAGGAAACAGACACAGACAGATAATGACAATCTGAAATGTCAGAAATCAAAGGAACCAATAAACTGAGAACACTGCATAAACAAGCCGGTTTTGGTCTAAAATCAAATTGCCTTACCAACCAATCACTGAAGACAGTGATCCAAACTGCAGCATAAAAGAGATTGTGGAGAGTTGGCATTAGACTCTCAGCAGGCTTTGGGACTGAAGCCAGAGACATTTTTAGTATTAGGTGGCAAGTGCTTAACTTGGGCAGACAGACAAGATTTGTACTAGGTTGACTTTATATGGTCTGTTGCAAGAGAGTTGGATGAAGAGGCATAAAGGAAGATAGAAATTAGATTGAGTAGCTCATTTGTTCCCTTAGTAGGGACTAGTGAGTTGTCATACAACACAGTGAAGTCAGGAAGAGCATGGAAGAATTGCTTGCTTACATCAACAAGCATTGGAAGCATTGGTCAAACACTGGAAGGGGCTGCCCAGAGAAGTGGTGGGGGTCCCCATCCCTGGAGGTGTTTAAAAGATGTGTGGACATGGGATTCAGGTGCACTTTAGGTCAGGGTGATGGTTAGATCTGATGATTTTGAAGGTCTTTTCCAACCTAAATTATTATATGTTTTTATGAAAAAACAATTTAATAAAGGAGGCAGTGGAGAATCGGTTAAGGCAAGAGTCCCACAGCAAATGATATGCTAGGTGTCCTATATCTAGCAAATAAACAAATGTCTGCACAAATCCTATTGCCTAAAAGATAATAGGAAGTGCTGGAGGTTGGAATCAGGGTGTATCTTTAAAGATAGTTACAGCTTTATCACTCTATAACTGTTTTTCGTTTGTTTGTTGTTGTTGTTTTATGAAAATGATGAGATGTAATTTATGAATATAGAAACCTCCTCAGTAGGCAAGACATGAAAATGTGGGTCTTGTACAGATCTCTGTGTCCAAATTCAAATCTATGCTATTCTTATCTGCCTTAGAATTTGAATGAAGTTAACATGAGAGATGATTTATATCTTTCAATGATAATTAGAGGTTGTCAGATTATTTACTTCAATAACACTTTGTGTGAAAATGTGAATTTTATTCCCATTGAATTAATTGAAAGTATGACTTGGAAACATAGAGTATCTATGATTGTAATTTGTATACACTACCACAAAAAGCAAACCATATCTTAAAACACATGCTCACTTTAGTGGATGTATCAGGTAGTTGTAGACAGTAGGAATCATATGTAAGAAACAATGCTGAGATGACTTCAAAGAGATGTGACCATGATATTTTAATTATAAAAACACTTTTTTAACAATGGTTATAGCTTCTTTTTTTTTTAAATAAAAATAAAAATAAAAAATAAAACTATCTGGCTAAAAAAGAGCCTACAGTACAAACTTAATAACTCAGCAATTTTCAGATGAACATTGGAAGCCAATATTTTGTTTCAGTATAAGTGTGGACTTGCGTTCATTTTAATAAGAGAAATTTTTAAGGTTTGGAATCATAATCTCAAAGTTAAGTGTAAGGATGAGCAAAAATACACTAGAGGAGGTTTTCAAAGTCTGGATTTTTTGTCCTGATATTCCTGAATTTCTTAAGATCAAAATAAAATATCACCTTCACCTTTGTGCATTGGTTGATAACACACAGTCCATGATTAAAGTAATTCATATATATTAATATAATTTTCACTGAATTTATAAGGCACTAATACTGAAAAAAAAAAAAAGCTCAATTCTGTCTTATATTTATCAGTAAAATTGCTATAAAGCAGGCTAAAATAAAAGATGAAAGGAGGTATTTGCAGGTTGTATGAACAAGATTAAGAAAATGACAATATAAGTCTACTTTTCCCCCATAATAAAAATTGTACATAAATTAAGATCATTCATCATCATCATGTAGCCAGTTAAAGTTCTGCACATATGTAAGAATGAGCTATAAGCTCATAGGTTTTTAAGGCCAGAAAAATCATTGAAATCATCTTGTCTGACATACATTATAACACAGACCATAAAACCTCATCATGTTTCTTTTCTTCATACTATTAACATACCTGACTTTAAAGAATTCCAATAAATAGCAGAACATTTCTATAAAACTCTTCAATTCCCTCCCTCCCCCCTTTTTTTTAATGGAGTAGGTAGTGGTTTATGCTCTAGACTGTGGGGAAAGTTTGCGCTATTTATAATCTTCACTGAAAGTGTTATAACTCTATCTCTCATTCCAGACCTTGCCTTCAGGTTAGATGAAATTGCACAAGTCTTTCTGTCATTAAACTAATGAGTTTAAGTTTGCAAAAGCATGTTTTATGGCAGGCAATGAAGCATAACACCTGATTAGTTGATTCCTTAGAAAGGAAGCTTTTTGATCATGGTGGTGGTGTTTTTTCCTTTTTTTTTTTTCTTTCCTTTTTTTTTTTTTTTTCTTTCTCTTCTTCTAGTTGTAAATGTAATTCAGATTTCAATATTAGAGCCAAGCTTAACAGTTTACTGTGTGGTTGTACTGGAAATTGTAAATCAATGAAAAGATGTTTCTTTTCTAAGGAAAACAGTCATGGCCACTTTGATCAGTTGGATCACAGCAAACATATCCTCAATGCTAATCATAGCATTATAGAATGGCTCGGGTTGGAAGGGACCTTAAAGATCATCTAGTTCTAACCTCCCTGCCATGGTCCAGGGATGCCACCCACTAGATCAGTGTTCCCAGGGCTTCATTCAACCTGGCCTTGAACATCTCCAGGGATGTTCAACCTCAACCACATCACATCATCCACAACCTCTCTGGACAACATGTTCCAGTGCCTCACCACTCTCCGAGTGAAGAGTTTCCTCCAGACCTCTAATCTAAATCTCTCCTCTTTTAGTTTAAAACCATTTCCACTTGTTCTGTCATTATCTGACTGAGTAAAAAGTTGCTCTCCATCTTTTACATAAGCCTCCTTTAAGTATTGAAATGCTGCAATAAAATCACCCTGAAAAAAGGAAAGCTACATCTTTACCAATGCAGAGCTTCCAAAAGTCTCTGAATCAGATCATCAAAACCTCACAAGACCATAATAAAAATCATGACATTTTAATATACCATACTTGTGTAGTGTATATGGAATTTGTTATTGAATCATGCTCTAAATATACATTCTTATCTGATCTAGAAAGAAAGAGAAGTTACCATGAGTTCTAATTTTTACATTTATACATTCTAGATCTGTTTATACAAAGGATTTCTTGTCCAGTGGGTGGTGGCTTCTATTAAGATGTTTTTATACAGTAACAGTCTTCATTACAGTCTCTATTCAAAGAAGCTCATTACACTTCTGGTTTTGTGCATTATGCACATGTTGAAAAAAAAAAAAAAATAGTTGTCTGTAAGTCTGGCCATGATCTTTCTTACTTTTCAGGAGCTACTGAGATGTTGGAAATAAATCAAATGCAAAGAAATTAAATCATATTTTTTTTCTATTCTGACACTTTTTTTTCTTACATGGAAACAAAATATTTTTTTTTAAGAAATGTCCTGTTATTGAAAACGAAAACAGAAACAAGAAAAAAATCTGCAATTCTAGAGCAGAAAAGCAAAAGTATTATGACTAGTATTGACTGAGTAACACCATCAATAATGGGGTGCGTGTTTCAACATCTCTTGCTGGAGGGATCTATCAAAAGCCTGCTGTGGCAGGGTAGCTCTTCAAACAGCCTGCAGCTCTATAGAGCTGACACTAGCTGTAGTTAACACAAGTGGTAGCTGACACTACTGCTAGCAGTCAGCTTGAGAAGGTCAAGATAGATGATCTTTTCAGATCTTTTCAACATGAATGCTAGATTATACATGGTAAAGTATGGTTATTTTTATCACCACAAGAAAACTTGTATAGGAAGCCAGTTCCCATACTGACTTTGTGTTTAAAACTTCTGTTCTTTGCAAACCTTTTTCTTTCCTATTACTTTGATTTCAGTGCTTCTGTTTATATGGTCAGGGGACAGAATGTTCCTAATGGTAACTAATTTATTTTCTCTGTTATCTTTCTCAATTAAGCTTTTCCTACAAGGGCTCTAGATTTCTCTCCTAAGCAAGACCCTTTGATAGCCTTAGTAAAAACATTAAACACTGTTTTGTGCAGACACCAATTTTAAGGAGCTGTTATCTCTAGTTTCTGTATAAAGAAGCATAACCAGGCCCCTTCCTGATCTTATCAGCTCTATATAGTAGATCTTCACTCCTGCACTAGTTGTGTTTCTCTTCGGAAACTGTAGTAAGAGGTACGAAAGTGCCTATTTTAGCAGTCATGTTCTGACAGCCATGCCATCTGTGGAGGGAGCTCTTCTCAATATCTGCTGTATATCAAGATGTCTTTAAAATCCTTCAGTCTTTTGGGCTAATTTGGAAAGCAATGAGAACTTCCAAATATTTGGATCCAGCTGTCACCACTCATGCAGGGTGACCTCACTGTCAGAGTTATATTAAGAGCTACTCTGAGCTAACTCCAAATGAGATGGTAAGTCTATATGATATAAGTCAGAGTTTATAGAAAGAGAAAAATCCTTCATTAGGGTAACTAGTAAAGATGGAGAAAAAAAAAAAAAAAAAAAAAAAAAAAAGAAAGATTAAAAAAAAAAAAAAAATTTCCTTTAATAGAGTCAACATACTTCAAAGCTAAATGCAGGCTGAAAAAAATTGCCCTGAATGTAATAATATATGAGAATTGGTTGGAATTGGTTGGACAGTGAGGAAAAGGTAGCTGGTACCTTGTAAAGCAGAAGACTGTTTCAAGTGGAGAGTCATTAAGGTGTTTATCTTGCTATCAGAAACAAGGAAAGGAAGTATTTATAGCCTGTAAAAGATAAGATTCCAGCATGGAAATGGGAGAGAGAAGATAGCACATTAAAAAAAAAAAAAAAAAAAAAAAAAAAAAGCAACTTTAACCAAATCCATGATAATTATTTTCTTGTTGGCCTGCTGACTACAAAGCTGAAATTGTACTTTAGTCAGGTTGCAGTGTGCTTTATGATACAGTAATCAATATTATGGAACATGCAGATATTAATGTGGCTTTAACTTGTATAAATCCTTAGTTTTGACTTAAATTGTATATTAAAATGTGAGCTGAAATTGGTTAATTCATTACTCCTGTAGATGTTGAACAATACTGACATAAATGTTGGCAAGTTGTTTGTTGCCAAGCTGCAAGTTATTTGTTACCACCACCATCAGGGCTTCATGTTTTGATAAGAAGCGTTCAGTGATCTAGTATACAAACATGAACATGAGGTTTTATTTTTGTGAAGACCTTTACTAATATACTGAACACTATCCAGATTTGAGTGGTACATGACTTTCCTGAGTGAACTCAGTTTCTTTGACAAAGGGATTCTTCAACAAATAGTGATAGACAATACAAGAAGAGGTATTTGTTATGCAGATGACAGAATAAGGCATGTGACTGAAATTCTTCCACTCCAATACATAATAACTTGGTTGCAGGAATTCAGGAATGCTCAGGGAGTTTTTAAGTAATATACATTTAAGGATCATTCCAATGATTTTTCTGTTCAGCGTAGGTTTTGTCAAGAACAATTTTTACTTTGCCATTTGTAAAGGAATTAGTTTGTAGAGTTAGTTCATCCATCGTACATGACTCTCTGCAATGATGAATCTATTGCTTTTCCTGTCCCTTATTGCTTTTTTGATGTTCTATATCTTTCCTGGAACTGATACATAAACTAATCTGCAGTGACAGTGAAGGATTATTCTTTCTATCTTAGATCACTAGGAAGAGTCTGTATGTTTGTACTCTCTTTTCTTACTCTCATATCTTTATTAAGAAGATTTGACACTATTTACATCTTTCCTGTATTAATAGAGAAGCCAATCATTTAACAACTGGTAAGACCATCGCAGTTAGGATCTTCAGCAAGAGGATCCACCTGAATCACCTGTTTATTTTTTTTGTCTTGATGAGCTATTTCTGGGTCCAGACACTTAATTCATTCTGCAGCTTCTTGAGATACCTACTGAAAGCAATGTTACAAAATGATAATACATTTCTAGCAGTTGTTTACTAATTCCTTCTAATCTATGGTTTTAGATTATTTAATATAGGTCTTCACAGCTTACCTTTTAAAATTTAAGTGGCAAGAAAAAGGTACTCCTTGGGGCATTAGAGCTGCTTTTATATTTATGGTGACTGACCTAAACAAAATAGGTCAAAAGACTATGACTAAAGCAGGAATTTTCTGTGCAGTCCAGCAGTATTGCTGCTAAGCTCCATACAAATTATGTCAGTATTCTCATTTCCATTTCCTGCTATTAAAGCATATAGAAAAATTTGGGTTACAGAATAAGCCTAGCTGTCAGACACCTGTCTGCTTTGCAGCTAGTTACTGTATGCATTAGTTGCTTTTAGCAATTGATAATATTACAGATGTTGAAAATACTAATGCTCAATCTTCCTTTGCTTTTAAGTTGTATTTGGTTTTAAACTTTTCAGACAAAGCTTCTTGGCAGTCATGATACAAAATACTGCTACCATCTTTTGTCAGGATTTCAGTATTGCCTGTATGAATTATGAAGTGTGCATTGACAACAAGATCAGATTTGACAAAGGTTATACTGCTATATTGCTTGTGAGTGTTCCAATAACTAGCTTAATCTGTGATGTTACTTTTCAATTTGCATCCTTATTGACATAGCACCTGTCTCTGTAGCTAGTGAAGCCTGAGGATATAATCCTTTAAAGCATTGTTTAATCAGTGTGAGGCTTCATGAAAGGCTTTTTATCACTGCCAACTTGATTAACAAGGCATACCTGTTGTGACAGTAGTCACAACATTAAGATTTCCAGATTGTTTAAACTTGTGATAAACTTCAGTGTAAACTCTCGAATAGTGAAACCTCTGACAGTACTAGTAAAATAGTGCTAGATCATCCTAAGGAACAAACTACTACTGATGTTTATAGTTAATGTTGTCGTTTTCCAGAAAGCTTTGTTAGAGGTATCTGACCGTATGCCAGTGACAGCTTGTGTAGATATGTGAGGCATTTTAGCCAACACTGTTTTCATCCCTTTCCTATCTGGGCATAAATGTTCTTTCAGTGGATCAACAACACCATTAGTTAACTCAAGATTCCAATAAAACTGCCAATACAATAGCTGTTCATGATGTGATATTATGGCACCACTGGATGGAATTTTAAATTAAAATCCCTTGGGTGTTTTACCTTCTGAAACCTATAATACTTTTCTTTTGATGTGTTGATTTAGAACCTGACCTACAACAAGAATTATAGGACTTTCAGAATATGGTAAATGAAGAAGATGAGTGCAAAATTGAACTGACAAGTTTAAACGTGTCAATGTTCTTGTGTGCAATGGCAGCAGCTGGTTAGAAGAGTTGTCCTGAAAAGAAGTGGTTCTCCAACCAAAAAATATCTGATAAAAGAGAAGAATAATTTCTTTTTGGCACCTACCTTTGAAACCAACCACATTCTCCAAGAGAATAAAATTAATTTTCTTTTCAGTAAAAAATTGCTTATGTTACTAAAAATGTAGACTAGGAAATAGTAATAGAAATATTCTGAAAGTATACTTTATAAAGTATTTGGAAAAAGCTGCCTAGCAAGGGTAGAAGCAAACAGTAAATGAGTAAATTAATAAATCAGCTAATGAGCTATTTACATACTAAGATGTAAATACAAATGATAACAACAGAAAAGTACCTGGAAGAAGAAGAATCTACAAGGACTTCAGATTTTTAAATATGTTCTAAACAAGATGGATCATATGTTCCCTCACTGATCACATATATATTTAATAGATATGGTCTATCTTCTCTGTATAGGTTTTTATTCTATTCAGATACTTTCAGTATCTAGCTAAGCAATCCAGTTATATACAATGCATTCACATAACAAATCACATCTCCACATTTATGGCTGTTGCCCCAGAAAATTTGATGTCTGTTTTGATGAATATAGGGAGTTTTCATGATTCATGAAAATGGAAGAGGTCAAAGCTTACTTTTTTCACATCCATGAAGTCTGGAAAGACTAAAATAAGAACAGTTCAATAAAGTGTAAAATTGTGTGTTTTATCCAGGAAAACTTTACAATACACATGAACTTCTGTATTGCTTGAAAGCAGAATAGACTGTTCAAACATTATGCATAAAAATCATAGAAAAGAAAATGGAAAAAGACAAGCTAACCAGATCTGTTGTTGAGGACTACTTGTGGATGATATTTTAAACTATGCATTAACATAATCAGTCATCTTGGGTTATTTCTGAACCGTTGCTCACTTTTTTTTTTTTTTTTTTAATAATCCCTTTGGGACAGACTATATTTCTCAATACATCTGGATAGTATGAAAGCCATAATGTGCAACAAGTATTATAAGAATCTTAATGGATTAATATGATTTGAGTGTATAGAATAAGGTAAAGGAAAGACAGAAAAGTTCTCATGAGCGTTCAGTTGCACAGTTAAAAAGTAAACATTTAAACATATTCCCTAAGAAAAGTACATTATATAAAAGCTTGTTAAATAACTGAGGCAATTTATGTAAGTGTTGTTATGGTTATGGTTATTATTATTATCATCATCATTAAGCACACACAAAAACAGACTGTATCTAAACATCCACCATGTCTATTTTTTACACATTCCATAAGACTGATGCTCACAATTACTGGACATATTGAATTTCTTCAGGACATGTCTTCTATTATTAGAATTTGCAGTGAGCACAGAGATAAATGTTTTTAACAATGAAGTTTGTGAGCTAAACTACTGTACATCAGATCAAACATTCCTCCACTGTGATGGATGACTTCCTTTCAGCTCTAAACTTCTGAGGCTGTTCTGTTTATTTCATTTCAAGCTCACTTTAATCCACACTTGAAGGAGCCAAATCTATATTCAGCGTTGTGACTGCACTGTGTTCTTGTCAGATCATTCCCTTTATTTTGTTACTGATGCTATTTAAAGGTTCTCTGCTAGAAAACTCAGAATTTGAAAATGCATACATGTTAATTTTACATTCTGTATGCATGCTCTGTGATAAAAACCAAATGTTTCTGTAGCTAATAACCACATAACATGTATTATGTTCCTCTGGCTAAAGATCCCTTTTGCATTAGGTAAAATATTATATTAACTGGTCAGATTAGGTCGTCAGATTAGGTCATCAGATTAGATCAGCAAGCATTTATTAAAATAATTATTATTGTTATTATTATTATTATTATTCACTGTTGCTGTCTTGAAAGTTAGCAAATAAGAAAGAGGATGTATTTGTACTAATGCCTTCTTTCTTTCCATCTCCAAGTTTGCGCCAATTGGCCTCTATATATTCAGAGATTTGTGAAGAGCCACAGCTTTCATCATCAGCTGTAGCTGAAAGCATCTATTTTTCAGTGGAAATCCTTTAAATCTGCTGCCAAAATGACACTAGGAAAGGAGAAATCCCTATTATCTTCAATTGACCATCCTATATCAGACACAAAGCCTTGAGCACTAGCCAAAACTAAAATATTTCCCTGTTGTATTTGTGTTTGGTAGTGTTTGTGATAGATATGATCATAAAACAACAGAATTCAGTTTTCACCATCTCACCATTCCCATCTGTATGCTCATCAGTAGCAGCTAAGTAAAAGGCTACATTTAGCAGCATGATTCAGATCCTAAGCCACTGGAATGATGTTTTGGTCTCATAAGCACATTAGGCAGCTTTATGGGATTTGCATTTAACAAAACTGTAAGGAGATTAATTACTGTTCTTTAAGCCACTGGAAAGTAATGTAAAATCAATTACTTTATTATTGGCTAGGCCAGACCACATGGTAGCAGGCAGGACAAAAATCAAATGAACACAGAACTCTAACTCTCCTATACAAGTTCCCATTACCAAAGACTTTTCAGATATGTGGAGATGATCATGAAACATGGGATAATGATGATTAATTTTTAACAAGGGGACATTTTTGGATTTCAGTGTTGATAAGGCCTTTGCAGCACTACAGTGGCATTTCCTATTTCACTGAAGACTGCTGAAAAATTCTGCAGATAATGAATAGGGATCCAATATTTTCTCCCTACAGATAAACAGCCATGGATTTATCATTTGATAATCAATGCATAACTCAGTGACAACAATTCAATTTGTCTGCATCTATTACAAAGCTTACAGTGTTTGCACTGTACTGTGTTTCACAAAGCATTTTAAACAGTTCATCATAAAGAATCAAATGAGAATTTGCTTGTGGATTTTTGAGAATAGGGTTGAAAATATTTTCTGGGGTTTTACGTAGGGGTACGACTGTAAAATCACTAAAGCTATAAACAACCTGCCAACTTATGTTCATTTTTCTCATTTGTCTGATGTCCTCCTTCTTCCATGGATTCTTTAGAGTACAGGATATTTTATAGTGACTTAGAATGGCAAATCACACATAGTAGAGACATACCATGGTGCAAGTCTGCTTGCCTGGGACAAAGACATACACTTCCAGCTGCAGAAAACAGGATAATGTCTCATTAGTTGGGAAGGAGACAGAGAGCAGCTACAGTATTGTGAAAGTGGCATTTTTGTGTCGATTGCTAGAGGGAAGATAAGAGGGGGTAAATCTAATAAACCTAAGACTGCTGTTACTATAATGTCTGTTAAATTCTTTAGAGTATTTCATGATCAATGACTCCAAATCCAAGTATTTGGTGACCCATCAGGGAGTCTAATTCTTGGTGTAGAATTTATATGTTAACTGGAAAAGGAGTCCTGCTGTGCTTTATCTTATTTCATTATGTAACCCCATAATATGAATTAGGGAAAGGATGCTTTCAACCAATATTTTTTAGAGAAGAGCTAGGTCCACAAACATAGCTACTACATGTGTTCAAAGATGGTTGAGCTGTAATTGTACACTGTTCTGACCAATGAAAAATTATTCTCAAAGCTTGTCTGGTTTTAGGCATTCTAAATCATTCAGCCTGATTTATATCAACTTATTTATTTATATATTTATTTACTTATTTATAATTACATGGAAGAGGGGGGACATCATTACAGCAGTTCATAAATATTGTTGCCCATACTTATTTAATATGATAAACTTTATTTTCTGGATGAATAGATCACACATGTTGTTATCTTCTTGAATAACATTACTATCAGTACATGGATAAAAATAATATACCTGTTGGCAGTAGGAACAAAATATCTCTTCATGGCATTCAGGTCATAATATGAAGTAAATATATCCATTAATAGAAGGCTCAACAAAAGTTATATTTACTTCTAAAGGGGTAAAATGTACTTAGCAAATCCTGAACCTTGCACAGACACATTGAACTGAGATGAATTCTCACTAAATTAAAGGGGGGGGGGGGTAGAACAATATAATAAATGAACTACATTTAACTAATTAATATAATTTTGTAATCTTCAGGTAAAATAGAGCCATAAAATGTAAATATGTAAATCCCTTCAGGAAATTCACACACCTCACTGACTTTCAAAATAATTTTGTCTTCCAGTGTAACAAAAGCTTATAAAACAGGGCTGATTGATCCTAAATCAGGTGAGCATTTGTCTGGGAAAACAATTGAGATAACCACAAAAGTAAGGCTTGAGGAACAAAAAAGCTGAAGAACAAATACTCCATGGGAAGTTTGTTATGAAAAAAGAAACTATGCTCTGCTCTTTTACAGGAAAATAAATTTTCATGTATTGTGAATGTGAAGGAATGACCAGATTCTGTAGCTACATCCAAACAGGTCAGAGTGTGATTCTGTTGTGCACTAGACATCAATGGAGACTCCATAAGCTTGCTCACATGGACACCTCATATGTTCTCTCATCTGGACATTGGAAAAAAAAAAATGAGTGCAAACAATTATGTAAGAACTTCTGGTGAAATAAACCAACAAGCTGTTTTTGCCTCTTCTCCATTTTCTCAAATCAAAATACTCAAATAACAAAGCAGTGATTAGGGAGAAACTGCTCATGGGTCAGGAATGTGACTGTCTGCTTTTAAGATAAGGCTTGGCAAAATTCTGGCCAGAGTCTTGGCACACTGAATTAGATAGGAATCTAAATGTGTCCATTTACAGCTGGTCTTCAAATACTTGTCTGATGAGAGAACTTAGTGAAATTTCCCATTCAAGCTGCTAAGTGTCATAACAGCCTGAATACCTAAGAATGATGTCTTGTAGGTAGCAAACCCTACAGGAAAAAAAAAAAGAAAAAAAAAAAAAAGAAAAAAAAAAAGGAAACTCAGATTACTTAGGTTTTGGTCACTTACTCACTTACTGAATAATCATCTCCTGACTAATCCTCCATAAAACTCAAGTTTCAGTGGTTTTCTTTTACCTCCTTCCTGACTGGAAAGTTATATTCTTCCAGACAGGAAGCAGGACCAATCTTGTGACATACACAATCATGAACGAACATAGCCAGCATTTTGAAAAATGAGCAGCAACAAAAGCTCACTCCAAGGTTATGTACATTTTTTCCTGTAAATTATTCCCTCATTTCCAACATATTTCTATGAAAGACAGTATAAAAAGTGTTGAAAGAGATATATGGTATCTGTTTAGAAGAGAACATGCTGATAAGGAGTGACACATGTAATGTCAAAGGCATTTCTTCTTAGCTCACTGCCTCCCTTTTTTCTAGTTTCATCTCCTCTCTTAGCTGAAATGTGACTAAAAACAATGATTAACATGTCATAATGCTCTATCGTTCACTGTTCACCTTATTTTTGTTGTCTGCCCACATAGATGCATGAAGTTGTGGTGGGAAAATGGTAACTCAGTGAGGCTGAAGTTATTACCCATTTAAAAGATGAGCATCATGCTTTGATGTTTACTCCATGTGAGGATCTGTAAGTAGAGAGAGAGAGAGATGAGTGAGCACATCAGTGAGTGTGCAGTATAAGCTTGTAAGTATGTACAGTATAAGTTTGTAATCATCAGAAGGCTTATTTTTGGTGGGATGGGTGACAACATATATATTTGGCAGCACAGTTTGCCTCCTTAGAAAACTGTTTGTAATGCTATTATTAAGCAGCATTAAACACTGAATGATTCTGCCTATCTGCAATATAAAACATTCATGAAAATTTCATAAGTCCCTTTTTACAGCAGGCTTACTAAGTAGACTCTATGCAACTGCATTATGGTTACATTTGCAATTTTACAGTTAAAAATATATTAGTGCTTCAATTATTAATCCTAATATGCAGGCTGATAAAATAGCCTGCAGAGCAGGCAAGCTCTCAATAAGAAAAGGTAAAATATATCTGGAATAGAAATAATCAATCTCTTCCCCTTTGAAGAACTTAAGAATTTTTCACTAAAACTGGATTCATATACATTCTATGAATTCTTTCATAACAGATTGACTAGTTTATCCTCAGTCCCTCCCTAAGGCATACTTAACTGGGGAAGATCACTACCAAATTCTCATCATCTATGGGAGATGCCAAGGAGGAACTGTTCATCCTGTGCCTTCACATAAGAGATCTGCATTCTGCCTTTATGAACAGTGAAGTTCCTCTACTTCTTTGTCATTAGGAGCACTGCTGAAAAATGGTAGGAGAGCATTTGCCCCAATTTGCACAA
This sequence comes from Heteronetta atricapilla, assembly GCA_011075105.1. Classification (NCBI taxonomy): domain Eukaryota; kingdom Metazoa; phylum Chordata; class Aves; order Anseriformes; family Anatidae; genus Heteronetta; species Heteronetta atricapilla. The sequence continues at coordinate 69,157,268 of CM021733.1, forward strand.
CTGTATATTCGTGCTGTAGAAGAGTATCTGATCTTTAGTCTGGTGACTAAAAGGCAGGCAAATACATTTTTAAGGACTTACTTCAACTCACAGAATAAAAAAATAATAACAATTAAAAAAAAAATCTAAAAAAGAATCTGAGATACATTCAGACAGTGAGTCACTTAGGTGTAATGTGTGAGTAGAGCTATAACCATGAAGTGTGCAGACTTGTACCAAAGACTTCCTGCTGTCTAGCTCCTCCTATATCTCAGAGAAATGGTCACTAGTAAATAATGATTAACCAAATGATTCTACCATGACTGTATATTTTAGTAAACAGCTGCTATCCGGAAGTGAAAACAACTCTAATTACTTAGATTTAAGTGGACCAGAGATGTCCTTGCATTTACAGTACTTTTGAAGACAATGTCTGTAACATATAGACAAACCAAAAATCATTTTTCTTATAATGTTTCAAGTGGAAACAGGAGTCAGAGACTCAGGAGATCATTGTCTACTGCTGTTCCTCTTTCACGGTTTTCTTGCAGCTGTCTCTGTGTCTACCTGATATCTCTTGCCTTAATTTTAGACTATAACCTTTGTAGGGCAGACTGTCTTATAAGCATTTGTAAAGGTGACTTCTTTGCTAACAAATAAAATTATCTTGGGTTAAAGTCAGTCCTCAGGCTGAAGTACACAGCAATACTCCCACCTAAACTTTCTCCCTTCCCCCCTCAGTGTGGAAACATCCCAGACTTTTGCCACTAGGAAACATCCCAGACTTTGCCATCTCTTGGAGCAGCCCCAGACAGCATCTAAACAATTCCCACATGGCACAAACCAAAACTACATGCAAATGTATGTCCTGATAACTAAATAGCTGTGGGGGTGCATTCAAGCTTGAGTGTATAGACACTGTAGGAGGTGCTCCTACTGCACCATGGAGCGCTGACATATGTTTGGCCTTCTTTATTTTATATGGTGACATACAATGAAAGCATTGATGAGGTTTAGAATTTCTGTTTACTAGTAAGCAAGTCAAAAATTCCTGCTGCTTCATCAGTAGTATCTGTATCCTTGTTTCAGGGCAGAAAGATGTCCCTACTATTTAAAAGGTAAATCAGATGATCTCAGTTTATTTCTCCCATGATTCTGGAATCCTACAGTCATTGAACTGCATGCTGTGTTCTTAGAATCATAAAATATCTTGAGGTGGAAGGGCCTCACAAGGATCATCAAGTGTAACTCCTGGCTCCACACAAAACTACCTTAAAAATCAGAACATATGTCTGAGAGCATCATGAAAACTCTTCTTGAACTCTGACAGGTTTGGTGCTGTGACCTGGGGAGCCGGTTGCTGGTGTGTTTGTATGATTGCTTCATATTGATACATATCCTGTGCATCTATCTAGTCTTCTGTTCTTGTCACAGCTGTTTCTGATCACATTTCTACTAAAGGGAAGATACTAACATCTATCTTATTTTCTTGATCTCCCATGGAAAGAAATGCCTTGATTCACTCTGAGTACCAAATATATTAACCAGCATGTCTTTCCTCTTTCCCATAGACAGACAAAAGAATTCCATCATCAAACTAGTGCCCAGTGTAATGAAGTTCTTTGACCTCTCTAAATCACCAAAAACTAATTATTATGGATAATTCAGATATGAATGCAAACTTTGGGATCTTTATTTTAACTGAATTAGAAATCTCAGATTCCCTGTTCTCTTTTCTTGGGTGGAATTTTGCCTGTGAAAAGTGAAAAATGAAGCAGTCATTCTAGTCATTATCTTCCAGCCATATAGTAGATTATAAGAAATTGAAAATATGTCATTTTCAAGAAAGAACTTACTGAGCAATTGAAGAAACGTGGCAAAAGTTAAGATTAAGTCTCTTTATCATTGATAATTTGTAAACCAAAATAAGGTTCTTTCCTTTTGAAATTATATTTTTATTCAAGCAACAATACTGTGTTCTGATCAGTGTTATGGAGACCTATTCAGAGATTTCAGTGACTACTTCCAGTTTTCTGTTAATATATTTAAAAATCGTTAAAACGCCATAGTCTAAAAGTTATTGGAACAAGATGGTTAATCAATCTAAAATATTGATAGTTCTATTAATATAAACATTTTATATGTAAAATTGTGCAATGTACAAACATAGACTGTTCATCAAAACTGAAAGGATTTTTTTTCCCCCCAGAAAAATACTCATGTAATTTTGAAGTGAATTTCTCTTTTCTCTTCTGCTGTTCTGGTTATCTTATAACTTCAAGTGGTCCTAGTGATCCTAGAAAGAAAGGAAGAAAGGAAGAAAGAAAGGAAGGAAGGAAGGAAGGAAGGAAGGAAGGAAGGAAGGAAGGAAGGAAGGAAGGAAGGAAGGAAAGAAGGAAGGAAAAAAGGAAGGAAGGAAGAAAGAAAGGAAGAAAGAAATAGGGAGTTATGAAGCTACATTCAGCAATTTTTGTTGAGGATTATTATAACATGCACTTTTGTACTCAACAGCATATGTTCTTCAATTTTTACACAATCTTTTCATGAAGGAGAATAAGCTTTGTGATTTATCACCCAATCAAAACTAAGTTGCACACCTAGCAAGATGAATATTTATGAACTTTTCACTGTCTAGATTCTTATCCTGTACTGAATCTAGTAAAAATACATTGGCTTATACAAGCTGAGAATGTGTCCTTAGTACAGGAAATCTTATAAATGATATTTTGCAAGCCATAAAGAAACTAAAGCTGAATTTTTCATTCTGAAGTATTGAGTCAGTTATGTTACTAATATAGCTATAAATATCATAGAAGTCTTATCTTATGGATCTATTATAACTCTTTTAATACCACAGGTTTTGTCATTCTCTCCCCAAAAGTAATACTAAAGCAAGAACTTTGCTTCTGAATGTAAATAAGACTGCACAACATGTTGTGGAAACCTCCCGTGTTTAGCTAATGTGTCCCAAAAGAATGTGAATTAGGGTTAAAAATAAAAAATAATGTGCTTAGGAAAGAAAGAAGTAAATGTTTCTACATAACTGGTTTTGGGTATACTTGATGTGGTTTAAGTCATCTGAAATTTAGTGGTGACTTTGTTTAGTATCTAAATATTCAGACATCAGTAATATTTTAACTGTATTGAATGGTTATAATTATACCTGCCTTTTTTTTTTTTTTTTCATTTAACTTTAAATACGCATTCCAGATTTCATTTCTTACTGTTCTGCATACTGGTAAACAGACAACGGAGGGCTTGAAATACTGTCAAATCTGATAAATAGATCTACTGAGAAGTAGCATATTCTTCAGTTTTGAAATATACCTTTGAACACAAGAAGGGCAAGCACCAAGCAATCTCACTTACAAAGATGATTCTGCACACAAAACCCCCTTCGTAAAAAGCAATAATTTACAATAAAATATATTTACTGCTGAGCAACCAGACAAAAATAAATAAATAAATAAATAAATATGGCCATTGCAGTCAAAACCCTTTAACTTTTGCCTAAATTGTTTAAACACCTATTTCTAAAAACCCAGGGGGTTGGGGGAAAATCAAATGAAATTCTGTCTCAAAAAAAAAAAAAAAAAAAAAAAAAATGCCTGGCATATGTCAAAATTATATCCCAAGAAATATAGTGAGATAGATTATAAGAGAAATGATCTCTACACTTTTGTAGCCAATTGGTGTTGGCTACAGCTCAGGTATGTGACAGTAGGTCACAAACTTGAATTGCCCTGCTGAAGTGCTGACTTGGTAGAAAAATCTAAACTTCAGTTAGTGCCAAACTATTTCCTCCAGGTAACAGCCATTTATCCATTTGCACGCTCTGCACACCCTCTATTCTGTAAAGCTGCATGCTTGTGTCAGTATCTCCACAAACCACAGTTAAGGGACAGAAGTTAATTAATTGATTTATGTTGAAAGTGTTTCCTAGTAAAGAATTGAAATGCAGGATTTATAGTTTTATTTTTTCCAGTACATATTGTGGCATGTTTATCATAATCCCTTTGAAAGTTATCAAAGCAATCTTTATTTACAATGAAATTGTTATTTGCTTATAAAAATTTCACAGCACGAGACCTTTCCTTGGTCTTTTCCAAAGTCTTGGGAGAACAGTACTTGCCCATAAGTTAAATACAGCTTCTTTAAACAGTCCAGCTTCTTACAAGAGTTTGCTTTCATATCTGATTGAGTAATGAACAGTCTGCAAGTTTTGTGGATAAGAATGTACAGTATTTTCTTTTGGAAAGTATATTTTGTAAGGATCAAATGTCTGGACTGAAGACAGAAAAAGGAAAGTAAGACAGAATATCATCAGGAAGGGCCTAACTAAAATATCTGATTTGCTTTCTTCTCTCTATTATACATATATATATATATATTAAATGAAGTCTAAAGTCTCTGTGTTAAGTGCTAAGTAGATTTTTTTTTTACATTTGTTTTTATTTTTTTATGAAGCCACATTTTACAAGTTAAATGATCACTAATTTCCTCATACCTTGGTGATAATACAAAAATGGAGAAACAAACCACAAATTTATTATATCCAGAAATTTTGAAAAAAAAAAAAATGGACACTTTCACTACAAAACACAGCATTTTTAAAAAGCATTATCTCTGAGGTTTTTCAAGATAGGCAGTTTGAAGATTTGAAGATTTGAAGATTTTGCTTACACAAAAACATTAATCACAATTTGAAGATTTTGCTTACACAAAAACATTAATCACAGAATTTCTAGGTTGGAAGAGACCTCAAGATCATCGAGTCCAACCTCTAACCTAACCCTAACAGTCCCTACTAAACCATATCCCTAAGCTCTACATCTAAACGTCTTTTAAAGACCTCCAGGGATGGTGACTCCACCACCTCCCTGGGCAGCCTGTTCCAGTGCCTAATAACCCTTTCAGTAAAGAAGTTCTTCCTAACATCTAACCTAAAAATCCCCTGGCGCAACTTAAGCCCATTCCCCCTCGTCCTGTCACCAGGCATGTGGGAGAACAGACCAACCCCCACCTCACTACAGCCTCCTTTGAGGTATCTGTAGAGAGCGATAAGGTCGCCCCTGAGCCTCCTCTTCTCCAGGCTGAACAATCCCAGCTCCTTCAGCCGCTCCTCGTAGGACTTGTTCTCCAGGCCCCTCACCAGCTTCGTCGCCCTTCTCTGGACCCGCTCAAGCACCTCCATGTCCTTCTTGTAGCAAGGGGCCCAAAACTGAACACAGTACTCGAGGTGCGGCCTCACCAGAGCTGAGTACAGGGGGACGATCACCTCCCTAGCCCTGCTGGTCACACTGTTTCTGATACAAGCCAGGATGCCGTTGGCCTTCTTGGCCACCTGAGCACACTGCTGGCTCATATTCAGCCGACTGTCCACCATCACTCCCAGGTCCTTCTCTGCCTGGCAGCTCTCCAATCATTCATCTCCCAGCCTGTAGCTCTGCTTGGGGTTATTGCGCCCCAGGTGCAGGACCCGGCACTTGGCCTCGTTGATCTTCATGCAGTTGACCTCAGCCCATCGGTGCAGTCTATCCAGATCCTCTTGCAGAGCCTTCCTACCCTCGAGCAGATCGACACATGCGCCTAACTTGGTGTCATCTGCAAACTTACTGAGGGTGCACTCAATGCCCTCGTCCAGATCATTGATGAAGATATTAAAGAGGACTGGCCCCAGCACCGAGCCCTGGGGGACGCCACTAGTGACTGGCCTCCAACTGGACTTGACTCCATTTACCACGACTCTTTGGGCCCGGCTATCCAGCCAGTTTCTAACCCAACGAAGCGTGTGCCAGTCCAAGCCAAGAGCAGCCAGTTTCTTGAGGAGAATGCTGTGGGAGACGGTGTCAAAAGCCTTGCTGAATTCAAGGTAGACCACATCCACAGCCTTTCCCTCGTCCACCCAGCGCGTCACTTTGTCATAGAAGGAGATCAGGTTCGTCAAGCAGGATCTGCCTTCCATAAACCCATGCTGACTGGGCCTGATCGCCTGCTTGCCCTTCAAGTGCCACCTGATGACTCTCAAGAGGATCTGCTCCATGAGCTTCCCTGGCACTGAGGTCAAACTGACAGGCCTATAGTTCCCCGGGTCTGCCCTCCGGCCCTTCTTGTAGATGGGCGTCACATTTGCTAGCCGCCAGTCAGCGGCTAGCAAACGGGGACGATACTTCTTGTAACTGACCTAATCACAAGATCACAGAATGGCCAAGGTTGGAAAGGACCTCTAGTCCATCTAGTCCAACCTCGTTGCCGAGCAGGATCACCTAGAGCACATTGCACAGGATGGCATCCAGGTGGATTTTGAATATCTCTGAGGGAAGAAGACTCCACAGCATTTCTGGTAACCTGTTCCAGTGCTCTGTCACTCTCACAGTAAAAAAGTGTCCTCTCATATTCAGCCAGAACCTGCTGTGCTTCAATTTGTGTCCATTGCCTCTTGTCTTGTCACTGGACACATCCGAAAAGAGACTGGCTTCATCCTCATGACACCCTCCCCTCAGATATTTATATACATTGATGAGGTCTCCCCTCAGACTTCTATTTTCCAGGTTAAACAGGCACAGTTCTCTCAACCCATCCTCATATGACAGGTGCTCCTGTCCTCTAACCAACCTAGTCTTCCTCTGGACTTGCTCCAGTAGTCCTGTGTCCCTTTTGTACTGGGGGGCCCAGAACTCTACACAAGACTCCAAGTGTGGTCTCACCAGGACTGAGCTGAGGGGGAGGATCACCTCCCTTGGTCTGGTGGCAGCACTCTTCCGAATGCAGCCCAGGATACGGTTGGCCTTCTTGGCCACAAGGGCACATTGCTGGCTCATGGTCAGCCTGCTGTCCACCAGGAGTCCCAGGTCCCTCTATGCAGAGCTGCTCTCCAGCACATCAGCGCCCCACTTGTACAGGTGCTTGGGGTTATTCTTCCCAACGTGCAGGAAAATGTTTATGCCCAAGCCAGATGTACACAACCTTTTACATCAAGCCTTTTGCTGATGTAAAAGATGTTGATGTTATTACACAACTGAAATTGTGCACAATTTTACACTAACAGCAATGGAAATCCTATGTATGGAATCCAGGGGTATGGGTATGCAATGGTTGTGGGCTAGATGTGAAACATTGGTTATCTCCTTGTGAGGAGGGGTCCTCCTGCAGACAAAGCAAATTGAAACATTTTTGATTATTTTGGTTTGCATTTTGTGCTTAACAAAAAAAAAAAAAAAAAAAAAAAAAAAAAAAAAAAAGAAGGCTTCATGGAAATTCCTCCTTGACAGTTCTATCCATCCAATGTTATATGCAGTCCCCAAAACCTCTAGCCTCAGTTTAAGATTGCTTTCAGTTCAGCCTGACTGACCTGTTCAGGGCCATAGATTGCATCAACACTAACCCAATACAAGCTTCTGACTGATCTCTGCATTTTGGCTAATCAATTTCAATCTAGCCAATAATATCTTTTGCTACTTTCCCACAGTCCCTCCTACATGAGCTGTTTGTCTATTATCATCTTATTTTCTTTCTAGTGAAGAGAAACACTGGCTAAGTGTTTAAATTCACAGATTTGTTAACATTGCTGCTTTGGCCATGTTTCTGGTCCATTCACACAAGTGTCACAACTGAAGAAAGAAAGCACTTCATAGATTGCTTTTCAGCACCTTGCAAGCTGACACAAAGAGCTCCCTTTCAAACTCATTAATATGCTTAATTTGGAGCCATCTGATTCAGTTCTGTGACAAATGCTTGAGTCCCAGATAGGATTAAAATTAAAGTTTGTGATTTATTAAGTGAATAGAGGCAAGCAAACAGCGCTGGGTGCACCAGGAGTCTCCACTCCACCAAGATGCACACCTGTTACATCAGGTGGCTGATTTTTATGCTCCTAGACTAATACATATTCGTCACTATTCCTAGAAAAGGCAGGGTTATTATAATTAGTTCCCAGAATCCAAACCCTCTCCGGACGCATGCGTATCAGTCTCTGGTGGTCTTTCTGGGGGTCTCTTGTGCTGAAGGCTCGTAGTCTTCCTCCCAGGCTTTGTCCTTCGGTCATCCTTCAACTCCCCCTTTCTCCTTATTTGGTGGATCCTTTTGCCAAACATCAGAAGCTTGGGCAGCATCTCATGCAGAAGTCAGTAGTTTCCAAAAAAAACTCCTTGGTCCTCTTATCTCCCAGACTTGAGTCTCAGTGTTCGTCCTTCAAGCCCTCTATTTACATGAATTGCTAGACTCTTATTTTGCACAGTACAAGAACTATGTACATTAATCACTCTGTTTTTCTTAGATAGAAAGTTACATTTCATCATGCTGCCCTACCATTGTTTCATACACGACATGAATCATATTAACACTTTTCACAATCCCCCATTTCTTTTTTTCATGGCATTGATTCGTGTTTTTATTTTTTTCCAATCGAGTCAATACTTGCTGAATTGGTACCAATTTTGGATCTTCTTTTATTTTTATTATCACCAGGGAATGGGTTTTCCCTTTCCCTGGTTCTGGGTCAACAGGTACCACAAATATTTGCATTCCTTGTATAACTGAGTGTATTAATCTGGTAAAACAAGGTATTAAACATGGAATTATTAACAACCCTCCACATATTCCCAATACAACTATCCTGATTATAGTAAGACAATCACCACCCATAAAGTCCCTCCATAATTCTCTTAAATTGATTTCATTCCAAGTTTGAACTGGGACATGTGCAATTTTCTTCATTTCTTTTTACAAGTTCATTCACAGGTTTTCCTCCATCATCAATCTCTAAACAGCAATTACTAAGGTTAAATTTTCCACAGACTTCTCCTTCTTGTGCTAGCAAATAATCTAAGGCTAAGTGGCTTTGATACAAAGCAGTTCTCATATTGGTATTTTTTGCAACTAAACCGAGTGCATCTCTGATTTTATTCACAGCTATTTCTACTACAGCTTGCAAACTAATTATTCTATTAAGCACATATATATATATATATTTATATATTGGGGTCCTATAGCCCCAGGATCCATACTCCAACAAGCACAACCCCAATATGAGGGTCCACAGTAATGACAACTCCTGTCCCATGGATAATCTCTTATCCAGTCAGTGTAACACATAGAAGCCACTGTTCCACCCTTTCTAGGACAAATGCACTTGGGTTGCTTACTGTATCTCCTCCAACTCAGGCTTCCACAATCAGTATATGGGTCTTCATTTATAATATCATAGGCATCAGTTCCCTGGTCCTATCATACCATCTCCAGAAAATTAGGGAACTAATAAGTTGTCTAGATGGGACTTCCACATGGCAATTCAAGTAGTATGAAGACAAACAGCTTGACTCTCAGCAACACGAACAAGAAATCAATGATCATTCTCTGGTGAAGTCCTCTCCCTCCCCCTTCCTCAGCATTCATACACACTGTGCAGGTTTCACGTCATGTTTTGTAATATGCAATACAGCAGATCTGCAAGGTAGGGACTATAAGCACAAACAAAGTAATGCAGCAAATGCAGGATGTTAAAAATCATATTTCCTAGCATGTGTGGTACCTCTTGAGGACAACCCTGAGTTGTAATTCATTTGTAAAAAAATATTCAAATGAATTTTCCAATAGGAACTGAAGTCTAGAGAAACAAAATTACATTTCCTTATAATTGAAACTAATAATGGAGTGTCTCCATTGAATGACTGTTGGTAATGAATATATCACAATGAATACATCATAATGATTACATCACAATCCAACTACACGTTGCAATGGGCTGAAAGGAAATGCATATTCTGCCAAAACAGAAATATTTATAACAGAATTAATGGTATAATCCTATTTCTACTCAAGGGCCAAGAAAGGACAAACATGTTTCTCGCAGCACAAAACAAAGCAGTTTGCATGGAGTGCAGCTTAGCGCAACACTGAAAGCACAGGAATTGACCTCTTGAACTCCTGAAGCTTCACATCAGAGAGGGGAGCACATGCTTCAACTCAGCAGCTAGCACGTGCCCATTCACACCTACCAAAGGGCAAGGCTGCTGGGACCTCAGCATTGATACTTAAGGTTACTTCTGTGAGAAAGTTAAAAGTAATGCTATTTCCTAAATGATATGAGGCATTTCTGAACTATAATGAATTCAGTAAATAAGACAGCCACCCTTCACTCTGTTGAATAGAAAAGATGGAGAACAATGAGATGCAAAAAAATGCAGCCATCCTTTCTTTGTTTCATTTTCTATCACTTTATTTAATAACACTGCAAATCATAAGACAAAGTCCAGTATTAAAAATAATAATAATAATAATAATAATAATAATAATAATAATAATAAAAGTGTGGAGAGGAGAACAGCTGCCTGAAGGAGTCCAGCTGTGCAGCCTAAATTCTGCTTGCAGGCATGTTTTGTGCAAAGTGAAACTGAAAGCTTATAATAAAAGACCAGTGATCTGCAAGGTTTTGTAACTTGTTTTGTAGTTCATAGGAGGTTCACTAAAACCATGCTCGCACAGATGAGAAACAGAAGTGAAAGCAGGGAGGAATTTGCATACAGAGTCCAGAATTCATTGTTTGAGGCAAAGCTACCCTTGATTTGCTTCAATCACTGCAACAATCAGCCCAGCCAACTGTTTATATGCTCTCCATTGTGCGAGCGTTGGCTAGGAAATGGCAGACGCAGGGAGGCTTGCTTTCTGCTTGCACCCTAGGGAACAGTGGGAGTTTGCACACTTGACAGGACAGACAGGCAGACCAGGCTCTCTTTCCAAGAAACAAGAGCATTTCTTGCTTGATCCTGAGCTGCAGTAATGTGGCAATGAAGTCAGAACGATGCATGGCTTGAAACAGCATGCAGCACAACCTAGATTCCAGGGATGAAAAGTGAAGACTTAAGTAAAGTATTGAGAACCAGCTACACAGAAGGCTTTAAATAACATATTCCTCCCCAAAACACTTGCACCTAATTTACTCTTAAGACACTTTTCCTGGACAAACCAGGTGAAGGGAAAGGCAAAATGTATTAATCTATATGTAACAGTTAAGAGATGTAATGAAAATGAAACTCAAGCTGTACTTGTAGAGTTGTCCTTTTCCTGTAAAGGGACTTCAGTATTGCTGCTGTCATAGCAACATAGTCACAGCTGTAAACATAATAAGCTCTCAAATTTAAATATAATCACAATCAAACAGAAAGCCCATGAAAGGCAGTCCCCTTGTACAACCCCCTGCCTCTTACATTCACAACAGTCTTAATGGGTTTATGTTGATAGGTTTTTCCAAACCCAGGCCCACCAGGGTTTGATTTGAAATGCACAGATGAAAACACTTCCCTAAGCTATTTGACAAACATGAAAGGTTAAATAAGAGTGTTCCTTAAGTTTCATGGTCTTACTCTTAGAGATTTGTTTCCTAGAACAAGAAAATGTATCACTGAGGAATAAGGGAAAGTTTACAGTCACAAGATAGGAAAGTGTTTGTAAACTGATTTAAAACTTTCATAGCTTTAAGAATAAAAATAATATCCTATAAATGGATATTATAGCAGATATGGATATTATAGGACTAATATAATGGATATAATGGATATAATGGATATTATAGGACTTAGAGAGCATGGCTGAAATAGGTTCAGCATTACTTATTTATTTAATTATTTTTATTTTTTTTTTAAGACTTAATCACAACCATTATTATTCTGGCAAAACCAAAACTTACTGCTGGGAGCATACACACAGCTGATGTGTTACTGCAGACAGTAAGCAGCAGTCGGCCACATTCAGGTGCCTATATTTCTCCTTTAAAATATAGGGAAAATTTGCTCCAGATCTTCACGAACTGTTGATGAAGAAATCTCAGCCAACCGTAGTCTAAGTCTTTCTCATCAGCCCGCACACTAGAATGATGTGATATGACCCTCTGAAAAGCATACTCTATGCTCAAACTAAATGAAATATGATGAACAACCTACAGACTCCAAGAGCAAGGGAAAGGTTCTTCAGCCAAACAAAACACAAAGGAATGTATACTTGAAAACAGAGAAGTTAGACTGGTGCTATCGAAAGACTGAATTCCCCAACGAAACAAAATATCCAGGGATATAATTTAATAAGGTAGAGAGCAAAGTAAGCATTTTACACCTCTATTAAATTTTCCCTACAAGTTTTATCTGCAAATATAGAAAAGACGAGAATACCATTTCTTTTATACGGATTGTTAAAGTTTTGTAAGTTGTGATTTATTTGTACAGGGCTGACTAATGACTTGAAATGAAATGGCTATAGCAGGGAAATGATAAATTATCTAGTGTATAACAGTGCTTAAAACCTAAACATGTGTTTATAGTTGCTGTTCTGGGATAGTTGCCAAAGGGACATTTTACTTAGCAAGTTGTGTTAGCATAAGTTTTTTTTTTTTTTTTTTTTTTTCCTGTAAACAACAAAAAGCCTCCAAAAAATAATAAGATAGTGGGGGGAGATCTCACTTGCCTGCTGCTAGGAAGCACCAGGAATCTGATTTTCAAAGGAATTTCCATGGTATTTTAACTAAAAATTAATTTCTTAATATCATCTGGGTAGAATTTTCAGAAAAAGTATATGCTACCTAGTATATAATCTAGTTATATGATAAAGAAAAAATTCCTCAGCTTGTGAGACTATTGCTGTCTAAAGTCAGTTGTAGTGCACAGAAGGATATTGTGCTTCACTCTTCAGAGAATGGGTTGAAGAAGTAACTTATAACAGTTAAACCATGGAGGACTACCGACTACAAATGATTTTCTTTGCAGTCCTTTGAGATAAAGGAAAAGAACTGAAAGTGATTGAATGTTATTCCTGAAGATTTATTCTGTAACACTGACCTAATATACTTGAATGAGGCAGTCTCAAAAAATTAAAGAAAAAAAAAAGTGGAAAAGTCCACTATGTAACATTTATCATTAAAAATATTTACTACATGAAGATCTTTATGATATGAAAATATATTTTTAATTGAAAGGAAATAATAATAAAAAACAGCACTGAAAAGTAATTGAATTAGATGTCTACAGTAAATATACACTCCATGAAGCTAACAAAATAAAAAAGGTATTCCACAAAATCTGATCATGTTCAACTGAAGAAAATGGAAAAGAGATTAAAGTTCAGCAGATTAAATGTAAACCATAATAAAGCAGGCCAGAGAATATTTTTTCTGAGTAACTTGCTAAAGGCATAGAAACTATTAATGAAAACATTTTGAAAACTTCAAGAACAGGAAGCTTGCTGAGAGCTAGTGGGGCCAATACATAATTGAGTTGAAAAGGAGAACTAAAGCAAAATAAGACAAAAATCTAAGTGGACTCTTTATATCAGTGTTCATAGAAGAATTTGTGGGGTTCCCATAGTAGAGTCTGGCCATCCAGGGAAGAAGTGTCCCATATATATATTATCACAGAATCACAGAACATCTGGTTCTTTGAATCACAAAGCATCTGGTCCAAGTCCCCCCTGAATACAATTAGGCCTTTGGAAAAAATCATCAGATCACAACTACCAGACATTATTTATGCAAAAAGTAAACCAAAACATATATATAAAATACACACACAAAATAATAATAAAAAAATGATATACCAATAGTTTAAATTGGCAAGATAATAGATTTGATATAAAATTCTTCAGGGTAGTTAAAATTGGAACTAACTATTTTTCAATGGTTATCAAAATATTGATAACACAAAATATTGTGTTGATCAGCTGAATTCAGTATTCATAACTGATTCAGTATTCATAACATATATGATCATTTTCACTAATGAGAGTGGAAAAGATATCCAGGGAGCACTTTATACTATTTGAGGAAAATATCATCGCTAAAAAAAATATTATACTGAAAATTCAGATACCTTAAGAAAGCAATAAAGAAAAACAAAGAAGCAAACAAACCCAGAAAAAAAAAAAAAAAAAAAAAAAAGCCTCCGTTTTTGTATGCTGCATGCAGTTCCAGTTTCCTTATCTCAGAAACTATATAGTTAAGTGAGAAAGGAAAAAACACCGGAAATGAGAAAGGCTGGAGGAACTGAACAACCTTCATCCAAGAAGTACAAATAGGCAAAAAGATCAAGGATTGTCATGGTTGAAAGAAAACATCTAAAAGATAATCTACTAAAAGTCAACAAAATCACGATTCATAACATCATGAATGAAGTTGTGATCTTTCTCACAGTGTCCAAGTATGAAGTCATCCAATGAAATTAACAAAGATTCTAATCAAAATAAAAGGAAGAACTTCTTTTCACACATTGTGCTAATAGTGCCACAGGATGTTGTGCAGACTAAAAATAGATGTAAAAATATAAAAAAAGAATAGTTGGAGGAGAGGACATGAGCAGGCTAATAAAGTCAGTGGCCTGGACACAAACTAATATGAAGGAAGTCCTTAAATTGCTAACTGCCACAAACTGGAAGCCATAGAGATGGAAGAACTATTCTGCACTTGCTCTCTTTCTTTCATGTTCCCTACTGATCTACCAAAATCAAAGTAGTAAGACATTTGATCAGAATTTGATCAGAATTAGTGCCATCATTTTTACTTACATTCTTAAGAAAATTGAGGGAAAACTGATGAGAAGATGGCCAAGAGATAAAAACAAGAAAGGAAAGAAATCTAACAATATTGGCAAGGCTATGAAAAAGCTGGCCTAAAAAGACTGAGACTATCACAAAATGAATTATTAAAGAGGTATGGTAGGCCAAGCCAAGCATTTAAAAGAAAAAAAAAAAAAAGAAAAAAAAAAAGACAATAATTTACTAGACCTGTATGAGTCACTATACTAAAGGGATCCAATACTGTTCAATACATCCTTTTCCTTTGTAAATGTTCTGCTGCTGTAAATCTAGCAACTGGATAAAGAAGGTTTGTATAAATGCACGTAATGATCACATGATCACAACCTAACTTTCTGAGACGATCCTGAAGGAAAAAGGGAAGAAGGGATGGGGAAAAAAAAAAAAAAAAAAAAAAAAAGGCATTATGCAGAAAAGAAAAATACAGTACAATCATTCCTGAGATGCTGGTAGAAGTATATATTCTCCTAGTAATTAGGGGTTGTCTCCTAATAGTTTAAGAAAAATCTCTAGATGAGCATTAAAGTTAATAGGGACAGACCTTAACATTTGTTTGTGGTCAGATTGTTGTCCTTCATCTCTTAATCAGTGTTTCTGTAATGAGCATTCACAGTCCATTTCTCTCAGCAGGAATTTATTCAGTTATCAGGCATGGGACTGCTAGGCAGCCCCATTCATTCAGTTGTGTAATTTCCTTGTTTCATAAAGACAGCCCAGCATGAGTTTGTATTTGGAGGCAGGGAGTGAAGTTCATCTCACTGTGTTAATGCATGGTTCCAGCTTGTTATCTTTCAATTTTGCCATGCAAGGACAATTGCTTTCTATTAAAAATAATAATAATAATAATAATAAATTCAAACTCTGATGCTTTTGAAAGGTAATCTGTCTGATCACTTTCTACCAACAAAGGGCTACAGTTGAAAATTAATGTCTTACTATGGTTGCGCGTGATACAGTTCTCTCTTTGATTCAGAACACATGGGAGAGAGATCCGTGTGTTCAAGTAGGTCTTCAAGTACTTGCTTTGACCCTGTGCTTCAAAAGGGCCACTGAGACTGGAGCAGGCAGGCAGAGGGACACATAATTCCTCCAGCCTCCTGTGATGTCATATTTAGTGGCATACTGCTCCTCCTAAAGTGCTCCTCCAATATTAACCTTCATATTAAGGTGACGGTCACCGTTCCTTCAGTGCCTCTTGCAGCAGTATTTGAGATTCACTCACTCAATCTTTTCTGCACTGGTCTGCCAAAATGATATTTATATACACTGATTTCCAAAAGAACAAAAGTGTCAGGACCTAAAAGACATGGGGCACACTGACACACAGCGCAGCAATTCCGAAAAGTGAGGTGGGAAGCTCACATCACGCCTGACAGTCTGGGGATGACCCAGGGCTGTAAGCTGCATCTCTGTTGCCTGTTCCCTGTCAGAAGGGTGCTTACTGGTGCAGTCCAGGAGGGACTTTTCCTTAGAAGTTGGCACCTGGCAATCCCAGTTTTCATATTATCTAAGTAGTTGGTTTGAAGGAAAGCCCAGCTCCCAACCCTCTCAAACTTGTCTTATGTGGTCTCCCATGTGGTTGATTTAATTTATCACTTTAATAAGGTTCACTACTACTGGAGATTTGTATACCCGTGACTGACAGTTACCTCTAGGTTCATTTTTAATATCAGAGAACTTAAAGTAGAAAAATGTGGAAAATGCTTGTTGTGGAAAAACAAAAAGTGAAGATCTCAATTGAAAAATATGAGATAAGGTCACAGAGAAACACAAACCAGTAAAATGCAATCTACTCTGTGCTTAAAAGCATAGTTCATTCTTAGGTGTCTAGGGACTTTTCTCCTATAATTCCTCCCCACTGAGCTCTACCCTGAAAACACATGGGTGAGGCAAAGAACTGGGACCCTTGAACCCCTGGGGCTGAGCTCACTTTCCCTTCTACACACTTCTACTGCTGAAATCAGAGCCACCTTCTCTTTTCCTACCCATTTACTATTCTTACCTTGCTTTATGCTGCCACTTGCCAAATGCAATCACCTTTTCCTTTCGATTCACAAGGAACAAGTAGTGGGACTTCAGGTGAATTGAGTTTACTATTATAGCAATTTCAGAGGTGCCACAGGATTCCAACTGCTATGGCAGTGTCCTGGTTCACATTATAGAGAATATCATTGTGCAAATTTTTAAAGCTGTATCCAGATTAGAGTGGTTTAAATCCACAGTGATAGTTTCTAGCATGTCTGTATGAATGGAAACAAAACACATCAGCAATACCAGTGGAAATGTTCTCTGAAACCAGCTCAGCTGAAAATCTCAAAGCTCCACACTTGCTTTCATCAGTGACAATAAATAAATAAATAAATAAATAAATAAATAAAAATAAAATTAAATTAATTAAAGGACTAGAGCATGAGATCTTCCTTTTCCAACCAAGTGCCTCACACAGATCATAGGTGAGCACAATAATGGGTATTTTGTGAGGTCCTGACAGCCTCAAGTATAAACTGTCTGCATACCACCATGTCAATATATGACACCCATGGTGAGCATTCCCTTGGTGTCTTTCTGCCTGAAAATAGGCTATTTTTCTTTACACTTTCCTTCTCTGATTATCCATCTGGCATTTATTCAGTATTTAATGGCAAAGTACTTTTCCAAGGAAGTTAGAGAAGTAGTGTGTGAGAGCCAGATAGATTTGAGCTACCTTCACAACTATCACTAGCAGCTGAAGCTGGGATGAAAAATAAATAAATAAATAAATAAAAATAATAGATGAGAAAATTCAGTAGCAAAGGAGTGTGAGAAAGAGGTTGAGATAGATGAAAAGAGAAACTCTAGAAACCACAATTTGAAAAGCAACTATGGAGAATTAATAATATCAGACCTTACAGATGATTAAGAAATAGGAACCCAGCCAACTCAAGGAATGGAAGAATAATATTATAATTGTTTCGTGAGAGATATGGCAATGGGCCATTTAGCCTGATTGTTTTTACCTTGGGTCATTGCCCAGACTGGACAATTAAAAGGATATTTTTGTCATAGAACCAGTCATTTTATTTCTCTGCTGTTAAAAAGCATCACTACCAACTGTGCACATTGATTTAATCTGCAGTTGTAGGATTTTGAGAAACGAAAAACATTTGATACAGTCCAGAAATCACAGCCCTAATGTGGCCTTTCATATCTTGAGGATATTTCAAATTAAAAGAACTACTTTCTAGGAGGTACATGAAATCTCACCTTCAATCTTCCCCATTAGGGAAATTCTAAATACAGACCACCTGCCAAATTCTCTATGATCACCTACACTTTTCCTCTTTCCCATACTGATTGTTGACATTTGCCAGAAACACAATGAATCTTTAAATAGGAACTTCTAAAGACTAGTGTCATTTATTTTGTATCCATAGCTAAAGAATGGATGGTGGTGTGTTTAGTTTAGTGTTTTCCATTCAAGACTGTTAGCAGATCTGCTTTCCAAGGCTCTCTTTAAGAGTTTCTATGTTTAGCAAATAAGTTGATTGGATGGTTGGTTGTGTTTTTGTTGTTGTTGTTTGTTGTTGTTGTTGTGTCAGATCTGAAAGAATTAAAACTTTTCTAACATTGAAGCTTACTATAGGTAAAGTTTTTTAAAAGCAGAAAACTCTGAATCAAATTGATTCTAGTGTACTTAAACATTAAATTAATTATATACTAAACAGAGGAAAGAGGAATTGAAGGGCTAGATTCACAAAGGTGTTAGGCTGTCATGTCAAAGGAAGAGACTTAGCGCCTCTATTCTACATGTACTTGAAGGAATGTAAGCCTTTAGTTCCCAGTTTTGAAGACAGTTCATTGAGCTATGAGATGATCTCTTACTGTTGTTTTTTGTTTGTTTGTTTTCACATGGAATCCTTCAGTTGTCATCACAACTGAAGAGTAAGAGTAAGATTGAGTCTTCTGCTGGGTGACTAAGTTTTGAACCTTGAGGTGAGACACCTCAGTTCCAGGACACTTTTGGAACAGCATAGTGAAAAACACCCTAAAAGTCCCATGCCACAAACTGACTTAAGTTTGTCATTTAAGTGATTGCATGGGAGACATGAAAGGTGGTTTCAAACTAACTTGTCATGGGGAGAATAGAACTGTGTATAAAAACATGACACAGCATTGACTAAAAGTCAGTTCTTCCCAGCTGAAAAGATTTGGCAAATTTGAATTCATCAAAGATCTCTAAAACCAGAAAGAGTGAAATTAAAGTTTTAGGTAAATATATTATTTTTTCTGAGAAAGTTTTCCTTGCTGTTTGGTTAGTATTTACAAGTGGATGAATATGTGAAAAAATATACCTTTGGAAATAATAATAATAATAATCACAAGGTTCATTAAAAAAATAAATATCTGTCTCATACAGTGCTTTGAAATGTTAACAGTTTCTTGCAGCTTATATTTTTATTTTAATATTTCAGTTTTGAAACAACTGCCTGTGCCTGGTTATTTTA
This sequence comes from Heteronetta atricapilla, assembly GCA_011075105.1. Taxonomy (NCBI): domain Eukaryota; kingdom Metazoa; phylum Chordata; class Aves; order Anseriformes; family Anatidae; genus Heteronetta; species Heteronetta atricapilla. The sequence continues at coordinate 69,176,302 of CM021733.1, forward strand.
AAGAAAAGAGACAGGAAAAGTTATCTGTAATGTAAAATAAATAATTAAAAAATCTCATTGTCTCAGCTTGAAGTAAGAAAAAATAAACCACAGAGTAGGATGTTACAGCTGATTCTGCTTGAAAATGGGTGGGGAAATTTCTTTCCTCATTCCTCCAACATTTAGCTATGAATTGATCAAATCAAAATATACAATATCAGGCTCAGGTCCAAGATCAACATATCTTATTCTAGCTTTCCTACATTTCTTCCCATATATTAAAGACACATATAAGCAGGTCAGTGACTGCATTTCAAGGCTATTCTCAGTCAAGAGAAAATTAAATGGAACTGGTTTATATTTTTTTACCTAGTATTCCATTTCATCTAGTCATCCTGTCAAGAAAATCAGACTTAAAAAAAAAAAAAAAAAAAAAAAAAAAAAAAGGACAGAGAAGAAAAATTAAAAATTAAATTTAGTCTTGGAAAACAACTGGAAGCCCCATGGAGCCCCTGGAAAATACTGAGTTCATTAGTTCATTAGAGCTGTCTAACATAATGGGGTGCAGAGGAGTGAGGAGGTATGCAGAAATATCTTGATATGCTGTATCTTGGTACTCTCTGATATTTAAAAACTGGTAATCCCAGTAGTTTTCTGAATACGTTAGAAGCTCTGTGGGATCATGGAGTTCACTTTGTCATAAAAACATGTAGGTGGGAAGATTCCTCCGGATGAATATGAGCCAGCTGCGTGGGCTTGCAGCCCAGAAAGCCAACTGTATCCTGCTCAAAAGAAGCATGGCCAGCAGGTCAGGGGAGGTGATTGTCCCCTTCTAACTCCACTCTTGTGAGACCCCAGCAGAATACTGCATTACATTGGCTTTATGCAGAAAGGTCTTGGTAGCAGGGGCTGCAGGTGTGGCCTGTGTAAGAATCCAGAAGCTGCCCCGTGTCAGGTCAGAACCTGCTCCAGATGACTCCAAAAGGGAACTGCTGCTGGCCAGAGCTGAGAAAATGAGCAACGCTGGTTGGGCCTCTGGGAGAGTTAAGAAAGGGAAAATACTGTTGTGCCACAGAAGCTGGAAGAAAGGAGTAAGAAACAGCCCTGAAGACACCAAGGTCAGCACAGAAGGAGGGCAGAAGGTACTCCAGTCCTGTTCTACTTTGTTTTCATGTTGAATATTGTACTGGCATGTTGTTTTTGAAGAGGGCCAGTTTCATCCAGAAAGCAACAGTGTAAAACTCAGAGCCAGCTGTGAGAATCCAGGTAGAATTCCCATTAAAAATCAGAGGAAATACCTGATTTTTTTCTTGGAGACTGCAAACTCTTTATAACTTAGATTGCTCTTTACAGTATACCTTTATGGTTCCCACTTTGTTAGGAGTACTAAACAATCCTGGATATGCTGTTATGAATTGTCAGCAGCAAGCTTGAGACCACCAGGCAACTTCAGCATGACTGTTTTTAGGTGCTGAAACTAATTCCAGCTGTCCTACATATACTTGTTATATTCTATTATTGTACTTTTTTTTTTGTTCATAAAATATTCTTTTGTGATAAACTATTCTCTATACATACAAAAAATGCCTTAAGTAAATCCAGGCAACAGAAACTCAGTAATTTTTTATAAAAATACCCAATTATTTGATTATATTTCCTTTTTAATGAATCATATAGAAATATGATTTTTTTTCTTACCACTGAAACTTTTGTATTATTATTTTTATTTTCTGCTTCTCTAATCCTGTGTAACTATTCCTGTATTTATAACAAAATAATTAGAACAGCATTTTCCTTTTAAAAATAACAAACTGGCTTTAGTAACGCCCAAGAAAAAATGTGAGATTATATGGTAAAAACATCCCTGTTCAAAAATTTACACTTTTGCTTAAAGATATTAAGTGGCGTGTAGCAGATAATAGCATAATCCACAGTCCATCATTTATGTTCCATTATAGTAGTCTCCATTTCAAATCTACTTGTTATTAAATTGCAAAAGAAATAAGTGATTTTGAGAAGCTTCAACCTCAGGACCTCACCAAATGGATTTCTTATTTAAATATGTGTCTGTGTGCGTGCACATTTACTTATATACGCATGTAAAAAAACTCAGATCACAGTACTCTTTAGATCAAAGCATAAAAGAACCAACACAGTAATCTTCATTTTATTTTTTTTTCTTGGACTAGTAAGGTTTTTAGTGTTGCACCCAGAACATGCAGAGTGAGAGAGAATACAGGGAAAAAAAAAAAAAAAAAAAAAAAAAGTAAAATAAATGTAATCTGGGATTAGTGTTGTTACTATTGTTTTGGTTGTTACTGATATTTAACTGAGAGAGTCTTAATTAAACATTTTTATGAAAAAAAAAAATCAAGTGGGGTAGACTGCATTTGTAGAGATGGAGGTAAATGTAGATCTTAAGAGAGATCTGAGTTTATATTGCTCTGTAAAACCTCTCCATTTTTAAATGGAATTTTTGAATAAAACTTCTGAGGCATGTGAGCTCTCCTCAGTCGTCCTGTTAACTACTGGCAACTGGGAGGCTTTTCCATTTAGCACAGCCCAAGACAGCTTAAATTAATAAAAGGCAGCAGACCAGTGGTATAATCTGATCTCTAGTAAAGCAATCTCTGGCCTGGAAACATCTGACTTTAACATGAATTAAAATCTGAAAGTTTTTCTAAACTTTCGGTGCCTTCCTATGTTCCTACAGAGACTGCAGTCTCGTGTTTCACAGCACCATTCCCAGAGTATTTTCCTTTTGTGCAAGCTCTTTCCTGCAGATTGTTGAGATGTTAAGAAAATTGGTATTATATATACATGCATATGCACACTATATGTGACCTTCCATGTCCAAATAGGAGGTAGGGGGTGGGGGAATGGAGGCAAAAAGCCTGCATGTAATGAACTGGAATAATGTCGGATGGGAGGCTATCTGGAAGAGCACTCTGCTCTCTTAAAAGTAGGCAAAAGAAAGGATGTAATGACATCTTTTCATTCCAAGTAATTGGATCTGTTAAAATATTTTTAAGTATCAGTGAATGAGTATCACAAATTATGTCATTTGGCAGTCTTTGAAATCTCTTTTCCCTCAGGGTGAGCAGCAGTGGCAGTGAATTTGGAAGATGTTAGCAAAGCTTTTTAAAGCCTAAGTAGTCTCCCTCCACCAAGAAAATCTCTTTATCTACAATTGGATTTTACAACACAAACTCTATATCTCTCTCTATATTTCTTTTTTTATACATACTGAGAAGAAGCAAGAAATTGCTTTTAAAACAACTGCTATGTGCCTGTATGGACAGTACAGTAAACCATGTGAACAGATTTTCTTTTTCCAAGAGGTTTTAATTAGCAACAGAGAAATCAGTTACGCTTATGCAATTTTCCTTCATATTCTTCAGTTCCTCTGTAACTCTATCTCTGCTTATCTCATGAATATTCTTCCTCCTTTTATTTCTATAACTCTTCAAATGTGTACATACTACCCCCTTACCTTTGAGCTTATCATACAAGCTCAGTGATTTGGGCAGATTTTTTAGCTGAGACATATACTGAATTTTGATAATTGTGATGGGGGAGTGACATTCCCAAGCACATTGCAAGACCGTAGCGTGGCCTTCCTTTGAGCAAGCTCTGCTCAGCAGACCAAAGCTCTGGCTTGCAAACTGTCTGGAGTGGAGACAATCGGGTCATTTGTAAATCACAGAATCACAGAATAGTCTAGGTTGGAAGAGACCTCTAAGATCACGAAGTCCAACCTCTAACCTAATGCTAACAAGTCCTTCACTAAACCATATCCCTAAGCTCTACATCTAGACATCTTTTAAAGACCTTCAGGGATGGTGACTCAACCACTTCCCTGGGCAGCCTATTCCAGTGACTAACAACCCTTTCAGTAAAGAAGTTTTTCCTAATATCCAACCTAAACCTCCCCTGGCTCAATTTTAGCGCATTCCCCCTTGTCCTGTCACCAGGCACATGGGAGAACAGACCAATTCCCACCTCACTACAGCCTCCTTTAAGGTACCTGTAGCGTGTGATAAGGTCGCCCCTGAGCCTCCTCTTCTCCAGGCTAAATAGTCCTAGCTCCCTCAGCCGCTCCTCATAAGGCTTGTTCTCTGGACCCTTCACCAGCTTCATAGCCCTTCTCTGGACTCGCTCAAGCACCTCAATGTCTTTCTTGTAGTGAGGGGCCCAAAACTGAACACAGTACTCAAGGTGCGGCCTCACCAGAGCTGAGTACAGGGGGAGCCTCTGGAGCCTCTCTTCGGAAAATGCCAGTGGTTTGAGTCCTGCTGGGTCAAGGTTCTCATACCTGCTACTACCCTTGGCCCTTCCTTGACCATCTGAGAGTGCCAGTTACAGCAGACTCAATGAAGTTACTGCAGTGTAGGCACTGTGGCACTGTGGATGCCATTTGATATGATTACTTGAAGGTCCCTGAGACATCCACATGGGTCTTTCCAGTTGGGAAAAACTACTTCTTGAGCAGCATTTATTCAAGACCTTTATATAATGATTTCAAAATACTTTACACAACTTCTCTTCACACAAGAACAATACCCACAATTAGGTTTTAAGAGCCCCTTTATAGATTTACAAATAGAGGGAGAAAAAATGTTATTTTATCCATTATTCATAAAAATAATAATTGAGAGCAAGTATGAATTTGTATACTATCAGACAAAGCTCCCTCAGCCATAGTTGTTTTATTTTTTTCCTCTAATATGTTTATGCAAATTTGCTCCAATTGCTACTTGCAAGTGTTCACAACTTGACAAGTATTCTTATTCTTCTCATATTTATGTGGCATACCTTTTGAAGAGATGATAGGGACATTATAGCACCACACTTCTGATTCTATAGATGAGGGCTGTCATGCTTTCTATTCTAAAACACTATTTTTAGAGGACTTATAATCCTAGAAAAAAAAATATATATATATATATGTATATTTTTGGACTTCAGTTTCACTTGCATGACTGCAATAACATATCTCTTGATACAATGTGAGAAAATACTGGTTCTGTAGAATTTAGAAAAAAGTATCAATGAATATACATGATTTGCAAGATTTTTTTTTTCCTATATCAGTATTCTTTAAAATCTGAGTTTGCAGCTGATGTCAACTCTGCCATAGCTACATAGATTTTAAGATGCAAACATGTGAACATCTGTGGTCATTTATGTAAAAATAAAACAATCCTATAAGGGTGAAGAATGAATGTCCCTATGTTGCAGGTGTTTTTAGACAAAAGATGGTAACTATTCAAAAGAGCTGTTAAAATACAACTAATTCTATATGAAAAAAAAAAAAAAGTAAGAAAAAACAGAACTCAATGGCTAACTGCTACAAGATCTCATGTTTCCTCTGACACTTAAGCACTTGTAAAGGATGTTGCACACACAATCACTATTTTTTTTTAATTCTTCGTGTTTATGTTTCTTAAGTGTATGGAAACATTTATCCATGGTGAACGAGCCTTAAATAGAATAGAATCAGTTTGTGACAGACATTGATGTTTCTGCACTTCACAATACCTTACGTTCTGTCCAATCTCTCGCATAGCAGCTTCCTTTTACTGGCACTAACACCTGTGGAACCTTACAACTTTTGAGATCCTTAATACTTGAGGAGTGGATGATGGTTAGAAGTTGTTCTCTTTAGGAAACAATAAACCTAGCAAAATATCATTTCTCAACATCCTCTGAAATTTACTTCAGTGAAAAAAACAAAGTCAGTAAAACATAGAGTGGGTTTCTGTTCACCAGGATCCTCTGCAAAACCTAGTTATGCCAAACTGCTGTAAAAAGTTTCTGCTACTGCAAGAATTTAATCACCCAACAAGCTGGTAATGTCTCATTGCCATGCTTCTGCACAAAATCTCATGATATTGCCTAGGATCAAGGATCAGCAGGGTTTCTGTGGTACTTCTAAGCCTCTCTTGCTCTGTGTGCTTGTTTGAGAAACCTATGTGGTAAAGCAAACACCTTGGGCTTGGTAAGCAAAGTCATCCAGTAATGGGTGGGAAATATGAAGCAGACTGTGTTCTAGCACCCATTCTTTTTCATTGCTTAAATACCATACCTTTAAATGACCTATATGTACACACAACACCACATCACAGCTTTATATCCTACATGAGCCTCAAGCACCTTCTTACAAGAAGTCAGGTTGACGTATAGACAGGTCAGGTCACATTTCCTGGGATGAGGAAAGATATCAGTTCAAAACAAAGAAAAAGCCATTTTGTTTGTTTGCTTGCTTGCTTTTTGGTTTTCTGAGATGTGGAAGACAAGGTTTCAGTCAATGTACCACCTTACACCTATCAGTCCTGCTCCTCTGTGGACTTACTATCCCCCTACATGATTTAACTCCTTAAGTACTTCTCTTCACCAGAAAGGCCCATGAGCTTTAGGCACTCATGCATTCATGCCATTCATACAGAAACTACCTTCTACCTACTAGAGAGAGAAACCTTTCATGAAACCAAATGCTAGAGAGAGCACTGGGCCAGGAGCTGGGGAATCACACACTAGGTTTTTATTAACATGACTGCACTCACTGGGTCTCCTAATTTTCCATTGGTATGCTAGGCCTTCAAAAATTAAGTGTACTGGCTCTTCCACTAGGATCTGCTTTTCTCTTTACAGTTTAGGAACTTAGTATAAGGGCTTTAGATTTACCTCTCTCTTCTCTCCCTTGCAATAAATTCAGGTTCCTTGCTCCCTAAATCTGTTTTCTACCCTAAACAAACCACAGTAAAAGTGACTTTGGTGGATAATAGGGTTTGTTAAGTTTTTATGATTAATGATTAGCTAGCATTTCTCTTTTTAAAATAACACCTTTTTAATGCTAATAATAAAGAAATAATGAGGTAAGAATTTGTTAATTCTTTGCATTAAAAAATAAAATAATTCATATACATTAAAAAGTAAAGGCTCTGTTATAAATCACAAGATACAAAGAAACAAAAATTATTCTGTGTTTTGGAGAGTTTGATGTCAATTTTTCCAGCTTTAAGCAGAAGTAGGGGGGAATCCTATGTTATCTTATATGCAGATTTTTCACAAAGCACAAATCAATGTTCCTGCATGGGATGACAATCCTCCTTAGTCTCCATAAGCCAATATATCTACTGGTAAATCTGTGCCTTAGGCCACCTGCTACCATGGCATCATGCCTACTCACACTAGGTGAGTAGATCACAGAAGTCAATCAACAAATCTCAATGGCTTGAGGAGGTTAATACACAGAATAGTAAGAGTTAGGCTTTTGAAGAGACTCCTGGCATATCTTGTGTTTTTAATGATTAGGATCTCATCCTCAGGTTTGTGTGTTATCAGCTCAGTCCGTGTAGCAGAGGACTGGAGCAGATGGCTTGGCAAAACCAAAAGGCTCTTGCCTTTTCAGAAATTAAAGATTAATTTGTTGTTTTCTTCTAATAGGAAATTTCATGCTGACAAGCAGTAATGAGCCAACAGGCTGGTATTTCTCCATCTATCTTCTGTTCAGAGTAAAGCATAACCTTCCTTACATTAACCCCACAGACTGTCCATATCCTCCTATGCAGTGATGAAAGAACATTTCAGCACTCAGCTGTTTTGCTTTTGGCACCTCCGCTGTGATTTCCAACAAGGATGCTATCACCGTGTGTTTATGGATTTATTTGTTTGTTTTTCATAATGTGGGCAATAGTCTACTACAAGCTGGATCTCCAATTACATCACACAGACCAGCCATCTGGTTCAGTATTAATTAGTGGTAACAATTTATCCATTACCACCCTGGTCTAAATATATAGCATGAGAGGCAAGACCTTCTAATTGCATAAGCAGTCACCTGGTCACCTGAAACAGACAAATTTTTCAGTACCTAGTGCTGAGTCCTGGTGGACATTGATGAGCAGCAAAGCACAGAAGTGCAAAGAAACACTTCTCAGAATATTAGACAAGGGTAAAAGGTGAAACGAAAGTAACCTTTTTCTGCACAGGGACAATTGGAATTAACCATGGCTCATAACTTTTCCACTGGAAATTCTTATGTTTCTGCCTGATCATGATGCGTAACAACAGAGGGTTGGTGCAATTTGTTCATTTTTGTAACTAATCAGTTTAATCAATTCCAAAAGATGCAATTATTGAAATATTTTTTTTGCTGAAAATGTCAACAGATATTTGAGTGACACTATCCAACACCCACAGCTCTTTTTAAAGCTTTTTTGAAGCCCACACTCCAAAATCTTTACCTTTTTGAGCCATGAACCCTCACAGGAGGTCATTAAGCATATAGGCAGTGGAACTGAACAGCTGCTCCTCCAGTCTTACTATTCTCTAGATAGATGCTCTTCATGTTCATGTGCTGTGATGAATGCCAAAGAAGCTATTAGAAAACAGATTGACTTAGACTGGACAGTGATCCTTGGAGAACTGGTTTCAGACTTCAAGAAGAGCTGACGAGTCACAGAGGGAGCTGCATCTCCCGACAATGTGAACAGAGAGATTTTTGGCTAGACTGTTCCCTCCAGCATTTCAGAATACCTCCTTGCTTAGACTGCCAAAATCAGCACTAAAGAGCAGATTACCATTGTTTTCTGTGCTTCCTTGCTTGCTGGATTTGCTGTAGCTAGCCTGGCTGCTCAATTTCACTTGAATCTGGCTCACAAGAAATTCCTAGGCATTTCAGTATAGATCCCATCCCTGTGGCTGCTGGGATCTGCTACTGTATTTGTTGGGAATCCTAACAAGCAGCAATGAGAGGGCTCCAAGCAGCATGTTATTCCCCATCACACTCTTCCTGGCCTGCACAGAAGGCCTGAAGTCAACTTAGTTGTTATGAAATGGAGAGATCACACCTGCTCCTCTCCTCTGAGGCTCACAAGAAAGATCACATGCCATCATTGGATTTGAGTCCAAGGGCATGTCTGTCCAAAGAGAGGTGTCATCTGTGGTACGTCCCACTGCGGACTTTACTTTTCTGACCTTCATAACCACAGCAGATGTTCTTGTTATGTTGTTATTCTGAGGAAGGGGTTTTGCTGGCCTCTCTGGGCTCACGGGCTCTCATCCAGCTGCAGCTGTGGAAAAAGGATACATATAATAATAATGGAATCTTCTTTCTGTCGTTTCAGCTTACATCATATTGGCACCAGTAGTCAAGGTAGCATTAGTCAGTCTGTCATAGGGTTTCTGCAAATTCCTCCTCCAAACCACCACCCTTCTGTCTCCACTGCCACGTTGCCTCTGCTCTTAGTTACCCCTTCCCCAGTGGAATGATTTCAGATTTGGGAAACGAGTTGTTTCTCTGCTGACCACTGCACATTTCCTCAGTTCATACTTCCTGCATGTGCTAACTGCAATAATTTTCAAAACACAGAAATCTGATTCCATTTAGTTATACTGTATCCGTGTAAAAGTCTTGCAATGGGTTGCTTGTAAATTAGCAAATACTCACACTAGTCCTCATTCTATGGGCTTCTTTGGTTTCTACCTTCTATAAAGAGCAAAATCTAAGTTGTTCCTACCAATAACTGAAAGCTGATCTCAGGCAGATTTCTATACATATATCCCAAATAGATGCATTTCTGAGGGATCTCAACTGCACTGGGAAACATCCTAAAAGGCATCTGTATTACATATCATCAACTCTTTTTTGAATGATACAAAGAAAAATACATACATTATAACTTCAAGTTGTCATGCAAACAGTCCCTGGTTGCTTTGTAGGGGGTGTTTCTGCAAGAAAGCTCAGGATCTGTCAATGTAAAGAATGATGGGATGGTAGAGGACAGGCTAGGGGTAAAAAAGGGTAGTTCAAAGTGTACTATTCTAAAATAAGGAAATAAAGTATGTAGTCTTATTTTGAAATAAATAAATAAATAAATACTGCAACTTTGAGGCCTTTTATATCTTTTGCTTAATTTTTCAGAAGCTTGTTAAAGGCCATTTATTTTGAACATATTACAAAACAGGGTTCAGAGTTTGTATCTATACAGAGTATGTGAATAAGAAATGACTTACACATGCAATATGTCATCAATATGGATTATAGCTCTACCTTCACAAGTACTCACAATGTTTTAATGATGAGTTTCTTAATCTACACCATCCAGACAGGAATGATGGTTACCTCTTTCATCTGTGAAAATGCTCAAGCATTATATATATATTTATTTATTTATATATATTATATATACATATATATATATAAATAATTTGATCCTAACAATTCTTTTGTAAAATTTAATCAAAGAACGAAAAAATGAAGTTGCTCAAAAGTTCCCTCATCTTCCTATATCCTGCAGGAAAACTCTACCCTGAACATGCAGCTTGGCAGTGGAAAAAAAAAAAAAAAAAAAAAAAGGCCACTCTTGTACATTTACATATCAGAAAGTATGAAAATAAGATGTTTTTAATTGAAGTACAAGAAAAATGAAAAACAGCAGAAAGGAATTGCATTTAAACAGGTAGTTCACAGATTTGATGAATGTGGGAACACACAGAATACAAGAAATCATAAAGATTTTTCCTTGTTAGCAACATCTAGAGTTTTGTCATCTATGCATTTGTGCTAAGCTTGCTGTTGGGCTAAAACTAAATATAATTCCTGACCAGAGTGGAAATTTCAGGAAAATGAACACTGTCTTCCTATAAAAGTAAGGATTCCAGGATTATTGGCTTTAGCAATGAATGAGATATAAAAGCAGACTGTGTTCTTGAAGCGGTCTCTATTCAAGCTTAAAGATCCAGTATGCTCAACCATTATTTTACATAAAGAGGAAGCATGGAGGCAGCTCTCCAGACTTCTTTTCTTATTACCCCCCAATGGTTTCCATCTCTTTTCTCTCTGTTTCTTCTACCTGTCAGATTCCTTAGGGAAACCATTTGCAGCATGGACAACCCAAGTTGGAGTTCTTTTTCCTTCAGGTTTGTTTATGTTTGCTATTTCTTCCAACATATTTCTTATTTTTCTGCCAAAGAGCACTTGACAAAATTCCTCTAAAGAGAATAATAAGAAAAAAAAAAAAAAAAAAAAGGCTGAACAGAAGGTGTTTAGTCTGAATACTGGCTTTGTTTCAGCAAATCAAAAAGTGAGTATGTTTTAGACAACTTTGTAAATTTCAATCTCAACACAAACATTAGAGACTCATCATATTACACGTTGGGATACAAGCACTGGTTTCCTATGGAAGAAGAGCTTTTCTTGCAGATAAGATCCTTGTGGAAGAAATTTTAAATTTTTTCCAAAGATTAGGAAATAAACAAGAATAAAGGACAAGAAAGAGAAGGCATTTAACATTTATGTGATTGCATTTTACTGTGACCAGGGTTGAACCTTTCTATTTACAGTTGTGGAGAAAGAAAATATTTTCCTGACCACAGCTGAAGAGAGACCCTGACAGGGCTTTCCTGCTCGCCATCTCCCATGTCATCAATGTTTTCTGGGAGAAGAATTTGAGGTGGTTTTCCACCTAAGTGGTTACAGCTGTTTCCACAGGATCAGTCAGATGGAGTTTCTGCCTCTGTTTATTTTGGCTCTGATTTTCGGCTGGAGCCCAGCAGGATGACAGTGTTTGCTCAGGGTCTTGGGACTTTAGACAAACATTCCAGAATTTTTGACTCCTTAGCATTAATGTTTGATGAATTCTGCTCTTAATTTCTCCTGGAAAAATGTCAAGCCCACTGGGGATTACCCTTAGTCTTACAGCATTTTTTTATTTTTTATTTTTATTATTATTATTTATTTTTAAAGGAAGAAGAGAAAATCATTTTCTGGCCTGTGAAAATGAGCATGCTGTAAAAATCCGAGAATGCAATTTTCTAAAACTGCAGACTGAAATAATTCTGCATTTTTTTTTCTTGATAATAATACTCTACTTGCAGTACTCAAATGGAAACATCCACTCAGGTATACCTATAGCTAAAATGTCTGTAAAAAAAAAGATGTTCAAGACAGGACATTAGTTGAGAAAATTATTATCCAATAATTAAGCAGCTCTTTCTCAAAGTTTCTGTTTTGATAGCTTCAAAACATACTGCGTCAATATGCTGTTGTCAAAGGTGACCTTTAGAAAACAAAATAAACACCTATGTGAAATTCTGACCCCAGTGGAGAGAATAGTCTTTATCTTTGACCTCAGCAAGGTCAGAACTTCCTCAATACCTTATCTTTTGAACAACAGAAAAACAGAATTTACAGAAATATTATCTTGAGGAACAGTTACAAATTCACAGAAATGGAGAGAGAAATGTCTTCACTGAAATATGCAAAAATATACAAAAAAGCACTAAATGAAACCTCTATTTAAACTATGTTCAACGAGCGTATTATATTGTATGGAGTGGCTGCTAATTTTTACACCTACAGATCTTTAGTAACTCACAAGGGACATCTAAATGTATATAACTGCATAATCAGCAGCTGACTTCAGGTTAGCTAGACAGCTTTACTTCAGAGGATAGTCCAACCCTTAGCTGTTAAAAACACAATGGGCAGGACAGGTTTCCTCCAGTGAGTCCCAAACATCAGAAGGGGGCAGGCATAGATTAAGTCCAGACATATTTGGGAAGAATTTAGGTCCCAGGTCTCTATTTTTTTTTCTCTCCGCCACTTCTCCCTCATGCAGTAAGAAAAGAAGGAAAGACTGATTCCTCAGGTAACAGTTACAGCCGAATCTTTGTTGATTTACACAAGCTAAGGAATTACCTTCAATTATGCTGTTTTCAAAAAAAAAAAAGAAGAAAAAAAAAAAAAAAAGGAAAAGGAAGGTGTTTGTGTACATATAAATAGATACAGGAAGCTGGTTTCCTAATTAATACATCAGCTTTTACAGTTGCAAACAACATTTGTTGTGCAAAACGCTCCACAATAGTGCAAAAGCTGCAAGCAGTGTGGCCCCTGGGCCAAGGTGATGGTGTCCATCCATCTGGAGAAGTTAACATAAGGAACAGATCCGGCTTACTTTTTGGAGCCTGATTACTGGCACTTCCTCCCCAGACTGTTTGTATTGTCAGTGGTCTAGATAAAGCGTATATTTAATCTGTGCCCAAAAAAAAAAAAAAAAAAAAAAGCATTTAGCTTTTCCATGCATGACAGCCAGAAAGGGCTAGAGAAGAAAAATTTTGTAGATACAAAACCTTGTGCTTTTACTTTCAAGTGCAGAAAGGACAGATAAAACCATATCATTTATTGAAGCTTATACCACAGTACACATCCCTGTGGAAAGTATCCTTTGAAGATGCCTTCTCTGGGTCTTTTCTATGGACCAGGGATAGCCAAAGGCCCTCAGTTATGAGCTTATTTTCTTCAGCCAATATAACATGGTAGTCCTAAAGAGAAATTTGATTCTTTCCCATATCTATTATCAAATTAAAATTGCATTTCAGTATCTCTGTACAGCACTAACCAAACTTTTATTTCAGAATATGAAATTAGCCATAAATTAGTAGCAATTATTTAATGGGAAGGAGGAACTAACATACATTCATTGGCTGTATCTTACGCATATAGCTAGGACAACCCTTGGATTAGATAAAAGGAGGAAATTAAATACCTGGAATGCTTGGAAACATGGTTAATAAGGGTTCCAGTATATATTTCACTTGCCTGTGCAGTTAGACAGGACTGAGTTACTGAGATACTAGATAACAAGGACAAAAACGATTTCATATATAACTATAGCTGTATAACGCATATTATTTATTTATTTATTTATTCTGATATGATGTTTCCTTCTTTGGAACATCTTTCTTTAAGCATAAGATCTGGTAATAGAAGCTAAAAGGGGTATATTAACCAGGTGCTGAGGTTACTGTGGAACATTATATACAACACCAAGTGCATGCGATGACTGAAAAATACATGCCATCTAAATCTTTCAATACAATTCTAAGCAGCTCCTGGTTACACAAATAGTTTGTTGTTGTTGTTTGTTTGTTTTGTTTTGTTTTGTTTTGTTTTAATGAGGGAGGTTCTTGGATCTTTAAAAAAGTAAAAGGTAAAAGATTAGTTAATAGAAAAAAATATCTACATTAGTGAAGATCTGTTCATTATACAAATGCTTGCTGGTTGCATAATTACTAGAGGAAAAGAGTTAAGCAGGGTGGTATCAGAAGTAATACATTGATGAAGAATTTAGGTGTGACACTTTTAAAAAGAGAAGCAGAGGAATCTGTTATAAAGTTGACATTCCTCTGAATGAGGCTTGCTAATGTATTGTTGTGACATACAATATTCCCAATGCATTGATTATAGAGGCTTACTGCATTTGTCCTCATTAGTTAGAACATAAAAATACTTTTGAAAAATCTATTAACTTTAGATTGAAGCCATGTGCCATTTGGAACACACTGAATACAGTCTTCTAAAAGCATTGAGTGACTTAGTGATCCTTAATTTCAAATTTATCTTTCAAATGTAATTAATTCCTCAGCAGAATTCAGAAACAAGACATCAGCATGAAACAGTTCTATCAAACCAAATCCATAGTACATCATCATATGAAGCAGCACAGGTAAAAAAATATGAAAGACATGATCCAAAAAGTAAACTAGTATTCTTAGTTGGGCTATAATTGTATGCAGAAATATACACAGAAAGACTGTTTGGAATCACTTTCTTCATTAATAATGGCTAATTGTAACTGTTGAAAACTTGCTCAAGTATTTTTCCAACTTAGTATTATTTATTATATATTTCCAACTTAGTAGTATTTTTCTGCTACTTTATAAAAGAAAAGTATGACAGAAGTTTATCATTCCTATAACATGGCTGAGCAGGTAGGCATATGGCAAGAAAGTCAGTGAGGATCAGTTTACAAAACAACAGAAGATGGTTGTGTAAATAAAAGTGCAGGGAAAATAAATTGAGTAAATCAGGAAAAGGTTTCATTCAGAGACAAGCAGCTGCAGTATTAAAGCTTGTCACATACTGCAGTACTATCACACTATATCATCAAAGTACAGAAAAGTAAAAAAAAAATGCTTTCAGATCTGAAGCAAAATCTTCATCTGTTGTACAACCATTAGCAGTAGATAAGAAGTTAATCTGGAAAGAGTACTGGAGTACTGGAATATTCGCAAGTCTGCTGCTGTGTACATGAGGCTGATTATAGTAATATCAATTATTAAATAATATATAATAGTTTAATAGGAGTGCTGTCAATAATAGGTGGTAATACTTTTTCACAACTATAATGCAAAAATGGTATAATAAGCATGAACATACATGTTGCTTTAAACTAGTGTAAAATTGGGGCAGGGGGAGACATGTTCATAACACGTTATGAAATCCTCACGTTTGTCCCATTCATCAGTCATCCAGGAATCTAAGAGCAGCATGCTTTTATCATCTTCAATGATAAAGCAATATGTATATTGTATATATAAATACTGAATATATAAACTTACTTGTCATCTGTATGCCTACCTATAAATTCATGTCCTAGTCAAGCAAAATGCTTTAGAAGGTCAGGGTCTCGGGGTTTTACAGAAATGGTCTCTGGAAGTCAGACTGCAAGAGTGCTAGCAGCAAAATACGAAAACGTTGTCACAGTCTCAGTGATGAGTGTATCTTAGCTATCAGAGGAGGCACCTCTAAAAATCAAGAGGTTAGTTAAAACTCTTCAATAAATTCACAGAAAATTATTTAGTGTATTATTTAATAAAATAATTACCGAACTCCTACATTTCTTTGGCTACCAAAGATGATGGGGATCAAATTAAGATCAGAATGTGCAGCTAAAATTTCAGAGAAAAAAAGACCTGTTCGTAAATGGAAAGACAGAACAAAATACTCTCAGTTGCACTGAAAAGCCACTAATCACTCTAGCAAAGTAATTTGGAAAATGCAGTCATTGTCACAAGGAGTTAGTAAGCTGGATTAGTTGAATCAGTAATTGCCAGCAATGTCTACAGCTATTTATTTATTGATTCATGGTAGTTCCCATGGAGCTTATTTTGCTATGTAGAAAACATCAAATTGTGCTTACTAGTAGCTGTGAGTGTAGTGGTAATTTGTTGTTTCAGACTGTTTTTCTTTTGCCTTTTCAGCAGCAGCCTGCAGAAAGTACAAGGCTGTCTTGTCAATGTTGCCTGTCATTCAGTGCACTGATTTGCTTGTCTCAGAGAATGAGAGGTAAGGCAAAGGCATGTGCTAAACAAGTGTGTTATACTAGTCAAGACTGTAAATAGAGACAGGGCATTAAAGTACCTCCCACTGAACCACACAAATAGCTTTGTTGAAACACAAGTCTTCTCCAAGGAAAAATGCTTCCAGCTAAACTAAAGGTCTTTAAAAACATTTGATTACTGATTTGCACAAGGTATTCTTAAAACAAAATAAGAAAGTCCACACATAAAGAAGGAGGTGCATGGATAAAGTGTTTCTCTCATTTAGAAGCTTTCATGTTGAACTGATCTTGTTCTGCTTTTAGCATTCTCTGCCACAGTTTAACAGCTTCAAATATTTATTTTGAAAGGCAGAAAATTATTGTTAATGTTATGTTGGCAAACAGCCAGCCCATTCTTTATTTGGGAGTTAGCAGAGAGAGACAAGTGTAAGAAACATCCTGCTATCTAGTGGGCTAGCAATTGTATTATAAACAATTTAACAAATTAAGTGTAAAGGAAAAATGTTTCACAAAGGAAATAGCTCAGCCCTAGCCTTGACTCTTAGGCAGTGTTCCTTCACCCATTCTTCTATCACACCTTCTCCTTGTCCAGCCAGGACTCTAACCCTATATCCTCCCCCAGTATGTTTTTTAACACTCCTCCCCTCAGCTTCCTCTAGCCTCCTCTCATTCTCTCTCCTTTCAGATTGAATGATCTTATTTTCCAAGCCATTTTTAATTCTTCCTTCAACATACCATGACCTCTAAGCCCTGCCATCTCCACCATGGGAATCTATGGGAATTTATTTTATGATACATGCTGTGTGATTCACAGGTGCCATCCCTTGCTATCTTGTTTACATCCAGGGAGAAGATAGAAACAGGGATTCTCATCCATCCCTTGGACTGCATATAACTAAGGGTGATTTGGGTTACACTGTCATACATTAGTGCTACCTTCTTTGAAACAAGGAGAGAATTTTGGCTTGGAAGGGCAAAGTTTAATCCAGTTCAGGGTTCAGGGGTACCCCAACAGAGTATGTTGTGGGCTTGCTGATTTGGACTTGTGCATGTCTAGCTCACTAGAGTACTGCAAAGACATCACTCAATAGATGCTAGCTCCCACAGCATTCTTGAGTTCATTGGTGATGCCATACTGACTGTTATCAAGACTAATACAACACCATCTCAGATAGAGAGCTAGGGAGTACAGACAGACATCAGCTACATCTGGGTTGCACACACAAGATTTTCTTATATCCCCTTTAATTATATCCCTGCCCTCCTCCAGTTACAGTTTCATCAAGTAAAGACAAATTTATTTCTGCTCATTTATAATTATTTCTGAACCTGTAGCTGTAGCTTGACCAATATCTATAGATTGACCAATATTTATAGCTTTAAACTGATGTTATTTTTTGCATCTTTTTATAACAGCAGTAAACTATTTCTCATGTAATAACAACATTTCACTTTCATTAAACTCGAATACCAAATTATTTGCACTAGTAAAAGGACTGAACTCTCCTTCATAATCAAATACCTGCTTTCAATTTGTTTAGCTGTCCAGAATTTATTTCATTGAGCAGACTTAGTCAAATATTAAAGTCAGGTTCTGCAGAAGGAACCTGTTTGCCTTCAGCTTTGACTGGGTTTATCACAACTCCGTTTGCAGCACATTTTGGAAGAACATACTTTAAGACATATTGCTATACAACAACTAAATCTCAGTGCTGATAAATCACAGATCTCATATCTGGTCTGAAAAGGCAAGAAAAAGAGGAAGGAAGAGGTCTCTGAAAACTTTTACAGCTGGCTAAAGGAGAAGCATATGGAATTTTAGAAGGACCGTGCTTCTCTTGACAGTTAGTAACAGCTTTCACTTGTAGAGCAGTGCTTGTCAAGATGGATCCCAAAGCATTTTACAAACTCCAGCTACTATATGCACACCACCACTGAAATGCAGTAAGCTATCCTCAGGGAGAAAAGGGCAGCTGGTATTGTGGAGAAAAGGGCTGTGTGACACTGGATATGTATGAACATTCAGTTCTTATAAACTGGAATACTAATTCACATCAACAAAGAGCTTTCCGGGGTCTGTAAAAGAAAGAGGCATCTTGGCAAACAATTTGCCTGCATCACTCTGAATGTGAAAGGAAGAGAGATTTCCTGACAAGAACACAAAGAAAAATAAGTATATTCTCTCAAAAAACATCAGGGAAATCTTTAATGGGCATGGGAGCATGATCAAGCGGAAGATATTTTACCTTTAATGGCTCACAAAAATATCATCTCCTAGTGTACTCACTGATTTCAGCCTAAAATTACGTAGCCATGGTTGAGTCGCGTGTTGTTCCTTACTGTGGTTACATGCATTGAAATACTCTAATTAGTACCACTAAGTCTTTTTTGTCAAGGTTTTGTCACAAGCTGGGATTAAGAAGGATGAAGAAGATAGTGTCAGGAAAAAAAATAAACACAGAATCGTAAAAAATTATCACGTCATAAAATGAAAACATGTTGCTTGGTATCCATGGTAACTTCAGAAACCAATGCTCTTTAACAGCCTTGCCTGGAATCATGTAAACTGCTTTGATAAAACAAGAATTATGGCAGATGGATATGTGAAAATAAAAATAACTTCATATCCAATCTATTGCCCACATGGGATACCCTTGAAATACAGCATGAGTTATATAACACTATCAGGAATCATTTTGCTTTGCTACTGAAACCAAGATAGAGACAGCTTTTTTTGCCATATATCTCCACAGAGGTAAGAACAGAATCATCAGCAATGGTGTAGTGATTAAAACCCAGCAAGCAAATGCTGGCTGCCGTTATCTGAAAACTAAATCTAACCCTCAGCTCCACCAAGGATGTGTTGTGAGTCTCCTGTGCCAGGAAAAGTTTTCGGTCTTTAACCCAGTGTAATAGATAGATGCCTGCTGTGTGGCATAGGCTAGAGCCACAGATTTGCTTTCTGTAAGGAAGAATCATAAAGAAACTGTGGCAGAGATGAAAACTGGGCCAGAGACACATTTGGCCAAAGCATCTTCTTCAAGTACCTTCAATATTGTTCTATGGACCTGTGGTAGAATATTTTTTCACTTATTTATTTATTTATTTTCATTCAGAAAAGCAAATCTACCCCCAGCTCAGTATACACTGAATTACCTGAATAACAGTGAGGTTCAGAAAAAGATAAAACATATGAATGAAACCACCAGATTGCATACTACTGATCTGATTTAGATTATCTTTCTGTTAAAACAGTTGTCTTGCTTTATTACATATATATATATATTTATTATATTATTATTATATATTATATTATTATATATTATATAATTATATATTATATTATTATATTTATATATATTTATAAGCAGAGCTCATATTTATCCAGAGATTGTGTGGTCAGTGCAGATGGCATCCTTGGAGCAGGCCAGGGGCATCCTCTGTTCAGAGCATGGAAAAGCACCTTCAATTAAGTGGTTCTTTGCAAAGCAAGACCCACATTTAAGTACATTTTTGTATACTGGAAATTAAACTAAATGTATTGAACCCATTTTGTACAATCTGCTGAGAAATCATCAAACAGAGATTGTTTTTCATCTGTGCAAATCAGAACACCTGAAGCCAAAGTAACCAGATTTTAGAAAACGTAGTGCTTCAGTATTCAGTTTTGGATTAATATCACCATCCCTGAGGCTGGTGTGCTTCTTCAGTGCTGGAGCTGAAAGGCTTCATTCAAGAATGACAAAAACATCTCTTTCCGTAGGAACACCCACAACTTTTATTTCTTTTTTTCTTCATCTGAATGGCCTTATCAGATATCAATATGTAAAATATGTCCTCAAGCTTATCATATCACTAAAAAAAAAACCAAAGCAAACAACCACCTAAACCGTGTGCTTTTCAAACAGGACCTCTTCCACTGGAAATACCATGTCTCCCTCTCATTTCCCTCCCTTCTGGTAATTTCCTTGGCCCTTTCAAAAGATGCAGGTCACATGAACCCCAGGAAAAGCTGTTTCAAGTCAGAATGGAGTCCAGTCCAGAAATGAGGTCAAACGCAATTATGTGAGTGAAACTGAGTGACTTCAGGAATAGGCTGTGTAAACACTGAGGGCAACTTCGTATTTCATTGTTGGAGTGCACTAAGGACTGAGCTCACAAAGTTGTACTGTCAATCACAAATGGAGAATGGCAGTTTATATTACCCCATACCTTGTGCAAGTCACACACGAACTCAATAGGTGTATGATGGGAAGCTGAAGGCATATTGGGGTTAAAAGCCTATTTGTTCCCTTTGCTGGGTTCTAACTCATCATATTCTGAGCAAGCAATCTAACTCATCATATTCTGATATTCTGAGTAAGCAGTGGTATGTAATTGTATTTGATTTTATTTTCAAGACAATGTCCAAAATTTAATGGTTGATGTTCCAGATGCATAAGACCACAGTGCTTTTCAGCTCTGTTTTACTTATTTCAAATTGTTGTGCCTTTTTTTTTTTTTTTTTTTTTTTTTTTTTATCAGATGGTCATATGAACTATAGCTCTACTGGGAAATACCACTTTGAAGACTGTGGATTTATTTCCAGTTATCATATGGGAAAGAATTTTTTTCTTCTCCACACTTAGACTTTTAATTCACATTCTCCTATCCAGTCTCTTTGGCTCCATCTTGTGATACGCTTGTATTAGAGTCTATACATTGCAATCATCACCTCATTTTTGCTGTTTCTCTCAGAAAGCCCTGTTACTTTATCTATTTATTTATTTATTTATTTATTTGTAATAATCAGAATTTTCCACTTGCAGCAGCTTGGGACCCCGAACTGATTTTGTGCATCAGCTCCAACACAGAAAAACAGGGGAAGCAGAAAAAGCTCTAGTAGTGTAGTCCCTTTGGATTTATCTCAACATAAGAAATGAATATGGAGTGTGGTTTTTGTTGCTGTTTTTTAAGTCATTATGAACACTAATACAACATGCATATTTTCAATAATAATGACAACAAAAATAAAAATATGAATTCTTTTCAGTGTTCTTATGTGAAGGCTCAGAGGAGTTTAATAAGACTAAAATTGTGTAAATAATACTTCCGAGGCACTCGTAATGTCATGATTTTACTGTAATGTGTATTTTCAAACTGTTTGAAAGAAGTGAAGCAAATGATGATGTCATATTCCTAAGGTAGTAAAAGTAGTAGTGTGTATTATTAACTAGTGTGTGCAATTTCCTGAAAACTATAGTGTCGTATAATTCCAAAGCTATATTGGTTTTGTTTGTCTTCCTTATGGGGATAGAATAACTGCATAATTAAATTTACATACTAGTGGCATTGGAAATAAACTGAAAGGAAGAAAGAGACTCCTGAGCTACTTTAAACTCTAGAAATACAATGTAGCATATGTCAAAATCTGGTCTAGAAAATCACACAGAATCACAGAATTTCTAGGTTGGAAGAGACCTCAAGATCATCGAGTCCAACCTCTAACCTAACCCTAACAGTCCCCACTAAACCATATCCCTAAGCTCTACATCTAAGCGTCTTTTAAAGACCTCCAGGGATGGTGACTCCACCACCTCCCTGGGCAGCCTGTTCCAGTGCCTAACAACCCTTTCAGTAAAGAAGTTCTTCCTAACGTCTAACTTAAAAATCCCCTGGCGCAACTTAAGCCCATTCCCCCTCGTCCTGTCACCAGGCACGTGGGAGAACAGACCAACCCCCACCTCGCTACAGCCTCCTTTGAGGTACCTGTAGAGAGCGATAAGGTCGCCCCTGAGCCTCCTCTTCTCCAGGCTGAACAAGCCCAGCTCCTTCAGCCGCTCCTCGTAGGACTTGTTCTCCAGGCCCCTCACCAGCTTCGTCGCCCTTCTCTGGACCCGCTCAAGCACCTCCACGTCCTTCTTGTAGCGAGGGGCCCAAAACTGAACACAATACTCGAGGTGCTGCCTCACCAGAGCCGAGTACAGGGGGACAAAAAAAAAAAAGTTAAAGCATGTCCCAGAAGAACAGACTGAGCCTGATTCCAGTTACACAGTCACTGGTACAATTTGGACTCCATCTTGCTGAAATCACAGGTGTGAGATAGAATCTTTCTTTTTATATTCCAAGTATGTTGCAAAAGGCATTTTATGAAGGGAAAGGAAATTTGATATTTCTGTCTATTTAAAATGATCCTTTTGAATCACATATACTCTTTGTTACGCGTTGTGTTCATACAGTTGTAATACACACCATATATAAATGAACAGAAGTTTTTTACAACTTACAAGGCATTTTTGAAGGTCACTTCAAGACCCCACACCTTAACTGCAAAAACCTACATCAATGCAGGAAACACACCTCAATTGTTTTACCAAAGCTTTACTATTAGTCCAAATGAAAGCAAAACACAACAAAACCCTATCGTCTTTTTCCACGTCATTTAGCTTTCTTTTTTTTTTCAACTATTTTCCTGTTTTACTTTGGAAATCTCTTTACTTGGCTTTCATGTTTCCTGCTTGCATCACTTCCTGTACATCACTCGCATCCTGTCCATCTCTCTCTTGCAGGTGGCATCGCCTTTGCTAGAGAGACTTTGCTTTGTGTATTGCAGCACTTCCTGCTCTGCTCCCTGTCTCCCTGGGGCCCAGGAGCCTCCATTTCCTTGGGAACATTCCTGTCCTGAAAGGGATTGTCGTCATCCTTCATTGCAAATACTCAGAGGCCTCTGCTATGCATAAGCACAAAGAGAGGAAACAAGGGGAATTTTAAACTTTTGAGGAATATGGTAATTTATGAGGGACCAGCATTTATGAAACAAAAGCCAGCGGTGGCATTAGAGGGTCAAGAACAGTTTCCTCGTGAGAGATGGAGATGTTGACACCATCAGCCTTTTACCTTCAGTCAAGCTTATGAAAATAACTTTCACCAGAGGGGCTAAATGAAAAAGAAGTATTTCTAGACTTCCTAATCACAATTTGTCTCAAAAGCAAAAAAAAAAAAAAAAAAAAAAAAAAAAAAAGCCTTTGGCGTCACTGTATATTCCAGTAACTCACTGTAAATGTACATCGCTGTCCTTGTTATTGCATTTCCTATATACAAGAAAATGAGTGTGATGTAAATGGAAAAATGATTAAAATAGTGCAAAGAAGCATATCAAAAAGAAGCTGTCTTTTCAATGATCACTGGTTCTGTTCTAATATGCCCACCTCTATGTAATTACCAGGTGTTAGCACTTTTAAAAACACAAACAATTGTTTAGCCTATAATTTTGTTCTCAAAAATGGGGGAAAAAAATAAAGAACCTGTTTTTTTTTATTATTTATTTTAGAGTACAGCAACAGAACTCTGTCATGATACTGCTGCTCAGAAAAAGGGAGCTGGGACTACTAACATCAACAGTTCCTTACAAGCTGCTGCTTATACCACAAAAGTTGTTGAAAACCATTTTAACTTAAATTCAGTCTTGGACTGAATTCCTCATCTATACCATGTGTTCTAAGGAAAGTGAACCACTATCAAGAAAAAAATATATATATTCTGTGGTAGGATATTCTGTGGGAATATTCTAGGAGTGTCACAGTTAACAAGCATTGATAAATTCTTATAACAGGATGGTTAATAACAAGTGACATTTGGTATATGAGCAGTCAAACAAGCTGCTTTTCATCTGATCAGGAAATTATTCCACATATCCCATCACTCTGTACATTTTAAATATTACTCTGTACATTTTAAATACTGAGTGTTGAGCAACTACACCAGCTGAACCAGTCCTGTATGGCAACTTCAAGATACACTCCATTTAGACACACTCTGATTTGTTTGTATTAAATGTGTTTGTTATGTCTTTTCAGAGAAACAGGTGAAAGCATTTGAGTTTAGGAGAAAAATGTATTTGCCCAACCAGCTTTTCTACCCATGCCTTTTCTTTCATCTGAGAGTTTTAGCTGAACTTTGAATGGTGGACAAGTGCAATATGCACTTTCATATACAAAATACTTTTAATACAACCTCAAACTCATTGTATTTTTACCTCTTGTATTCATAAGACTACTTTTTGGCTCTTGCCCAACCTAAAGAGGCAGGAAATGGGAATATCAAAGACCTGAAATTCTTTCTTGTGAAAGGGAGACAATGCTATCTAACTTTTTTTTTTTTTTTTTTTTTTTTTCTGACCACAACATTGTCTCACCATTTCTGTACTAATTTTGTGCAATTCTTGTACATTTCAGCCATTCCCTTCAGACACCCACTTGGCTCCTCAGTACATTCTTAACTGCAAAATGATGGACAGGTGGGAGCACACCCATGGATAGGTGTGCTCCATGGTTCGGTGTGCTCCGTAAGAAAGGATTCCTTCCTCTGCATCAGGTATGAATGCACCATGCAAGAAAATGAGTGTGATGTAAAGTGAAAAATGATGAAAATAATGATGAAAAAAACATGCTGGTTTGGGCATACAGCACTTCTTTCATTGTCCTGCATGTGAAATCATGACTCTGTCTGACTTCTTTACAAACAGGAAAAAGTCGTATAAGTGCCTTGCTGAAGCATAACCCTCTTTTATATCTCTAGCCTTTATTTTACAGAGTACATAAGATGAAATACCTCTTCCAAAAGAAAGACTGCTCTTGTTCTGACACCTCATGAAGTTGTCCCTGCTTCCTTCAAGGTTTCACAAAAGTTCCTGCTACTGTTAAAAGTCCAACCATTTGAGATCTGCTAGCCTGAAAATCTTGTGTATCAGGGTTATTATGCTCCCATAGCTCCAGTCAATCAAATCCCTTGGAGATGGGTCTTTGCTGGGAGCAGAAGGCACATCACAGCTAGGCTCCAGTAATGAGTTGCCCATGCAGATCAGCAGCTAAATAGCCCATAAAAGAGTATAGCTACATCCAGCTGCTACTCTTAAAAATAAAACACAGCATTGAAGACAGATTTTTTTTTCCTTCAAGTTCATACCTGAGGTCAATGATAATACTTACAGCACAGAGGTGGGCTGGAGCTGATGTTCTCCAAACACAGCTGTTTAAAATATGGCAGGTCCCATGTATCAGTCAGGTAGATGGTTCCCAGATGAAATCAAAGCTAGCAGCAAGTAAGAGATTGGTCATAAAATATTTGATGTGAATTCTTTTGAGGACTGTGCAGTCTAGTTTCTTTTCTCCTTATGTCATCCAAGGAATTGGACTCAGCCCATGCAAAGCTCTCTTAAAGTGTAACTTTCTGAGTCTTACTCCAGCAAGTAAACTTTCTGAAAGTCAGCAGGTCTGAATTTAGCAGAGTACGAAAGATTTTAGTAGTGTGTCCCTATGGCTTTTTATTTATTTATTTATTTATATAATTTCCCTTTAGATGGATAGTTTGTGCCATCACTCCCAGATTATTCAGCATGGTCATTGTATTCTGGGACATAATACAACATTTATTATGAAAATCAGTTCTGAAAATATGAATATGTGTGGTTTTTCAGTGTGTTCACTGTTGATATCTAGGCTCATATTCATCTCAGGTAACTCCCTGGATTCTATAGGGGTTGATTTGGCATATTTGGCAAACATTTTATTTATTATTCATTTTTTTTCTTTGTCCTGCTACTAATTGTAGGCTTACATTCTGCAAGGACGGAAAGATCTCTTGCAGAAGTACCAATATTACTTTAACTCTCAGCAGCATTAATTGCACTGACTTGCATTTTTCAAACATTTCTCACTGTTTCCCTTGTGACAGATGTAATGCACATACTGGAGCCAAGTATTTACAGTCATCTCCTTTCCCTCCTTTTTGGCTTGTGCACACACCCCTGAGGAGTGTGTACAGAAAGCCCAAGGAAGCCATTAGCTTAAGGTTTAGTGAATAAAGAAAGCATGAGATTTACAGAACTTGCCAGCAAAATTCATTGTTCAGTTCCAGAATATATTAAGCCGTTCCTGGTTGTGGTCTCGAGGCTAAAACAGGGAAATGGAATTCCAGAGTCCTGGCTTCTTTCCTGCAAATTGTCCTGTTTAAAACTTACTATGCCTCAGTTTATGCTTTGTAAAGCAATAACTGCAGTTCACCTCTCTCCACATACCAGAACTTCTGGTACAGTTTGGAACCTTAAAAATATGCTAGGAAACTTATTACAGAAGCATGTAGACAGTCACCTACAACATGCTGCAGAACTGGGGAAAGCATAGGAAATAATAAACAAGTACAACACAAAAGCAAGGCTAAGTAAGAAAGATTAATGTTTATGAAAGGCATTTAATAAAGAGATGCTAAAAAAGTTATTCTTCTCATTTCTAACAGTGACCAGAGCTCAGACTTTTCAGAATCTGGAAATAATTCTCATCTACTTTGGTGTCTCCTGCCCCAAGCCTGTGAAACAGAGTTGAATTCCCAAGAGACAGGAGCACACTTTCCTTAGAGGATATGTATTTAAATGTATGCATATATATGTATAAATATTCTGTGGGTAGCAGAAGACAAATTCTCTGTGTTCTCATTAGACCCTTCTCCTGAGCTGGTGTGAGCAGCTGGGATCTACTGCCCTGGGACTTCAAGCTTCCACACAAGACGAGGATACTTTTCTTCTCTCTACCCCTTCCACTGAGCACAACAACAGTTGTGCTTCTATTGCAGCACAACAACAGTGCTCAGAGGATCACCACAGGTGGGAGCTGGGGAAAGGAAAGTATGAGACTTGCTTCTAGCACTTCCTCTCCCTGCTACCGGAGAAAGGAGTCTACAAAAGGAGCATCATTCCAGCCATTCCAAGAGGAAAAGGAGCAGGACTGAATTTGACTGTTGATAGTCAGCTACTGTGGATACCATGAAATCACAGCAGTTTGGTTCCTCATTTTATCTTCATTTAACACAGTATGCTTCTGGAAAAGCATACAGTAACCTTAGCATTTAATCTATCCTGATTGTTGCTGTTACAAGAGACACCTCTTACTGCAGGCATATCTTCATGCTGGATTTTTCAAGTATGAAATCCACGGGGCTGTTGCCATTTCACTAAATGATAATGTTTCCATGCTCAGCTTGTGGTTGGCTCAGTTCTCAGATGATGGACATGTGGAACTCTTTGGCCTTACTGGAAAATCCCTTCACCTTTTCAGAGAGTGCTGCTGCATATTCCCAAGAGCTGCTATCATCTATGTTTCCTTTAGATGCCTCTTAGACCTTCCAAGTGTTCTGTTCCTTTCACATGAGCTGAGACAGAGGCTCACAGTAAGCCTGTGTCTTTCCTCTTTGGACTCAAAGGGGTCCCCAGACTTCCAGAATCATCATGTGAGCCACTTCCAGAAAAGGTTCTGTGCTTTGTATTGTCTCTAAAAGTTCATACCTAGGGAATATCCTCAGACTCACAGATAACATAGGCATTGAAGTCCACATAATGGCTTCCTGATGAATAGATAATACGTAGTTCCTGAGCTCCCTGACTCTGTGCTTACCAAATGTTGTTTTATTCTCCACTATTTTCCTGCCCTCACACCCCCTGCCATTAGGTAGGACAAGAAACAGTGAGGATCTCATGGAGTTTAGTGATCATAAGTTCATTCATCCATTCATACTTGCACAAATCATTTCTACAGCAGTGGATCTCTCTATATATTTGCACAAAGACTAAAACTACAAATCACATGCACAAATGTTTTGGGAAAATACATGCATTATGTCTGCACCTGTTTTGCCAGACACTAGGAGTGTTAGTGAAAAAGCTGAGTGTTCTGATGTCAAAGGAAAATGTTCTGCAACACAGAGACATCTGGATGCAGGAAGAGCTATAGAATGCAGCTCAGGACTGGCAGGAATCTGAGCCAGTGCCATGGCAACAGGCATCAGTACCTGTCAGGAGCTGGGAAGTCACAATATTCATGGTGTGCGTTACTGCTGTGCATTTGTGTCATTGACATCGAGGCCACATTGCAGTTTACATTACAAAGACTTGCTCCCTCTACAGAATTGCTCTCGGGCGGACTTTGACATTGAAGACTGCAAAAGCAGGTTCCCACCCCTAAATACTCAGACTGCATTTAAATCATACCTACAAAAGCCCTAAATAAAAATTAAACCTGCCCATGGCTGCAGGGTGGTTTATGGAAGCAAAATCATAATCACTAATTGCTAACTGTTAAGCAATTAGCCAGTTATGCTACAGGACTTTCAAAGCACGTTAAATTAACTAACAGACAAAGCTGATTTGTAAACAAAATGGCTGGATGTTCAGGAACCAATTAGAGAAGGAAAATTGGCAGCAGCTGGGAGGCTGTCAGGAGTCAGACTGGTATCACAGGGAGGCTGTTTAGAGCAGAGATGGTTTATTAGCTTGTCTTGTTAAGTGTGAGCCAACTATCAGGATTTTAAAATATAAAAATATATTTATATGTATTTATTAAATATACCTAATGTATGTGTTATCTATATTGTAGTGTTATATATAAAAATATAATACACTGTGTATAATTTTTCCTGGTGTTTTTAATTGATTTTCAAACAAAACTCTTGCTTTTGAAAACATTTGAAAACAGAGTAAAATACAAGGTACTGTTTGAAAGCATTTCAGTTGTTTCATACATTCTTCTCTAGGAGAAGAGCACTCTGTGACTCATACTCGTGTCTTCTCAGAGCTGTAGAGATTTAGAGCATCATTTGACTTTATGCAATTAGTCCTCATGCAATTGGATTTGCAATTTATTCCTCTGGAGGTGAGGCTATGAACATACGCTGTTTAGTAACAGAGACAATCTGGAGCTAAACTCAATGACCAGTTACACCAAGGTAACACTTTTCTCAAGGGAATTTCAGAACACAGCCCCTGCTGTTTTAGCATTTTCAAATGTCAGAGGGTCACATTCTCCTGTGGCACAAAACAACAATGATGAAAAGTGTTTATTGGTAAACCATGAGTCATATCTAATCATTTAGTTTACAACAGTGGCCTCAGTATGGGAAACAGCACAGGAAGTCCTGTCACAAAACCACAGTCAATTGTGAGTCTTTGCTATGATTATTCAAGAGACAAATTGAATCTTCAAATCTCCTAAACTTCAAGAAGGGTCTCAGTTTCTCTGGCCTCTTTGCAGCATATTATTTCACTCCAGTCTTTCCCTCACTGAGATAAGTATTAAAGGAAGAAATCTCTTTCGAGGCAGACTGGAAAGCAAAAATAGAAACAAAGCCTGAAGGCTTTCTTGAGCACTACTGAGGAAAATCTCTCTTACACATCACTGAAAGTTGGGTGTATGCAAGGAGTTAGGTACTCTTTTAAGTGCCCACCTCCATGTGTTTCACTCCAGAAAGACGTGGAGTTATTCACATAAAGTGAATATTCACGTAAAGTGAAATTTGGTAAAGTCAAAGAAAAAGATAGGAGAACAAGGAGGATTTTCAGCATGAATGAGGGGTTCAGAGTCTGCCTTAGTAACAAATGCTATTACCTTTTCAGCTTTACTAACTTTTGAAGGAAGAAATAAATTTATGCAGAAAGGTATATATAAAAATGTAACTTTTGTAGTTTCATCCTGATACTTTGGTTTAAAAAGCATATGCGACATGTAATTACTTATTACCTGCATCTGTCTTGTTGTTCTGATTGCTTCTTTTTAACTTTTCAACCAAAAGTTTATAGATAAATCATTGCCTTGGCTGAGCAATCAGCCTCTAATCAAGATTCCCTGACACTAGGGCTTTAAATATATATATTTTCTCCTGTCTTAGATATGGAATATGACCAAACTTATTTCAGTCAAAATCCCCATTGGAGTTGCCTAACAGATTCACATCGTTTTAATGAACTCAGAGCCTTGTTAAATCTCATCCACGTATCTCAGAGCACACTACCTGTTTAGATAGTCTGACTGTTTCCAAGTAAAAATTTTGTTTATTCAATAACCTCCTTTCAGTTCATCTATGAACACACTCCTAATTGACTGTGAACTCTCATTTAGTTGTAACAGGAAACAAAATGACATCTCTGGATCCAAAGGAGCCCCGAGAAAGTGGAATGACTGATGCTGCTAGGAGGAGAGGAGTGCAGCTTGTATCTGAGCCTGAAGCAGAGCTGTTCTGCACAGGGGGTTGGTGCAGGTTGCCTGGGCTGCTGGCTGGAGCACAGGCACCAGCACCAGCTGCCCACAGCTTTACATGACACAGTTGGCACTGTTTATTTAAACAGACTGATGAACATGACCTCCTAAATGAAATGTTAGTAATTACACATTATAGACAGAGAAGGCTATAAGAGCATTTCATATCAGGTTTCTTTTTTATTGTTGTTTGTTTGTTTGTTTTGAAAAGGAGAAGATGAGCTAATTTTCAGATGTGAACTCATTTGTTAACACAAATACCCAGTAGATATTCCCTGTTGAGGGACCTTGGCTCTGCATTTCCTGTTCCAGTTCTTTCAAGTAGGGGGGAAACACAGATAACCCTTCCCCCTCCCCCCCAAAAAAAAAGAAAAAAAAAAAAGAAAAAAAAAGACAACAAAACAGAACAGCTTTCAAGTGGGTGGGAAAAGGAAGGATACTAACATGTGAGATGTCAATAAGCGTTTGCCTTGTTAAACTGTAATCTCACATATGTTAAAGCAAGAACAAGACCTAAAACAATACAGTTGTCCTTCGTGGAAGATTTATCATAGAAAGGTACACCATCAGCATCTCATTAGTAACCACACTTCTGGTCTTTCTTCAGGTTTTAGCGGAATGAGACATTCTTATGTAGCTGTTACTAGGACTTGAAGAACCTATTTTTGCTTAACATCCAATCTTCAGTGAGAATTAAACAAGGAAAGGACAATTCAAAGACACAAGTCTCTCTGTCACAGCCATTCAAACAGTGACAAGACAAAAATCATAGAATCATAGAATCATAGAATATCCCGAGTTGGAAGGGCCCATAGGATCATCAAGTCCAACTCCTGGCACTAAGTGCAAAGGGAAAAGATGTTAAAGGAAATAAAGTACTGTTGTGTTCTTATGAAGGATAACACTTTGAGGGCTACTCAGTATTGCGAGTGCCACAGAGATTGCTGCAATACTGAGAAGAGCTTGATTTACCCATAGGAACAAAAGATAGGAAGATCTTCTTCTTAAAATGTTATTTGCAGGGATCACATACAGTACATAAATTATCTTTTAGTATTATTTAGATTTAAGTTATGCTAAAAATAGAAATGAAAATTAAGTCATTTTTGTACCTCTAACTATCCAGTATAATTTATCACAAAGACCAGCTCCCACAGACCTTTAGAAAATAGGTAGCGTAATAGGTAGTCATAACAATTTATGTATATAGCTTAGAGATAATTTTGGGATCTCTTTACCATGGTATCTAAGAGCTTTTTTAAGGTTAATTGGGTGAAGTATTATCTAGCAGACTTCATGTTGGCTCCTGCTCTCTCCCTCACCTTAGTATAGAAAACTTTGTGTTGGCTATAAAGTAGTTCAATTTGTGGAAAAGTTGTATACAAATGGAGTTATAGTTTATACAGCTCTTTCTCCCTTTCTGAGGAGTTTCAGTTGGAGATATATATGTGTGTGTGTGTGTATATATATAATCAGATTTCTCCCTTCTGGTTTGGAATAAATAAATAAATAAATAAAAGTAAAAAAATACTATCAGAAGATGAATTATGAGTTAAAATACCAGTAGTAGAACAGTGTCTTCAGAACAGGGTTTTTCAGAAATCACTTGCTCTTCCATAGCTGTGATGTGTAAGAAGAAAAGAAAGGAGTGCAAATGCCAAAAGGGAGCAATAATTTAATCAACTTGCATTGTGAGAATATTGTAATGAGGCTATAAAGCACCTGGGAGAGATAGAATATTGCTATCTACCCTGATAATGCTGCTTTCATGCATAAGATCAAACACTGAAAAGGCAGCAACAGGCGAATCATGAAGGAACAAAATTTGCAGCAACATTCACTAATGGAGAAATTATTTATTTTAGCTGGCTGTAAAATCAAGCCAACTCTTTCACTGAACCAAACAGAACAGAAAAATAAAAAATAATACCCCAAGGTGGTGTAAAGTTATCAGTTTTGTTGTTGTTGTTGTTTGTTTGTTTTTTCTGGTTGTTGATGTGACTGTACACCTGTGTATGTCAGAGTTCCTTTTTTACATATAGTACCTGTCTACACTGTACCTAAAAACGTATATTCTTTCCACCGAAGTGTGGATATACCGAATATAGTCTGAATATTTGGCTGGTATACAATGTCAAAATTTCACTCCATATTTTTGGATCTATAATGATCTACATCAGGTGAAGAACTGCCATAGCTGTGATTTTCCTTGCTTTCTATAGCAGGTACCAGCTAGGATATTTTGTTTGTTTGTTCGTTTTTAGTCTCTCCCTTCTGATACATTTAGGACAGAAAGCTCTTATTTAAATGGGCAGAAATTTTGTTACAGGTGGAAAATGATTACATTCCTGATCCCTGTTCTTTGGGAATTCCTGTTGATCTGAATCTATTTATGATATTTTTTCTTTAGCTTTTCTTTCCTTTTCAAAATGCCTATCATCTGTTTGGGCCAAGAAGATAGACATATTTTTTTCTGCAGTGTGTGTTCACATGCAGTCAGTGATGCCATTTGGTTTAAGTCACTGATGGCCTTGAAGATCAGGGATGAGACCTTAAAAGAAATTATTACACTGTCTGTTGGAATTGCAACAACAAAATATAAGTTCATGGCTGTCTTATTCACTCGCGTGGTTTTCTGTGTGTAGTGGAACCACCTTTATTACTGTCTTGGTTACTTGTCTAGAAGTAAACAATTAGATGGAAAGCAGTAGCTGAACTGGTGATATGTGAAAAATGTAGGAATTTTCAGTACTGTTAAATTAACACATTCTTCAGAGGGACTGGCAGATTCACCTCTCTAAACTGCCACTTCAATTAGCAGCAAACAGAGCA
This sequence comes from Heteronetta atricapilla, assembly GCA_011075105.1. Classification (NCBI taxonomy): domain Eukaryota; kingdom Metazoa; phylum Chordata; class Aves; order Anseriformes; family Anatidae; genus Heteronetta; species Heteronetta atricapilla. The sequence continues at coordinate 69,209,300 of CM021733.1, forward strand.
GTTATTTTCTTTGGATTTCATAAGCCTAATGTTGCAGACATCTTGGCAAAACAAGTTATTGCAATACAACTGAGCTTTCCAGCACTGATATTTCTCTTCAGCTCCTTTAGGTTTTCTTTGTTCCTTGTCTCTTATTAGAGTGGAGACTCTCTATCTGCCAGCTTCTAGACCAACCTACTTCTCTCTTATGTCCATCCATTATTGGGATGTATATAGTATTTTCTTTCATAAAGACAAGTATTTTATGACTGCTTCCTCTGGTGGTGGTGGTGTTTTTTGTTTGTTTGGTTGGTTTTTTTTTGTTTGTTTGTTTGTTTTCAGAATAAATATTTTAATACTGAACAATGTTAAATAATTAATCCAAAATATTTACACTAAATTTAAAAAAATGCATTAAAAATGAAATTAAGGGAAGCCATTTTCAGAATTTTATATGAATGTACTGTCTGTGCAGTGCTTTGCATGGCAGTGAGTCAGCAATACCACTGTCAGCTTAGCATCGTGCAGTCTTGGTCCCCCATTACCAAGCTGGGCAGCCTCTTGCAGGTCTCCTCCTGCATTCCACCAGAACCTGGATAAGACAGGCACTTGGGGACAAGTTTTACACTCAGGTCTCATGAAAATTGATTATTTTTTTCATGATGAGCTCTTCCCCATCTGCAACAGTGCCGCATGTGACTTGCCATGACCTTAGTAACAGCCACCAGGAGAACACCATTTGATTCTTACCGTCTGATGTCTTATGGCTGATGGAGAAAAAGGTTCTTATTCCACCTCTTCATTCTTTTATCTTAACTTTTTCCTAGATGACATCTCTTCTTGTGTTTTAACAATTATCCAAACACATCTGTGTTTCATGAGTATGTTTCCTCCATGATGCTGGGAAAATAAAATTACTTCTCCAAAATCAGTTCACAAATAAAGCTGACTCTATTGGGATCTAAAATTATATTTTTTTTATCAAAACTGATGATACAGATTGAATTAAGAGAAAAGCATCTGCACAAGAAAAGCAAATTTCCACTTGTAGTTTATAGTGACATAAATGAGTTTCAGTTGGCTTATAGGGAAGAAATAGGCTATGGGAATTATCTCTATCTTCTTTTTCTTGGTACTTCTCAGCCTACTTTAACTTTAAAGTTGCAATTTATGGTCAGTGTAAAGTGTGCAGTTCATCATAGCATGCTTCTATGTATTGTCAGGATAAACTGTCTTTGGGGTGTCATTTTTCTTAAACAGAAGGTTATTTGAAAGGTCATTTAAATAGATCTTTTTTTTTAATTAATTGTGGCATAATGAATGTAGAAGATTGTATTTTATATGCATGCTGCTAAAAGGAAAAAGGGAAACCCACAGTGATTAAAAGGGTTTTATTTGACTAAAATTATTTTCCCAAGATAGAAAATATTAGTTATATCTCAGTCAATAACTCTGAAGTTAATCTACCAGGTATTAGGGAGGTAAAGAAAAATAAATGTGGCAAATAAACTAAATGTTATAAGTTTGCACACTATTTTACAATACAGTAAATGATGTTATGTAGAAACCTTTAGCCAAGTAAATTTATTGCAAAGCTGGAGGCATGCTCTGCTTCTTTTATCAAATTATTTAGTATAAATGATATTGTATAAAATGTTAAAGCTAATAAAGAGCAGCAGAACCTGCATTACACAGATAATAAGGAATACAGTATTTAATACATATTTACAAGCTCAGGTCAGGCACCATTTAAAGAGATGGTGACTTTTCTCACTTTGCTTACTAAGTGTAATCTTCAATATTAAGATACTCCATTAGCTGGGGAGTGCAAGGGTGTATCTTTTCATTAATTATGCAAAATTTTTGTTAATGGATTTTGATGTTAGCTACTCATCGTAGCTATCCTTTTAATATCAGCCACAGAAATACATAATTGAAAATACTTATCAGCTGGAATGATCCCACTTTTTTGGTCACACTTGAGCGGAAATTCTTTGGTAATATGTGGATGTTTACAATATGCTTGAGCTGATGGTTGAGTATAACACCATTCCTTTCAAATGTATGTTTCGTCATTTAGGAATTTATATCTCACTGAAAGTCAATAACACTAACTTTTTTTAAAGGTTTTTGGAAAAAAATAAAAATAAAATAAAATCTTGTTTCTTCTGGTTTTTTTTTTTTTTTTTTTTTTTTTTTTTTTTTTTTTTCTCCTCTTTTGCTTCAAGAACTTAAAAGAAAATGTTCAAAATGGACAGGACAGGACAGGACAGGACAGGATGTACCACATTTGTATCCTCAAGTCAATGCTACAGTGAGACTAATAGTCTCTGAGTATCACAAAGCAGAACAACCGTATGGCTGCTAGAAACAGAGATGCAGGTCCTCAGCTTTGCTCAGGCTGGAGTGAATAGAATTCTCATCCACCCCAAGCTTTTTCTTAACATACTTTTTTTTTTGGGACTAGAAGGCATTACATCATGTTTTTGTTTTCTTTTTAATAAATCATGATGAGTTTGGGAGGTTTTCAGCTCTTGCATCCATGCTAATCACTGTATTTGTTATTGATACCCTGGCATGCCTGTGCTATTGACAGTACACCTGTTCACACACTTCATTCTCCAGCTCTGCTGACAGCAACAAGCCTATATGCAGTAATCCAATTCTTCATGGGTCCTTTTTCTGTTTCTCACATTACTGTGCTAACATCACCAGTAAAGGACAACATTGTGTATGAGATAGCTTTTTGTTGCTTACTTGAATAGTTTAATATAGGTTTCTCTGTGCCTTAAATGACAATCATCACACAATATAAGCTTTATGGAGATGATATATTAATTATGTATCCCTTAGTATCATCTTTAAATTCTATATTCAAGGTTCATATTCCTGAGCATGTATTAATTGCTGTCCTTCATATTAATGAAAAATTTTATCTGGCCGGCCTCAATGGGATAAACATCAGACCCTTTGATTCAGTAACGTAATAGTTATATGGAATATCTGATTCTATTTATTTCATTGTATTTTGCTATTCAGTCCCTCAGCTACAGTGTAGAATTAATAAAAATGATTTATATGTAGCAGGAGATCAGGCCAGATTGTGTACCCTTTGCTCACTTTCTGTAAGTACTGGTACAACTGTTATGAAAGCTGCAGTGTATTTCAGAGGTGTAAGAAAAGAGAATAACTTGTGACTGTCTTTACTGAGTACATTATTCACTCTCCATAAAGTTATACTGACTGAAGTGGGGAGAAAATCACACCTTTGACTAAGACCTCTTTCATGCTATGGCTATATACCTTCTTGAGCAGCTCTCCCACATATTTGTTACATAAGTTATATTAATATGGACCATGAGATAAATAAATAATGATCCTTTCTATCCTGTCTAACAGCCCAGTGCTTTAAAGTATGATGCAATCAAGTGTGCTTGATTCATGTGCCCTGATGATATAGGTAATGTGTGAATACCTCAAACTCTTTTATATTTTCTTTAATGTACTCTTTCTTCATGTCAGGGTTAGTATCTCTGGTATATGTGTAAAAATGAAGACAAATTCTGAAGACATTTTAAAAGTTATTTTTAAACAGTTTAAAGCAACTGTTTTTTTTTTACAATTTTGGAAAAATTGTTATTTTAGATACGACTTTCTGAGAAGTAGTAACATTTTTAGTAACTTTTAGCTTTGTCAGGAAAAAATAAACAATTAAAATCTAACCATTTAATGTGATTCAATCATTCCATATATATAAATTATTACATTTATGGAAATGGAAGTATCCAATTTTTTTGCATACACGCACCTTATTGGCTAATACAACACATTTGAGTTCCTCTGTGAAATTTAAGTAGGAAAAAAAAAAAAAAAATAAAAAAAAAAAGAATGCCTCTTCAATGCATGCAGAAACTAAAATAGAGACAATCTATAACTGAATATTTGAATTACTTCCAATCCTTTTATTCTTGGCACAGAACTGTTGCAATCTGATTTTTATTTTATTTTTTTCCCATCCAATATGATTCCTCTAGATACAGCTATTTTGCCATTCCGCTAAAATCACTGAATATTCAGACAGCTAACATTGCATGCCCTACATTATTTTACCCCTGGCTCAAAACTCTTAGCAATCTTAGTATCAGAAGAGAGCCACCCACCATGACAAACTTGTGGGTTGATATAGAGGCTCTTGCTGGGATGCAGTGAATTTTCTTTATAGATGGGATATGTGACTAAAACTATGTTGATTACACACCAGCATTTTGGCAGTTGCTGAGCAGTGCTGGCATAGCACTGAGACTTTCTTTTATTTATTCTTTTTCCCACTCAGCCCCCTAGCCTTCCAATGAGAATCAGTTAATGAATGCCCATTCTGCTTTGCCTGCACACACAGTTTTGCTTCACTAATTCATTTGTTTTTCTCTCAGTCCCCCCGTATTTTTCTTTTGCTCTTCTGACCCTCGGTAGTGAGCGAGTGGCTGAGTGGGTGATTGGCTGCTGGCTGGGGTTAACACAATCCAGCAAGTTAAATGAAGTAACAGCAAGCCATACAGACAGTCAGAGAGAAATTCACATCTGAGAGGTGCTTCTACAACTACAACTCAGTTTTAGTGACATAAATAAATCCCTTTTAGGGTAAAGTTAAAAAGACACAACATTAAACCCTACTGCGAGAGAAATGCTGTAGACCAGCACCATGAGAGGCAGTCACCAGTGGTTGTCACCTGGCCGACTTTCCCAGAAAGAGGGTAAGCACACATGTAGACAGGAAGTGAAGAACCTACACATTTACTCTGAGATGTCAGATTTCCTCCCTCCTCTGAGATGTGTGACTTTCTCCAGATGTGGACACAACACTGGAAGGATGGAAGACTTGCCAGGCCAAAAACTGAGGTGAGGGTCTGGGACTAGCAATGCAGATATGCTTCTTGTTATATTGTTAAACTGAATTCAGGGTAAATATATATATATATATTTACAGAAGAAACAGAGCAAATGAAGAATCACTATGTGTAACTCTTCAAAGGCAGCTATCGTGATCAGAGTATTGTTAGAATAAATACTTCAGCTTTCTTGGATACATAACTGCAAACTCTCCATTTTTAAATGATGGGATTGCAATAAATCACAAACTACAAGAGCATCATGTACACAGGATTTGTCAGGAACAAAATGTTAAGACAAATCAGAAAAATCCTTGTTCCCCAGTCAATGCAGGACCTGATAGATGGACCTTTAAATCTGTTCCTCTGTTGTAAAATCTTCTTGGCTCAGGTATGCAGAATCTTACCTCTCACCCTTGTCACCTTTTCACCTTTTTTTTTTTTTTTTTTTTTTTTTTAAAGGGAGCAAAAGCAACACTTCCTGCTTATTGCAAACAGACACAGAGTTTTAAGTGTTAAAACAAATCACTTCTGTTGCAGAAAGCCTAGGTGTTCAAGGGCAGAAAGTCTGAGCCAAGGGAATTATATTTAAACTTAATAACTTAATTAGCACTTTCCTAATTATGTTCCTCCCATGCAGATATTCATTTAAGCATTAGAAGAGTGCAGGAACCAATCTGTCAGACAAGACTAGAGATAATTAATATTGCAGGTGAAGAATGCAGCCAGAAATATCACAATTTCTTATGGTGGTTTCCTTACAGAAAGCAACAGCATCATTGCACAAATGATTTTCCTAAAATGTCCCTGCAATGACCCTTTGAGGTGAAATATCAAAATGCTATGTGAAACTCTCTAGGATATTTCTTGCCCTATATTTCTCTTAAAATTTCTGATAAGCCCTATTCTAGCTTTGAATCTCATGTGCTCAATTTTTGTGCCAGTCGAATCTAACATTCTAACATAGACATACCACAGCCAACATTTTTTTTTTTTTTTTTTTTTAAGGTTCAAAAGCACAGGCCATAGATGACAAGAAAGATTTCTGCATGGAGGCATATTAGATCAGCAGCAGGCCCACAGCTGCAAAGCCCAATAGCTCTCATGAAAATCTCATGCAGGACCCAGATTGATGCAGCAGGCTGAAGGGGAGCTGTCTGCAGTTAAGCAAGGTAATACTGAAAGGATTCATCCATAAATTATCAATATTGAGTTCTGACAATCACAAAATGAAAATCCAAGCTCATGACTATATCTAGCTCTTCTTGAGCTAAACAGAGACAATGCCATAGAAGAGCTGTCTTCTGTCAGATCTGCAATCAACTGCTGCCTTCTGGGTGCTAACCTGTCAGAACAAGTGTGGTGGAAGACCAAAACATGGAGTGAAATGCACTGAGCTTATCCCTCCTACATGTTGAGATGGGCAGAGGACCAGGCATGAGAAGGGCAGAGTGGAATGAGCCACAAGGCTCATACAAGTCAAATCATAGAATCATACAATATTTTGTATCGGAAGGCTCCTTAAAGACCACCCACTTCCAACCCCCCTGACATGGACAGGGACATCTCCCAGTAGTCCAGGTTGCTCAAAGCTGCATCCAGCCTGGCCTTTAACACTTCCGGGGTGGGACATCCTCAGCTTCTCTGTGCCTGACCCTCACCACCCTCTGAGTTAAAAAAAAAATATTTCTAATGTCTAATCTAAGTCACCTTCTTATAGTTTAAAGATGTTAACCCCTGACATATCACTACACTCCCTGACAAAGAGTCCTTCTCCACCTGTCCTGAAGGCCCCCTTTAGGCACTGGAAGGTTGTTTTAAGGTCTCCCTGGAGCTTCCTCTTCTCCAGGCTGAACAACACCAACTCTCTCAGCCTGTTTTCATAGAAGAGCTGTTCCAGCCCTTTGATCGCCTTCATGGCCTCCTCTGGACTTGTTCCAATACAATCTCCATCCAGACATCCCATTTGTAGCAACTTAAAGATAATCAGTGCTGTGATCTGCACACAGATTGTCTATGAGAGCTTTTTTGTAGGAAACAGACACCCTTTAGGACTTCTGTGTCTCTCAGATTATCCAAAACTTGAGCTTAATAATGAAATTTTATTTGTGTCTCCTTGAGAATAAAACATGGAATTCCTACTAATCAGAAAAAAATATAGGTATTTTTCCTAGGAGATGCTAGGAAAAAAAAAAAAAAAAAAAAAAAAAAAAAAAAAAGGTAATATTTTCCTCATAAATATCTTCAAATTTTGAAAAAAATAAAAACAAATTTTAAAAAATGTGAAAAATTACTAGGACCACAACATTTATTTTTACTGTTTTCCATATTTATTATTTAAGCATTGGATGCTCATGCATTTATATAATTATGTATGTATGTGTGTCTGTTTGTATTTCAATAGCCATATTTAAGCACTCTTCTCATTGAAAATTTCCAGTTTAATAAAAATACTGGTAGAAAAAAAAATATATACATATTCACCCTTAAATACATTCAATTTTTGAGTTTTTTTTATTTAATATCTTGGATATTTTAGTGGAAGCATTTCCAAAATGAAATACATTGTGCTACGTAAAAGCATGAAAATGCAAGGAGAATATATTTATTATATTCTGCTTTCAAAAATACATTATTTTCTGTTTTCTAATTACATGAATATGAAAAGAGGAGAAGGAAATAACTTTTTTTTTTTTTTTTTTTTTTTCTAATTGAGAATGGAAGATAAATTCATTCATGGTGCTATAAAATATATGTGAAGCAATTATATCATCAGGGTTTCTTTTTGTGTGTAACTTATGTGTTATGGAAATGGAGCAATTATGATATCATGACTTTTTGTTTTTAATTAGAAAATTAGTCTGCTGTTTGAGTAATTACAAAGAGATTCTCCTTTATTGGATTTTTCTATAATAAGTATTAGAAGCAATTATAAGTAACAGAAGGAAAAAAATAGCCTATTTGCAATTTTTTTTATTTTTTTTTAAAAAAAGAGGGGGGACACAATAATGTTGCCTTGCTATTAGAACAGCCTGAGTTTCACACCATATGAGATGTAGATGTTCCTTATTGTAATGGTTTCAAATTCACATGATATTTGAAAAGCACAGGGAAAATAAAAATACAACATTTTATGCTTTATTTATAGAAATACTAGATTATTTTAATTATATATAAGGTTCAGTTACATAATCAGCACAAAACTAGAAATCATGAAATGATCTTTTGATAATTAGTCAGACCAGAGACCAAAGATCTGTTATATGGATGCCCATTAACAGCAGACAAGGCACCAATTCAGAGTGGCCTCAAACAAGTTGCTGTCACCTGGACTTTCTGAGGCACAACAATATTGCTGCAAAATAATTACATGTGGTATGACATGAGGAATCTAGAATTTAAAACAAAGATCTGATTTGTGTTAGCAATCCCCATCACTGTAATTTGGGTACAAATCTGAGCACAAGAAAAAAATCAGAGATATTCATGGTCCTTCACAGCTTCTTGAACATTTAGTATTGACCTGTAAGACGTGGACTCCAGGTATAGTGTTCTGCAAGAGAGAAAGATACAAGAGTACAAGACAAATCCTAGATCTGCAATGTGTTCTTGGTCAATGTTTCTAGATGATTAAACCAGAAACAAACATAGAGGTCAGCTCTTAGTGATGATTTTTAAGTCTCTTGCTCCTCAAGTCAACATAGTCCTGTTCAAAGAGTTTATCAAGGTATAATACAGTACTCTAAGTACTCTAAGTCCTACTTGCTTCAGGATAATTTACAGATTCAACACTGTTAAAAGAAAGAAAATTCTTTCTTTGATGCAATGCTTCTTTATAACTTAATGGGAAAAAAAAAATAAATAAAATCCACCCTATTTGGTAATGGGACTGTTTCAAATTGAATTTGATGGCTCTGTGAGCTATGGCCATTGCTTACATGTTTGCAATTTAAGTCATGAAATTGGAATAATAATGTAATTATTTGCTACTGTACATTGTTTTGGTCAAAGTTTTGTTACATTTCTACACCAAAGCAAGAAATGAAACAATAAATATCTACCTGAGCAAAAATATTTCTCATGTAAAATAAGCTGGTTTAGGGCAGTTTTTCCATGTCAAAATATGGAAACTTTGTTAGTGCCACATTCAACAAACTTAGGTGTTTAAACAGCTGTGTTAAATAAGAATCAGTTCCAGCTTACTGAGGCTTTGCTCTCATGTTTCTTTAGGTGAAAATCATATCAGCCTTCATTGCATCTCATTTAAATCTGCTGTTTAAAAAACTATGTTTTATTTTTGTATATTGATGCTATTCTATGAACGTTCAAGAATGTATAGTGTCACTCTTCTTCTTTTCCTTAGCTTGAAATAGAATGCTCTTGCATCATCTAGCCCATAGACCCCCAGGGGAGGTTTTCATCTGTAAACCAGCAGCTCAGCACCAGTGTAGAACATGGCTTAGTGTAGCCTCTGTGCTCTCTGGCTACTGAATTGTTGTTTGATCCCTAAAAGCATGAAAGCTCCTGTGACCTAAACGATCTTTCTTTTTGCAAGACACAATATGGCAACTATAGTTCATTCCTCTGGAGCAGAGATCCCTGTCTGGTCTTCTTCAGATGTTCTTTGGAAGATGAGAGACTGAAAGGTCAGTCTATATTCTGAGGAGTATTTCTGTAAACACACTGAAAAAATGAGTAAACACTGAAAAAAATAAGAAACTCTTTGAGAAGTGTGATTTTGGAAAAAAAATAAAATAAAAAAAAATCCTGACTTCAGATCAACCTGACTGAACAGTTTTCAGCTGGAGAAGGTCTAGGACAATAGAAAGTGTGTCAATCTCCTACTACACAGTGTGCCAGTGCTCTGAGCGCTCAGTAAAGATGTAGCACCCAGAGGCTCCCAGAGTTAAAACCATTCCACCCTGGAGGAGAATACTCAAACACCAGGCTGATGGGCAAGTCAGAATTCATCACCTTGTGATGTTGTTGCACTGTGCCTTCAAACTACATTCACTAGCACAGAAAACCAAATATATACATCATGCTCCAGGAAGATTTTGTCTCCAAGTCAGAAAGTAATTTTAACCGTTTTCTTCAATGAACCTGAGGATCACAGAATAGTCTAGGTTGGAAGAGACCTCTAAGATCACTGAGTCAAACCTCTGACCTAATGCTAACAAGTCCTCCACTAAACCATATGCCTAAGCTCTACATCTAGACGTCTTTTAAAGACCTCCAGGGATGGTGACTCAAACGCTTCCCTGGGTAGCCTATTCCAGTGACTAACAACCCTTTCCGTAAAGAAGTTTTTCTAATATCCAACCTAAACCTCCCCTGGCTCAGTTTTAGCGCATTCTCCCTTGTCCTGTCACCAGGCACATGGGAGAATAGACCAATTCCCACCTCACTACAGCCTCCTTTAAGGTACCTGTAGAGTGTGATAAGGTCGCCCCTGAGCCTCCTCTTCTCCAGGCTAAATAGTCCTAGCTCCCTCAGCCGCTCCTCATAAGGCTTGTTCTCCAGACCCTTCACCAGCTTCATAGCCCTTCTCTGGACTCGCTCAAGCACCTCAATGTCTTTCTTGTAGTGAGGGGCCCAAAACTGAACACAGTACTCAAGGTGCAGCCTCTCAGAGCTGAGTACAGGGGGACAATCACTTCCCTGGACCTGCTGGTCACGCTGTTTCTTATACAAGCCAGGATTCTGTTGGCCTTCTTGGCTGCCTGAGCACACTGCTGGCTCATATTCAGCTGACTATCAACCAATACTCCCAGGTCCTTCTCTGCCTGGCAGCTTTCTAACCACTCATCTCCCAGCCTGTCGCTCTGTTTGGGATTGTTGCGCCCCAGCTGCAGGACCCAGCACTTGGCCTTGTTGAACTTTGTACAGTTGGCCTTAGCCCATCAGTCCAACCTATCCAGATCTTCCTGCAGAGCCTTCCTACCCTCGAGCAGATTGACACACGCACCTAACTTTGTGTCATCTGCAAACTTACTGAGGGTGCACTCGATCCCCTCATCCAGATCATCAATAAAGATGTTAAAGAGGACTGGCCCCAGTACCGAGCCCTGGGGGACTCCACTAGTGACTGGCCTCCAACTGGATTTGATTCCATTCACCACAACTTTCATCCAGCCAGCTCTTAACCCAACGAAGCATATGCCTGTCCAGGCCATGAGCAGCCAGTTTCCTGAGGAGAATGCTATGGGGAACAGTGTCAAAAGCCTTACTGAAGTCAAGGTAGACCACATCCACAGCCTTTCCCTCATCCACTAAGTGTGTCACCTTGTCATAGAAGGAGATCAGGTTCGTCAAGCGGGACCTGCCCTTCATAAACCCATGCTGAGTGGGCCTGATCACCTGCTTGCCCTGCAAGTGCCACATGATGACTCTCAAGGTAATCTGCTCCATGAGCTTCCCTGGCACTGAGGTCAAACTAACAGGCCTATAGTTCCCTGGGTCTACCCTCTGGCCCTTCTTGTAGATGGGTGTCACGTTTGCTAGCTGCCAGTCGAGTGGGACCTCCCCTGATAGCCAGGACTGCCAATAAATGATGGAAAGCGGCTTGGCCAGCTCTTCCACTAGTTCCCTCAATACCCTCGGGCGGCTCCCATCCAGCCTCATCCACTTGCATACATCCAAATGCTGTAGCAGGTCACCACCCATTTCCTCGTGGATTGTGGGGGTCACATTCTGCTCCTCATCCCCTTCCACCAGCTCACGGTACTGGGAGTCCAGAGAACAACTGGTTTTGCTGCTATAGACTGAGGCAAAGAAGGCATTATGCACCTCAGCTTTTTCCTCATCTCTGGTAACTAAGTTTCCCCCCACATCCAGTAAAGGGTGAAGTCCTTAGTCCTCCTTTTTGTACTGATATATTTATAAAAACATTTTTTGTTATCTTTAACAGCAGTAGCCAGATTGAGCTCCAGATGAGCTTTGGACTTTCTAATTTTATTCCTGCACCACCTCACAACATCCTTATAGTCCCCCTGAGTGGCCCGCCCTCTTTTCCAAAGATTATAAACCCTCTTTTTTCTCCTAAGCTCAAGCCGCAACTCTATGTTCAGCCAGGCTGGTCTTCTTCCGCGCCAGCTCGTCTTTGGGCACGTGGGGACAGACCACTCCTGAGCCATTAAGATTTCTTTCTTGAAGAGCTCCTAGCCTTCCTGGGCTCCTCTGCCCTTCAGAACTGCCTCCCAAGGGACTGTGCCAACCAGTGTACTGAACAGCTCAAAGTCAGCCCTCCGGAAGTCCAAGACAATGGTTTTACTGGTCCCCTTCCTGACTTTGTCAAGTATTGAGAACTCTGCCATTTTGTGGTCACTCTGCCCGACACAGCCCCCGACCACCACATCTCCCATCAGGCCTTCTCTGTTAGTGAACAGAAGGTCTAGCGGGGCACCTCCCCTGGTAGGCTCGCCAACCAGCTGCGTCAGGAAGCTATCTTCCACGCTCTCCAGAAACTTCCTAGGCTGCTTTCTCTGGGCTGTGTTGTGCTTCCAGGATATGTCTGGGAAATTAAAGTCCCCCACAAGAAACAGCGCTGATGATTTTGCAACTTCTTCCAGCTGTCTGTAGAACTCATCATCCGTCTCCTCATCCTGGTTTGGCAGTCTATAACAGACCCCCATCAGGATGCTTGCCTTGCTGGCCTTTCTGCTGATCCTAACCCATAGTGACTCAACCTTATCATTCCCAGCAAGTTCAACAACATCAAAACACTCTCTAATATAGAGAGCCACTCCACCAGCCCTGTACACCTCAGAATAGTTTCAACTGGAAGGAATTAGAGCACCCAGGATTCTGGAGGAAGTTTCACTTTTCAATAAAAAGTTAGAAAGCCCAAATCAGATTTCTACTTTGAATCAGAAAGAAAGCAAATCTGAACTTAAATCTGATATTTCTGAGAAAAAGAAAAGAAAAAAGGAAAGGAAAGGAAAGGAAAGGAAAGGAAAGGAAAGGAAAGGAAAGGAAAGGAAAGGAAAGGAAAGGAAAGGAAAGGAAAGGAAA
>CM021733.1:69222577-69278244 GCA_011075105.1 Heteronetta atricapilla
AAGAGAAGAGAAGAGAAGAGAAGAGAAGAGAAGAGAAGAGAAGAGAAAAGAAAAGAAAAGAAGAAAAGAAAAGAAAAGAAAAGAAAAGAAAAGAAAAGAAAAGAAAAGAAAAGAAAAGAAAAGAAAAGAAAAGAAAAGAAAAGAAAAGAAAAGAAAAGAAAAGAAAAGAAAAGAAAAAGAAGAAAAAAGCAATCTCGGCTGTATGAGATGCTGTATGAGATGGTTCAGCATGAGATGCTCAGTCCTTCAAGATTTTTTTTATTATTTCTCTTTGCTTTTTTCAATGAAGGGAAGCTGAAACTCAGAAAAAGAGTGAGAGTGATAGTCTTATTTAGTAGTCCAGATATTCCCTTGCAGAAGATAGGGTTGGCTTTTCTGCAATCTGCATGAACTGAAGCCCAGTTCTCGTACAGCCCAGGTGAATGATCTGACATATTATTTGTGAGTACCAAAACATATATATATATATATTTTTCTGCAGGATGAACAGAAATTTCATGCTGAACAGAGAGAGAGAGTTTTTTTTTTTTTCTTGAAAGAGAAATCATAGATATATATGATATCATCTTAAACAACCTTGTCTTCAAACAAGTTGCTGACCTCTGTTACATATTTATAGCTTCAACTCAGCTGAAGTCTTACATCTGCATGGGATTTGCATACATTTTGTTCTGGATGAAGATGTGTGCCCATTCTTATTGCAGAGGCTGTTATTATTTCTGCTGTCTGGTTTTATAAAAGAGCTTAACTGTTGTTGGCCTCTTTTTCACATTATTGATACTACAAGATGGCTAGTACAACTACTGTTTTCAGTGATTCTCATACCCTAACAGTACTAAATCAAAGATATTAGGATTGGTTAAAACTTTATTAATTTTTGTGGGCTTGTTTCAAATGCTATTGGATATTTGTGTGCAGTTCTGTCAACATGTATTTGTATGTCTGTATCTTCTAAGAGAAAAAAAAAAAAAAAAAAGTTTAAAGCATAATTCTTCTTTGAAATTAAACTCTTTATTAAAAAAAAAATACCACAGGATTCAGTGTTTACTTTCTCTTTGTGATTCCATGATGTGTATGTTCTCTTCATAAGCAATAAGATTTTCTTTTCTTAACCACCACAAATAGACTCAATGTGTGCTCTAAGCTCTTTTCTTGCATCACCAAAAATAAAGGGTCTCAGAACAAATTAGGCCACAGCTACATCTGAATAAACCCATGATATTTAAATTACACCCTCAGTGAAAGCCACTTAGTCTCATTGTTGTTAATAGTTTTGAACAAATTTTCAAGAGAAATATTTACAAAAACAAGCAAACAAATAGAAACAGCAAGCTGTAGCTGTTGATGACCAAGGTTTCCATGCTTTCCTATTGCCCATTGCCACACTATTAATGACCAGCCCAGAATCTTAACTGCTGTGTTGTAGCAATAGAGATCTGCACTTGCAGTCAGTCACAGTACCAATCAAGTCTGGAAATGGTTTGATTTCCACTCTTGACTTTTTCAAAACTGTATTTGTATTTATAGGAAATTAAATAGCTGCTACCTATGGAAAATAGCTGCTACCTACCACAGGTGTTCAGCACCTGCACCCTCCCAGCTCCTCAGAGAAGTGTCCTGACACGTTGGGACTGGAGGAAAAAAACAAAACAAAACAAAACAAACAAACAAACAAACAAACAAAAACTTATATAAGATTTTATGCTGTGAGAGTGAAGAGTTGTGGGTGATAGTTATGAAAATCTATGCTGGAATTGTTCTACCAATCTGTTTTGAGACAAAACCCAGATTCCCCTACAAACGCCTACTCTCTGAAAGCAGATAGGACTGAAACATCTAGCCCAATCAGATGTCAGAGGATGGGCCAATTGACCCTGAGCCTCTAAATCTCCACAAAGGATTAGAAAGACAAGGGAAACAACGTGTTACATCAGGACTGACTGTTGGCTCTGATGAGGAAGAGCTCTGTAAAACAGGGCAAGGTCTACCCAGAGAGAGGAAGGGGAAAGCCAAGGGGTTAGAAATACTTCATCAGATGATCCATAACCAAAGAGTGAACAGGCACATGTGTTCGTATGTATGTATCTATCTATACATACATCTTTATATGTATATAATGCCCACAGATACAGTTTTTCTAGGTAACATCAGTGATAAAACAATTATCTCCTATCAAAATGTGTCATAGATCCTTGTGTTTTTGTTACTTGCAGACTGGCTACTTTCTATACACACCATGTTCAGAATAAACTTCATCCCTTTTAAAAAAGCAGTAGAAATAAATTCCCCTCACATCATGGAAATACTGTGTGAAACCCTTGAAATAACTAAACCTCTTATCACCCATTTTAGCCAGACCAGTAATTTATTTTTATTGGTCTAAGTCTTAGGCATGAACACACAATTGAATATAACCTAGTTTTAACAGCTAACATTTGAGCATGTTTCTAGAGCCTGGCAAACATGCTGCTGTTTATAACAAAATGCTGATAGCCCAGCTATCCCATCTGCAGAACAGTGCTGAATGTAAGAGCAAAATAAACAGACCAAATGGCAGGCTCTGTTTTCAATATCCTTGATCAGATGCATAACCAGTCTGAATTTAAACAATCACTCTATTTCTTCTTTCAGGAATGAAGGGTCAGCAATCCTTCAAAAATATTTAAATTACAGAGTATTAGTTGTTTATTATACTTATTATAACACAGTATATTATCTCTAGCTATTCCCTTATTTGTAGTTTTAAATTCTGATATCTTCTTTTTTGTCTTCCCAGTAACCTTCAATGAAATGATAATAAATTCCTCATCCGTTTTATTGTTGTTGCTGAAGATGAATAAGCCCAACATTGGCAGTTACATCTGAATGAAAATTAAACGTAAGTTTGGGAACAATTTCTATGGGTCTGAGTTGAAAAACATTTCTTTTTTTTTTTTTTTTTCCCACATGCAGTCTTTATCTCACAAAATTAATAGGTAATTTTTATGTGCAAATGTGAGAATGAAGTCTTTTCTGAGGTATGCAAAACAACAGGTTAGTTCAAATCCACCTCTTGGATACATATACATGAAAACTATTTACTGATGAAAGTGCAAGAAAAGCACAAGTCTACATTGCATTTGGATTTATGGGGTCACAGCATATTCGCAGAGATGGAATAAGCTACCCACAATAACAAAGTTGAAAAGATTCTCCACTATGAAATATCTTTAAGGCTTTATGTGATTACTAATGTGTGCAAATTGTTATACAATTTGAGTATTGTTGTAGACTGCAGAGTTGCTTTTCCCCACACCCTTTAATTATAGTTTTTGAACTGCAACTCAAAAGGGAGCAAGGTTGAATCTAAGTGAATGGGACAACCTGAACTCAAGATAATTTTATAGACTGACCTTTCTTCCTGAGTTGAGATCTGCAACCGCTCTATGTCTGTCTGCTGCTCCATACTTATCCTCTCCCGATATTTACAGAATGTTACAGCTTTCAGGAAGGTAAACTCCATCTTTAAGACTATTCAGCTCCAGTTTCAAAGTCAGGATAAAGTGTAAGAAGATGATATTGACAAGATACCATGAACTATGGTATTTCTATGAAAAATTAATTGATGGTTGAAGATATGGAAAGGTACACACACATTTCTGTACCAAGACTGGTCACCTACTCCCAGAAAGAAATAATTAGTGCTAGTGCAAGTTATTGCTAGCAGTGTATCAGGTCTGCTATCAACCCACTGCCCAATTCTCATCTTTCTTCTAGAAATAAAAGGACAGCCAATCTGAACTCTGGTGCATAGTTTATGCAGCCCATATGATGGAATGGGTGTGTAACACGCAGCACAAGGGAGCCTTCATTTGAACAACCCTTCCTTAGTCCAGGCAATTCCAGCTCATGTGCTCTTGGGTTTTAATACACATTTCCTCCTTTCCTTCTGCTTATTGAATGAGGGGATAATTCTCAGTAGGTGAGGTGTCAATACTGGCATCAGAACATGCTCAAAGACAAGAAAGCTTCACATGCTTCATGATGAGATCTAGAAAGAGAGGGCGAATGTTTATTCACTTAAGATTTTGTAATCAGCAAATGCAGTCTCTCAGAACTAATTGCTTGTTCATAATGATGGGGTATAAAACAGAAAAAAAACTCCAGCTTTACACAAGCCTCAGCAAAATTTGCCCTCAGATGGTATTTATTTAAGAAGTCTACTCAGAATAGATGCTAAAAGTTCATGTTTACCTAGGAGACACGTGGGGACTGCATTTTCTATTCACAACATGCACATTTAATCCTCATTTACAGTATACAGAGAAGAGCAAATGATGTATACAATAGTTAAGATGAAGGAGTAAAGTGTGTGTTTTTGCATGAAAATACATGCAAGTATTAAAGATTTCAGCAGGTGTGTTTTGTGTAGTCAGAATGTGCATATATTCTGTACTGAGTAAACTTATCTCCTTCCTGGCACTTGACTTTTAATATTAATATAAACAACCTCAAAGTAACATAATTCTGTTTCTCCTGAGCATGGCTTGAGCACGGCTTTTCTTCCAGTTTTTCTTCCTAAGACCATGTTCTTTCCATGCTAGGCCAAGTTTTGTCAAGCTCTTTACTACTGCTGGATTTCAGATAACAGGAACTGCTTTCAAAGCAAGTCAGACAAAATAGGTCTGCATCTCCCCAAAGGAGACTCCCATGTGACATCACTCTCAGACACTCAGCAAAGAGCCCAAAGCTGAAAAATGGCAAAAGTGATGAATAGAAAATACTCCAGAGACTGTGGTATTTTAGAAAAATAAAGACTTTGAAAAAATATTCAGACCCACCTCACTTATAAAAGAACTCCAAATGAAGTTTCTTTCTACTTTGCCTTGAACTTAGCAGTGCTAAGTGGGACAATTCCCTTTCCTCCAGCAGTCTGAGTGTTGAGGTCTTTGCTTCCAGCACCGAGCTGCCTCCTGCTTCAGAAAAGGCAGATGGACTCTGACTGCATCTCAATCTACACATCTCAACTTTGCTGCAATGCTGGCTGAACTTGATGATGAGCAGGACAGGAAGGCACAGTCCAGGTCTGCATTAGAGAGCAAGGGGCCAGGCTGTATGCAGCCTCCCTTATCTGGGGGAGGAAGTCAGCTAGAGCCAGAATGATATGAATTAGCACTACTGTTTTCTGTACAGAACTCCACATGCCTTTTTACAAACTTTTCATCAACTAGCATATGCACTGAGAAAAATACATGACCATTCCCTGAGCTTTTATATTATTGCTACCTAACTTAAAACTGTCTCACATAATGAAGTCAAAATGCTGAAGGCTGTCAAGCAAAGCTGGAGAAAAAGCCATAGTCATTTATTTTCCTTCTAAAGGTGGCACAGTCTAATGTATACTGTGTTTTACAAATTCAATTTATTTTGAGCTTGAATACAGCCTGCATTACTCAGGCATGTTGCAGGTGCTTCTGTTGTTACCTGACATGAAGGTTACTCCTGTACTGCCTGGGTGAAGGTTGTCATATTGGCATTGGGTGACTCTTCCAGGTTTAGCATTAGGGCAGCCAGGTGCCAGCCACAGTTGTACCAACAACCCTTGCACAAGGCACAACTTTTAGCACTGTCAATCTCACCAGGTAGGTTTATCCTAAATACAATGTATTATCTACAGTTCTGAATAAGGTAGTTCTGTAAAGTCATCAAAAGTTTTAAAGTCTGTTTAAAAATAGGTGTCGTACTGTGCCAGAACATTAAGAATGTGCTTCTCTCTAGCATGGGAAATGTCTTCTTGTTAAACGTTGAAAAAAATGTGAATTTGTTGCATCATCTCACAAAATGAACTTCATATTATTGACAGGGAAACAGAGAAATATATCTGAAGTCAGTTTTTTTCACAGATTTCCATATAATGAAAATATTTTTTTATTATTTAGCACTAGTAAAAAATAATCACCTTATGACATAACATGGCTGTTACCATGTTTTATTTTTTTTTTCCTGGTTCATGCATTAATTATCTCTATTCATTTTTGTTCTATTAAATACTAATCATATATTAATGTATTTATTAATTCTAAAGTAGACATTTCTAGATATAATTTAAGGTTTTGCTAGCTGTGCATACAACTCAATTTGAGGATAATTATTTCAGCAGACTTGTGTTTAACACTAGCACCTAAGATCAGACAAAATGCAAAGTTGCCAAGTCACAGATTTATGTTAAACTTTTAGAAACCTCCCCCTCTTATTTCTATATATGTTTATAGGATACATAAGGAGTGTGGACCTTATATGTACTCAGGACTTTCATCTTCTCAGTTAAACTCTGTTTTTTTGTTGTTGTTTTTGTTTTTTTTCTAGGAGAGTTTTGAAAATTAACTGTCTTTTATTTCTCTTCTGTCTCTTTAAAGGATTGAAATTCTCTCTGTGTGGAGGGGTAATTCTCTCTGTGTGGAGGGGTAATTCTGCTCACAATATACAGACAAAAACAGCTCAAATTAGGTGATTTTTTGATATGCACAAATGCCTAGCAAACTCTTGGTATGTGCATTCTCTTGATTCAGTGAAAATAAATGAAAGCCTTACCTTTGAAATATTGTTATAAATGAAGGTAACATTTAAAACATGTGATGTTAAATTTCTAAAACAATTTGAAAACATTACATTAATTATTAGTTCACTGATTTTGTTACAAACTATAATCATTAAATTATTAGTTTTCAAAACAGCTATGTGATATACAAAACACAAGGAAATCCTAACAGAAAACATAGAAATAATCTTCTTGAAATGCTTCTTGAATAGTTTTCTTGAAACTTCAAACTGTGTCCATGCAATATTTTTTCACCTGCTCCAGGGAACGCTACCCAGTAAAAGTCTCTTATTTGAAAACCTCATCCCAGAGCTGTGCAGAATAATCCTTCTCAATTTGTCTTTTTCTGTATTCTTTATCTTAAAGCTGAGTAGATGGAATTAGTGTTGTCTGTGGTAGCAATAGCCATGGAACTTTGTTGATGTTTTAGGTTTTACTTTCAGGCTGTTACAAGTATTTCTAAAGAGGGGATTGCAGTGAAAATCTAAATGTAATCCTCATAGTGATTTCTACCATGTTATATCAGTACAGTTATTGCATACTCAGCATGGCATTCTTTTACCCTGAAAAAGACTTCTCATATCAAATATGATTCACACAACAGTAAGCTTTAAATAAGCGCATGGACTCAAGTATTAGGTGCACTGACTGGAACTGTCACTTGGTATAGATGGTAATGCTATCACAATTGGGGCAGGGTAGTGTTACATTTCATTTCATTTCATTTTGTAGACAAAACTAGATTATGCTCTATGTAATGATTTCCTCACAGTTCAGTAGTGATATACTGGACAAATAACAGTGGTAAGGTAATGTTAGCAGGCTACGTGTGCTTTTGTATACCATAAAACCCTGTAAGCTGTTCAAGTCTATGAATAGTGATTTTTTGGTGTTGAAGCAACCCAAAAATGTTTATAGCTGACAAAGCACCTTTTTATAGCTGTGCTGGATAACATGTTCTTCTATTTTCTCTATTTAATATTCATGTTTCTGTTGTAGAAGAAGAAAACAAAACAAACAAACAAACAAAAAACATGGAGGGGGGGAATAAGCAAGGGATGGAAGTGGTTTGTGATTAATATGCTCTGCCATTATGCTCACAAGGTTTTGGAGCATCAGCCCAAATGTACAGTGCCACAGGGATTTGATAATGCAGAATTCAGCAGCAGAACAGCTGAGTAAAGGACCAAGGACGGGAGACTGCCACCCACTAGCTATAGACAAGAGATTTACAGATACTAGTGTCAGGAGATTATTTTTATTATTATTTTTTCTAACCTGCAGATGCATCAAATACAATGTATTTGTAATGACAGAGACAGCAACATCCAGAAACAGAGCTTGCTGGAGGTGTAATTTTAATGGCTTTTCATTAAAAGTGACTGAAGCACCACTGCTACAGCTGGAGACAGAGGCTGGGAAAGCAAACACATGCATACCAGTACTCTTCAAGCACTAGTATTAATCGTATGTCCTGATCATCCTCCCCTCAGATCACAAGAGGCAATGTACTTCTACAGAGTACTACATCCTGCAAATCTCTGTCCTTCCAAACCATCCAGCTCCTGATACCACAGCCCTGAATGTCCTCATCCCAATTGGTTTTTCACTACCATCACAAGCTTTCTTTTTACTAGGAATTTTCTGTCTCCAGGACCCACATCTGCAACCTGGGCAGGGTCTTGTGACCTTGGTCAAATAAACACTAATGTTATTGCTTCTTGTTGGAAAGGACAGTCTGGTGTGCACTCTACCTAAACAATTGCCTTGCACCAGTAAAAAAGCTGTCTCATCAGTCACGGACCACATGGGTATATCTGAATTTGGAAACAAAATCAGATTATGTTTCAAAAACTCAAGATGGGGTATATCAATACCCACGACTCTCTCTGCTGCTACTCTAGCTCCCACCAGTCAGGGAATATATACTAAGTGCCAGGAGTGCCCTAGACATCAGTGACCTCAGATGCTTCAAACCAGAAAGGTGTGAGACTCCTAGTAGGTAGACAGAAAGCTCACATTCACTGGTCAGCTCAGTATGAACTTCAAGAGCCTGGAGACTCTGAGCAAATCTCCAGGATTTTCTAGGCTTAGTATCTCTTTTGTGCAGGTGAGGGTGGTGTGTCACCTTAGACACACAGTGGTAAGAGTCTGATTCCTACAGTGGGTGTCTCTGTTGGTCTAGAGTAATGGGGAGAAAACATTTCCCAAATGTTCTCCTCCCAGATCAGCAACAGATCTTCAATAAAAAAAAAAAAAAAAAAAAAAAAAAAAAAATCCATTTTGTTCATGGTTGTGCAGAAAAATCTGCAAGCTAATGAACTCAGAACCTACTTACTATATGCAGTAAAAACCTCTGGTCCAGTGGCCATATTCTCAGGTGATTTTATGGATGCCTATAAAGTGATGAACACCTAATCTAGCAGCAGACCACAGGTCATTCTGGTGCTGATGAGGTGGTTCACATTTAAGGAGGCCCATCATGGTGGAATAAAAAGGGACACTGGACAGGAAGCCTAGCTCTCTGATAGCAAATTAGAGGGTAGATACAGCCATCCCAACTTTCTTGGCAGTCAAACTTGAAATAAACCAAAGGCTGTATAGCTGGAATCATTGTTAAGAATATTACAGCAAAATACATAAGTAAAGGAACAATGCCAGAACTTAAATAATTTGAATGTATCAATTTAATTCTATACTGGCTGACAATACTTCTTCTGTAATTATAACACTGAATTCTATATATAACGATTTTAAATTTAACATTTATGTAAAATATTCTTGGAAACCTCTTGGAAACCAGCTATCAAAAGTGGAATGCAATCATAAGGCACTGATTAGGGTTTTTTTGTGTGTGTGTTTGTGTGTATTTTTGCTTTATTCTGTGGTTCAGAATATTTTCTTCATAATTAAACTTATAATTCAAACTTATAAGTCTTTCAACACATTTCTAGAATGTCAACTCAGATTGACTGGTCTGAATAAGGTATATTTGTGTTATCATGTCAACTTGGTAAACAGAGGAAGGAGAAAGGAAGCTGAAGCATTACTACAAAGCTCATTTACCAGTTCTGGTGATACCATCCAACAGGAGGGCAAATACCAAGAGTAGTGAATGGTATTGTTTTAAATTTACTGTAGCTGTCTGCTTGGTGAATTGAGTCGGAGCCCTTATGACAGAGCAGCTCTATTGCTCTGTGCTCTGCCTATATCAGCCTTCTTGCAGGTAGACATCATGATTAGGAAGTGCCAGGAATCCCCATGCAGTACCAGGATGAGTCTCTCACTCCAGACTTTAAAAAGGTTTCATTAAATTGTATTTTTGATAGTATTCCTCATTTTCTGGTTATCACAGCCGAGAGCTTGATTCTGATTTGAAGATATTTTAAGAAATCACAGAAGTAGTGGAGCTGAGAGGAATGAGATTTAAACTTGTAAAGTGTTACACAGAGCTAATAATGCATAGAAAAAGGTGAATGTCTTCTCAGTCTCAGACTGGACATGAATAATCCAGTCAGGAACTTGTCCACTGAAAAAGTCTACTGACTCTTTCTCTAAAATAAAATCAAAAATAAAAATAAAATAATAAATTAAAAAAAAAGAAAAAAAGGAGAATATTTTTTTTTTTTTTTCTTGTTGGTGAAAATAAAGCAATTGTTTTTCACAAAGCACTCAGATGTTCAGTGGTAAGTAACATTAAAAAAAAAGTTCAGAAGAAATCATCAATTCTGTATCCAGAGCAGAATTTCAACAGGACTCAGAAACTCTGTCATTTGACTTGACATCTGACAAGGAGAATGACATAGAGCACTGTTTGGCCACTCATTAAGGAGGACTCAGCTACACTGGGCAGCAGCTGCGGCTGGGGTCCTATGGAAAAGATAATACTAAAACGAAAAAGAAAAAAAAAAAAAATGTTACTTCTATTTTTGGGTGCTAAAATGTCATCTGAATAAACTGATATCAGAGAAAAATGGTCATTAATTGCAAAACTGTATTGGATAACACATAATCTCAGCTG
The DNA here is from genome assembly GCA_011075105.1 of Heteronetta atricapilla. Lineage (NCBI taxonomy): Eukaryota > Metazoa > Chordata > Aves > Anseriformes > Anatidae > Heteronetta > Heteronetta atricapilla. Next base: position 69,233,176 of record CM021733.1, read on the forward strand.
TATTGCAGAAACTCCAAGCCACGTTTATAAAGCAAAGCTTAAAGATTTGATCATGACAACTCACTCACTCATTCACTCAAAAAAAAAAAAAAAGTCAAAAAAAGGTCTCAGTGTCATACAATCATACAATCATAGAAAAATTAAGGTTGCAAAAGACCTTCAAGATCATCTGGTCCAACCAGCCTACTACTACCCTACTACCAATGTCAGCCACTAAACCATGTCCCTAAGCACCAGGTCCAACCTTTCCTTGAACACCCCCAGGAATGGTGACTCAACCGCTTTACTGGGCAATCTAGTCCAATGCCTGGCCACTCTTTCTAAGAAATGTCTCCTAATTCTTTTAATTGTTGAAGAGTAGGGGCATGAAGTTTCCATTTTTGCACTCACTAGGGGCATAGCCCAAATGCCAGGACTTTTCAACTCGGATGGAGAGAGGCTTGCCAGTTCCCTCAGGACCATGGGATTTATGTCATCAGGTTCCATAGACCTGTACCTGTTTAGATTCATCAGGTAGTGTCGAACCTGTTCTTCACTGACAGTAGGCGGGACTTTGATCCCCCAGCCTCCATCTACAGGTTCAGGGAAATGAAAGGTTTGGGAAGCCCGACTACCAGTGCAGACAGAAGCAAAGAAATTGCTGAGTACCTCAGCCTTCTCCATGTCTGTCATTGCCAATTACTCAGATATAGAAACTCACTCCTAATAGAATAAATTAGCCACCTATATTTGCTTACACACTCCTATTTTCACCCCTCAGTCTGTTTTTACAAATGTTAAAGGTGCATGGTGGCCCTCGGGGACTCCTCCTGTCACCCCAGCACAGCAGCCCGAAGGAAGCTGGGTCGTCTCTTGTGCTCTACCTCAAGGCTCTGTGCAGAAGGGATGCCACCTCTCACACAAGGTCTGGGGGATGGAAAAGAAGCACTTACACAACCCCTAAGAATTGGCAATAGAGTTGTTTATTGCCAGGTCATCTTGCAGGTAAGCCTGCAGGATGTCCGTGGTGTTTGGTGGCTCCAAGCTAATGCTTGGAATGAAGCCTGAGCAACAAGCAGGGAGCTGGGCGGGCACTCCTGCGATGCTGTTGGTGCTCCTGGATGGAAGAGAGCAATTACATGCTGCGGTAGTCCCAGGTCTGTTCTGGTGGAGGTATATCCACTTCCATTTGTTCCTCCACAACTTCTGGTGGATTCATCTCCATGGGCTCCACAGTGCTTGGCAGAAGGATAAGGCAGTTTTTGGCTGGGACTGCCCAAGCGGGATGCCTTCCATCTGGAAGTTTTTCAGGCCAGGGTGCCGAACCAGGGGGTCATCCAGTTCCACCCCTAGGTCCCATGCCACTGTCAGCTTGATTTTCACAGATGAATTCAATGCTGACATCTGTTTTATGGCCATGGCTGGGTCCCACACTGTGTTCCTGACTACGGGCACGCCTCTGCTCCACACGGCTGTCTGCATGCCACCATTATGCATATGGAAAGGCCTAGGTCCCCTGTTGCTGGGTGCTTGAGGGGGCGTCCTGTTCCCCATGTTGTTGAAGTACCTGTGGTACCACTTATATGTGTCTGTGGGCTGTGCGCCAGAGGTCTCTTGAGCACTGGTGTCTCTTGTGGTGCCGGCGCTATCCCTCCACCCATGACACATCTCCTTCTTGTGAGCTGCATTCCTTCTTGGTGCTTCTTTGGACGGCATCGCTGTCCTCGCATACTAAAGAGGGCTGCTTCTCACCTTGCTGCTTCTAGTCATCTTCCTGCCACGTACACTGGCTGTCAGAGGAGCTAGTCACTGAGCGAGTCGTAGGCCAGCTGCTAGGGGGCCTGTTTTATAAGGCCTACAGGAAAGGTGGGGCAGTGGTGGCCACTGTGACCTCAGCAAACTTCTGTGATGGAGTGGCCCATTAATGGCCAAAGGCAGTTGTGTTGGGACTGGCCTGGCCTGGAAGATGCCCTCATATGGGAGGAGGAGGAGGGTTGGGGTGGCTGAGGGCCCCTTTTCTGGGGCTGGCTCCCCCAGGCCTTCTGGCTTGCCAGAGAAAAAGGCTGCCCCTAGGTCACAGGGACTGCCCTCCACCTCCCATTCTGTGCCCTGGGTTTATCTTTTAACACTGGTTTTTATGTAACTTCATTATATTATTTATGAAAAAAAAAAAAAAAATGAAGCAAGGTGCATTTTCAACCCATGTGCACCTTGTGCTCTGAGTGAAGGATTTCTTCCTCACATACATCACACCTAATCTAAATCTCCTCTCCATTTGTTCAAAGCTGTTATTTCTTATTCCATAGCTACACTCCCTGCTAGAATCCATCTCCAGCTTTCATCTGAACTTTTGTCACCAGACTAATATTCATTCCAGTGTTACTAGTTATAGTTGTGTACTTGACATTATTTTTCCACCCAGTCAGGGTTTTCAGGTCACTGCTTACCTGTTCAGGAACATGTGTGGATGGTTAGGTTGATAAATTTTCATTGCCCTATTGGCACAGTTTGTATTGTTATACATTAATTTAATTTCTAATTGTTTGCAAAATGTGTTGTCTGTAACTGGACTAAAGAGTTTTTCATTTTTGAAGGATTTTTACCATTTTGCCATGTGCAAATAGTGCAACTATTTGGCTGAGTTCACATTTCTGCTTTCAGTGTTTTTAGACCTGAAGGAGACCTTTGCAACAATGGAAAGATGTGACTCTACTTTAAGAGGCAGAGGCAAGATCACCAGGATGCTTTTACCCTGGATTAAATTTAACAAAGCTAATTAAACTTTGCAATGACTCTTCTTTCCATAGTTTGCTAACTACCTTATGACACATGCTGTGGATCTCCACTCAGTTTTGTGATACATCTGTTTTTCATATCTCCTGTTTAGGGCATGATCAGCTACATTATTTTTTATTTCATAGTGTAAGTTAATATCCATCTATCTTTATTGCACTTTAAAGTTCATTTCCACCCTACAATACATTATAATACAAGTCTAAGTTTTCCTGTCCATACTATGTTTGGTAACAATCTTTATATACATATATATATATATATATATAATTTTTAATTTTATTTTCATGTTAATACTGAGTGTAGCTCTTGTAAAAAGTGGTGGACTGCCAACTCTTGCAGATGAAACATAGCTTGTCTGTACAACAGAAAAAAACAGATATGGCAAAGTAATATAGCTTTAATGTTCCCAGTATCATGCCCTTGAAGAGGAAAGAAATTATTTCGAAATTAAGGCAAATGTCCCTGTAACAGTTCAGTTGGTGTAAATGTGATATACCAGTGATGGTTATATCTAAAAAGACCTTACTGATAACCATTTATTCAATAATTTTCACAGACAAAGGAACTCTGTCAGGTACTCATGGTAACTTTTGGTCATGAAATCTACATTTGTAGTTCTGTGACTTCTACTGCTAAATGCTTTCTCTCACTTTTTTCTTAGAAATCTATAATGCCCAGTGAATTTTCATAACATTTGCAATTTCACTTTAGGTCAAGGGCACTATTCACACTATTTTAAATCTATCTCGAGTTTAAAGTTGAGACTGAGGTCTTCTGTGCTCAGAAGCCAATGTTCCTCATATAGTCAGAAGAGAGAGACTATGGAGAAGGTCGGTCATGAAGCACTTGAAGATCTACAGCCTGAGCAACTGGCCACAACCTGGAGATGAAACAGTGATTTCAGAGGTAAATTTCTTGTAAATTCTCACCTGGCTAGTGTGTCAAACTAATTGCCACTTTTTCCCTGAGATCATTATGATCCTATTTTTTTTTCCATAACTTTTTGCTTCCCTTCACTGTATAAAATATGGTTAGTCTGGGCACACCTCACCTCATTGCTGTTTCAGAGCTTTGGGCAGTGAGGACACTTCAGCTTTTCCTATTCTCTATATATAACAATCATGAGAAATAAAGCTGGTCTAATTTAGAAATAATTTAGGTAATATTTTACAGAACTATTATTTTGTTCTAAATGATTAAAATATATATATTTTTTCTGAGTAATGGAACTAAAAGCTGGTTTCTCTCCCACCCAAGTCTGCAAAGTTCCTTGCCCCTTTCAGTCCCAATAGATAAAACTATGTATTACATGTGCTATATGTATACAGGGTGGTGAGCCAGCTAGTCACACTCAAACAAATAATCTAAGTTCTTCTTGCCTTTTCCTTCAGTCAGACATTGATTTGGGTCTCTGTTTTCTTCTCAACCACTTCTTTTTACAGAATTTGATGGAAGTTGTCTTTGATAGATCTGTTCTTTCTAATTTGGATTAAATTGTTCAGGAAGGTCCCTAAGAACCAATACCATGGCATCCTTTTTAATATTTTTGTGTATATACTTTCTTTTAAGGAACAGGATAATATGCCATGCAATGGCTGAGCTAGTAAAATGATCCATCAGACTGCCACAACCTCTAAAATCCATTGATACTAAATTTGAACCTCTTCAGCTGGGTCACTCATACCAAGCAATTTCAGAATAGGTCATTTTTCAAATAATAGCTATCAAACAACAAAAAGTAAATCATTTTCTTTCCTACCAAGTATCTATGTAGTGTAGTAAAGACAGCAATGGCCTGACAAAGATCCATGAGAGGGCTAGCTAAAATATTTCTATCTTAAGTGTTGTAGGAGGCTGATTAAAAGTCTTCCTCTTTTAAGCCCACATCTCAGAAGTGGCATGTTTTCCATCAGCAGTTGTAAAAGAAACATTGATCCTTCTTAAGTTAGGATGTTGATTACACTAATAAAGAAAGTAGATTTTATTGCACAAGGAGCACACTCAGGAGCCCACATCTAAGCAGTAGCTTTGTACCAGTAATCTCAGATGAAAACCTGCTATCCAAAGTAGAGAATGGCTGGCTGTACAGGCACACAGCAATCTTTCCCACCCAGCTGTGTGCCAGGAGGTAACAGCAGCCTCTCACACATGCTGCTGTCCTCAGTCTTGAACTTCCCACTGAGGGAAAGGGGGCAGTTATATAGATTTGAGGTCTTGCAGAGTAAGTAGACAGTAGAAAGACAGGCTAGATAAAAAGCAAGAAACAAATCAAAATGATCTTGGTCTGTGGGAAGAGAGAGAATTTTTCTTTGGAGAAGAAAAATCTGAAGCCAAAGAGCCTAGACTTGAGTGCTTCTGTCACCAGGCAAATTAAGCGTTTTTTTGTTGTTGTTGTTTGTTTGTTTTTTCTCTCTTTTTAAATCATAAGCTGTGAAAGATGCTCTGTCAAAGCTAGTTCTATACCTACAGCGATGCAGTAATAGAAAAAATAAAATAAAATCCTAATCTGAAAGCGTCTTGTCTTCATATGAAAATACCCATGGGCACATACAAAGCCACTCCTGCAGAGTGCGTGCATGTGGTAGGGATAAAGGCTGAATAGGAATAATCTTGATACAAATCAAATTTTCCATATTTTTGAAATCAAAGAGATTTAGGAGGATCATAAACCCCAAAGCTGCTCCCTCAAATGATTTCAACAGCTTGAGGCGAGTTCATTAAAACAATGTATCTCCAGTCTTTCAGGGGAGACAAGCTCTCCATAGGACAGTGCTTTTGCTTATCTGGGAAGAGCTTCTCGCCGAGATCCTGCTGGTTTATTCAAGACTAGTGCTGTGCTCCCGCTACCCTTCTGCTGAAAGTTAAACTGGTTTCAACTAGTCAGTGCTGCTTGACAGATCTAAATAAGGCAACTCTGAGCATACAGACCACACTCTGATACAGAATGTGATTATCATGGGAAGCCTTCCAAATTCAAAACAGCCAGGAATTTTAACCTTGGAGCCAAGGCAATTCTAATAAGGGGGGAAAATTGCCTTCTGAATTTAATTTGCAAAGTAACGTTAATAGGAAAAGAAGTAACTTGTACATAGTTCTCTTGTCTTCTAATGAAAAGTATGATGAAATGTCAGTAAGATTCAAAACCTCATTTATCAGTCCAAAACACATGATTTAACCAGAAAACCAAACAATACAGATACATGTGCATAGCAATGAAAATAAATAAATCAATAAATAAAAGCTGGACATATGTGTAGCATTTAGTTTGGAAATTAAGCTATCTGTGTTCAGATACAATTATGATCATACGTATGATATATTAAACCAAGAAGAGCTTGTTCCACAAAAAAAATGTGTGTATTTCTCCCAACTCGTCTACTTGGTCCAACAAAATGTGTTGTTTCTCAATTTACGTTTCTCAATTACATCTCACATCATTCTTTGTAGCTATGAAATATTATCCTCATGACTTCAGATTATATTGCCGGACTCACAGTGCACAGGACTTGATGTGCGAAATACAGATGGATGGGAAAGAGTTTTCCCAGCTTCCATATATATAGTTACAGAGACTCTTATATCCCAGATATGTGCCTCATCCTACAGCTATTGGTTATTTACAAATAATATTGTCTCCTATTAATAGTTATGTTTCTGGTTTTTAATTGCATCCAGTCCCACAGAAAGCCTGATAAAGGTTCTCTGTACAGATCTGTACATGTGTATACGTGCCTATAAAAGCCAGTGTCCATAACTTAAATTTTTCAAAAGAAACCTTGTCTGATATTTAAAAAAAAAAAAAAAAAAAAAACCTGGGAAGATTGACAGACCTGAATTATTTTACCATTTGCTATTATCATTTCATGATAATGGGAAAATAAGAAGTTATCCCCACCTTCAAAATACTCTCAGTTTTCTAAAACGTTTAATATAAGATTGCTATTACTGATCACAAGTTCATGTTATTTCTATGACATATTTGAGTGTAATGGTGTAATGTGGAAAACAAGGAAATTTTCTTTAAATATTTTTTATACATAAATATATATATTAGTACAAGATCAATAGAACAACTGAATGACATAGAGAATTCTAAACTCAGAATATGTATTCCAACATTCCTGTGCAGCAGGGTTTTCACATGGAAAAGTAGGATGCCCCATCCCTGCAAGTGTTCAAGGCCAAGCTGGATGGGGCTTTGAGCAACCTGGTCGACTGGGAGGAGGCGTCCCAGCCCATGGCAAGGGGGTGATCCCTTCCAATCCGAACCATTCTGTGAGTCTATGATTCTATGAAAAGTATATAAACAAGTTAATTAATATAACTTCTCATTCAAGCAAAAAAAAAATAATAATAATAATAATCAGATTCTACTGAGGACTCATTCCTGCATCTCAATATATTAATGAAGGATGCAGGATGTATTTATAGAGTCTACATATATTTGTTTATTTTCATCATAGATTTATCATGATAATTAATCACAAATCAGATATCATAAAGCCTACTGATACAGCAATGAAGAGATCTATTCAATAATCTTTGTACCTAAACTGCATACACTGAACATCCTTCTCATTCCCAGTTAAGGTACAGCAATAGGAAGCACAACAACATAAAAAGAAAGGTATCACTGTGTAGGGAGAGTAGCTTATTGAAAGCCAGATGTCTTCAGTCAGAATCATTGTTCACTAATTTTTTAATAGCATTAGGTTCCCAGCAGAGCAACTCATTTGAGAGTGATTTTCTTTGTAAGTAGAACTGCTGGGGTAAATCTGAACAGAACCTCCTTCTGTAGCAGAACAATAATTTCTGTCCATTTATCAGTCTTCCTCTTTTTGCATTTTAATTTGCCTCCAATTAAACTTTTTCATATCTAATAGGTAATATTTTAAATCTTAATAAGTAAATAAATAAATAAATAAAATAATAATCACATCTTGGGACTGTGATATTTCTTTTCCACTTAAAAACAGCTTCAAAGCTTGCTGAATGCTAATGCTTTGCGTAATCTCTTTCTAACATTTTATTTGCAAAGAAAGTCTTCCCGGTAAGAAATGATTCTCAGCTGTCCTACTGAGTCTGTTGAAGTGAAAGAAAAATAACAAGTGGTGAGAGCTGCTGTGTTTTAGGGAGATGCTAGTTTCAAAGCCTAATAAGAACATATAAGCTGAATACGTTATTATTTCATTTAATCAGTTTTGCAGATATGTTCACTTTTTCTGGTGGAGTTTAAACACCATGTCTCCAAACTCAGTTTAACCAGAGATGAATGCAAAGTTATTTCTCCTCATGTTAACAGTTCATATGGCAGGATTTCTTTATACATTTCTATTTAGTTTAATCTACTTAGGGTCATAGCTCCTGACCCTTAGTTTGAGTTCTGAGTTAAGATGTAGCCCAAAGATTGAGAGTGATCTCTCCCGCAGCTGCCCTGCTTCAAGTGGTGCTACAGTCAGAAAATGAAGCAAGAGGAGACCATTCTAGAAGTTCACGCATTGTGTCTCATCCTTTATCATTTTCCACTGTCAGATATATATTTAAGCACCCTCATTGTTTTTTACTGTTTTTTCATCAAATAATAGCATGGTAAGTGGTAATAGCAGAGGGAGGAAGGGGGATGATGACTCTTTTTTCAAAAGACTGGGGAAAAAGGTCAGCAAAGCAATTAGGTGTTTTTACTTCATAGTTCCATATTCAAGTAAAACTGAAATATAGTAGTCTTATCTTGAAAGAGAAACTATAAAAACAGGCTAGAATCTAAAATAAAACAAAAAAAGTATCCAAATGGACCAAGCTATACCAATGTAAGTTAATGTCTACACAAGTATTTAAGTGTTATAGAAAGAAGCAAACTAAAATAACAGTATTTATACCCTAACTCTGCTTTAATCTATTGGTATGAGACTGGATTTTAAATGTAGGTGAAACAGAGAAATGCTTTTCGTTGGTAAACAGCTTTAGTTATTTGCCAGTTTCTTAGTCAGGCAAAATCAGCAACCCAGAAAGGGGTATTTTGTACCAGTAAGAGTAGAGCCCTCAAAGACTGGCAGTACATTTGTGTGTGTGTATGTGTGCATTGTTTCAAATTACTTCACTATTTCCTATAGGATTGTTTTTCCAGAGGCAAATTTTCATTACACATGAATTTTTAAATTGTTGTTGATATCTGTTTCATTGTGTTACATACAATCTATGGCAAATATATCCACTAGACATGTGAAAAATAATTCAAAGCTATTCAAAGATTTTAGAAACATTTGTGGTAAACGGTGATATTTTTAAGAACTACACCCACTTTTCATTAAACTTGCCTATGGCTTGTACAGTTAGTTGGCTAATTCACAGGCTAAAGTGTTTGTGTATAGACAAAGAAACCTAAGAAGTTGCAAAAGGTACATATGTTTCTTAGGAAGTCACCAGCTACAAACATTTTCCACAAGAAACCTTTCAGAGTTTGGAGATATTGTAGCTCCCCCCTGGGAAACAGAGGGGTGAATGGCATTTGTGATCCCAGTGAGCAAGCAGCAGCACTGACACTTGCTAGGGCTTGCTGAGGTGCTGAAGCTGCAGTACCTATTCAGTGATTCAGTGGGTACCTGCTATATCGGGCTGAGGGGGGGGGGGGGGGGGGGGCGGGTAGCAACTCTCCATGTTGCCCCTGGATCACATTAGAACAAGGGGGTAAGCAGGGTGCTGAACTATATGGACTCTAAAGTGGTGCAAGGGAAGGACATCAATAACAGAAATGTAACCTCAAATGTGAACTTCATGGACCACCAACTGGATTTTGTTTCCTAAATTCCTCTCACAGCCTCTCTGTCACCAAAACAGGGTTTCAGGGTTTCCCCTTACATTTTTTTCTACTTTGCCTGACAAAATTTTAACAAAATATATCTTGTGCCAAAGTAAAGCAGCCAGTTCTTTTAATTTAATATTTATTCACTGGTTTTAGGGTACTTAAAATAGTGTGAGAATGAGGTTTCACTTCTATGGGCAAATCTCTGCTCCTTTGGAGTAATTTAGATGTCTGCATCAGACCCCAGAGTCCCGATCCCTTCTCAAGAATCCACTCTGGTGAAGCACCCACATGCTTTCATTCATGATCCTGATGCTGCACAGTGTATGAAGGTTAGTACAGTTCTTTGTATTCCATTATATGTGGCTACAAATTTGCCCAGATCCCCTGACACCTTACTTACATTACCAGCTCTATCTTGCCAGGCACTTGCTAGTTATAGAGGACTTTCCACCCCTGTTTAAGCATTATACTATAAATGTCACCTTCAATGGAAGAAAACAGACTTCCACTTTTTTTCATACTTAAAAAATTAAAAAATCTTAAAGGTAACTGAAATAACTTATCAAATATTTTTGAAGTCCTGAATGTTTAAAGCAGTAAAATTCAGAAGAAATTCAGTCCTTCATATCCAGGAATCTGTTTGGAAAATATATATATATTTATAATAATAATAATATATTCAAAAAACAAATAGGCATAGACAAAAACAAAACCAAAACCTATTTACTCCTTTTAAATGTATATATCTATATATATATATAGATATATATTGATATATATATCAATCATTTTTATAGTATTTTTGTCCTTCAATATATATATATACTTATTTAACCAGTGTGGGTAGCTAATGAGCACCAGCTTATTTGGCAGCGTTAGATAAAGTAAATATATTTGCCAAGAACTCTGTTGATTTCTTATAAAGATCTCAGGTCCATGAAAGGTCCTGACCTGATTTATAAAGTCTTAATAATGACTTAGATTTGATCTACCTTGAAGTTTATCTTTCCTTACTCTTTTACTGTGACAATTAAATTTAACTGATTCTCCCAGAGTTTAAACATCTGGAACGAGTCATGTGTTCCTTGTAAATGATCTTCAGTTCTAGTGTTTTACTTGGCCCTTTGACCAAAAGAAGAGTCCACTGGTATTTCTTAAGGTGTAGTGCTCTCTCATTAGCTACCACACGGTGCAACAATTTCAAAGTGGAAAATTGATTCAGAAGGTTGCTTTAGTTTGTTTATCTTGTCCAGATGCAAATCCATGAGGCCACCTGGGGAGCCAGGTCGGTTTAAATACAGATCCCCAAAGACAACCTTTAGGTTGCAAAGGTCAGTCCTTCCGTAAGGATTAACCATCATCATAGTGATCATCCATTGTTGTATTTCATATTTTTAGTAAAGATGTAAATAAAAATTTAAAGATATTTTTACTATAAACATAATGTACCCTTCAAAATATTTATGGAATTTCAACCATTAAATTTAATTATCTTTTGTGTATTACTTGGAAAAAAAATCTATAGCTCTGAAACTAATGCATTTTATAAATCTATGAAGAGAAATTGTAAATATGAAAGACCAACTACTGTCTTATATTAACACAGAAGTGTTAATATGAGTAAATGTCACTGACATGAGTGATGCAACTCCACGTTTACTTTGAGAGAACTGAGATCAGGCATCAATTATATGTTAATTAATTAAGAATGGCTATTGGTCTTTTTATTTTCAATTTAATTCTTTAATTTATACAAAATACTATGGGATTTTAAAGCAGTAGTTTGAAATGATTATTTTTCTTTTAGTAGCACTACAGAGTGGATGACTATTGTGGGGATTAAAATAAAAAATCTGTACAGAATGAAATCTTGTAAAAATGTATGTATGTAAGGAATGGTTAGGACTATCTTTCATTACCTTTTTTCACCAGAACTGTCCAAGGAATAAGGAGGAGACATGTGAGCTGGATAGTAAGGGGTTTAGACATTCACAGGCTAACTACCCTCAAAAAATCATGGTGTAAAGAGCATTTGTACTACCCTTCTAGATAACTCACATGAACATCTGTGAAAGTAGGATTCCTGTGACATAATCTTTCTCTGATCCCTTTCATGAAAACCATTATCAAGGCCAGGACAAGGCTATCATTAAGTCAGGCTGTAAAACTCTTTGTGCTTCTTTTGAAATCTGTAAGCCATCACTGATTAACTCAGATCTTTTAGCAGAAAATGAATTTTACATAGATTAATTTCTGTCTTATTTGTTCACCTGAGATCTTGGATTGACAAACACCAGCACTGATGCTGAGAAAGACACAAATATATCACAGTAATTGACCTCACCCAATAAAATCAATTTAGATTAAATAGGTCTATAAGAGAAATAGGGCTCTTTCAGACTTCTTTCTGCGTTCTGCCAAAGCATACCGATCTTTAACTTACCAAAATTTAAGGTATTTGTTGTACTGTGTGGGCCAATGCATACATCCTTTTGTTCAGTTTTTCTAGTTTTGAGTATTAGAAGTGCATAAACAGATGATGTGAGTCTGATTCCAGCCCCTGGGCTTTCTTTTGAGCCCAAACAGCACAGCTGCAGAAGCTTCATTATTCAGAAAAAGGATAAAACATTCCTTTCACTAAGCTTTTGGAGCAAAATCTGGTTTCAGATGAAATAATGATTTTTTTTCCCATATGGCTGAGTCCACAGTCAAAGAGGCAATGCAATACTGTTTTCCTTTAGAACCAAGTGTGAAATTTGTATTTGGGTTGGGAGCATTTTTAACCTACCTGATGCTTCCATTCTGTCTAGTGCCTGCTAATGATTGTTAAAGAAGTACAAATAGGTGCAATTTTCTTTTGATGCTGGGAATAGAAAGCACCTGCCTCCCTACTTCTTATGGAAGAATCTTCAGATTTTTTCTCAATTATTTCTGGAGACAGCATGAAAGTAAATACAGGCTACAGCATATAGAGGTAGTTAGTGCTCATGTTTTTGATGTTTTTCTTTTCCATTAGGGAAGAAACTGAGGATTGAGATAGATATCTCTGGTGTATTCTTCCACTACATCCTGGATATAAACAACATACATAGAATTCCTAAAGTTTATAGAGCACTAACACCAGTATTGTTTTATTTGTCTGTAGTACCATGCATTTAGCCGCATATGTACTTTTAACTGTAAATATACTACACCAAAGTGCTATCATTAATTTTCATTTAGAACCATATATATACTCCTTAGTGTGTTTCTAGTGCTTTTTTGGATACTTCTTTAGTGATTTTATTACTTTCTCACACAAACACTTCTGTCCTCTGGCACTTGGTTCCCCAAGTGTGCATTCACATGCGAGACATCACATATACATGTAAATCCTACACAGTTTCTCAGGGGAACCACTCTTTGGTCAGTGACAAAAATTTCCACAAAACAGCTTAATAAATCTTGCAGTTATCTTGAGAGAGTCTGTTTTGCCTGCCACGATAATTGTTGAGTGATCCCCCCGTCCTTATTTGAGCAATTTGCATTATATTTTCTCCCCCTTCCCCTTTGAGGAGGGGGAGTGAGAGAGTGGCTGAGGTGGAGCTTGGCTGCCCACCTGAGTAAAAGCACCACAAGTGTTTAAGGAAAAGTTGTATGTGGTACTCATATCGGTGGTAGAGGGCTGGTTGGACCACATGATCTTGGAGGACTTTTCCAACTTTAGTGATTCTATGATTCTAAGATTCAGAAACACTGATGAAATAAGTTAAAACCCTCCCCCCAGATTACCTGAAAATCATGTGTCTTACAAGCTCTAAAAAATTTCACCTAATATATATAATTTGAGCTTCATTTCTAGATAGTCATTGAATTATTCTTTCATTTTGGAACATTTGGGTCATAGATCGCTATTAACACTTTCTACAACAGTGTTAAAGTTTCTTGTCAAGATCTGTTGAGAATAACAATACACAGAAATACATACATTTATAATTTAAATAACTAAGGCACCTGAAAGGTAAAATGAAAAGAAAACAAACAAACAAATAAATATTACATAGACACAAGCCAACTTCCAAACCAATAAACTCTTCATCATTAATCAAAAAAAAAAAAAAAAGTGTAAAAGCACAACTTTCATAACTCCATAACTCAAGTACCATAATCATCAGTCTTCACATTATCTTTCATTTATAACATACTATTGTACATAGTAGGATTTAGGTCTTGCAGAAAAAGTGATTGACAGTTCTGGAATGGAAGAGTTCAAGTTTGTTAGAGGGATATATTAATGCGTATTAAGCCTAATCCTGAGCCTGGATACTTCATCATCTCCTTTTGTTCTGAATTTGCTAATAAACCAACTATATGCTTTTAACAAAGCTGACACTCTTTACTTTCATATGATGTGGTAATTCAAATATTACACTACAAACACTATATAATTCAATGAGTAAACAAAGACATGAGAAAAATATTTTCTTATTTTCTGTCTTCTAAGCAAAACCTCTTAGTCGAAAATTCTCTTTTCTCTATGAATAATAATAATAATAATAATAATATTTTCTCCCATCTTCGGTGAAAGACCAGACTTTGATAACAAAACTAGTATGTCTCTTTCTTTTTGTCAAACTGTCAAACTGCAAAATCCTGATCCAAACCTCAAGTTTCATATGCTGATAGGCATGTGGGAAACCTGCAACTTATATGTAGCCTTTCCAATAATCATCTTCTCCAGCTTTCCTTATTGTTTCTGACTATAGACTTTCAGATGATATTATAGCTATTCTTTTGTTTGGTAATAAATCAAAAACATCTATGCTTTTTGAGCACCCAGTAGACTAATACCAGCACCCCAGCAAGAAACTGTGGCAGTTGCTATAACAGAATTGTAGTGAAACTGCAAATTCGTCCATCCTAGGTCTAATTCATCACTAAACTTGGCTAAAGAATTTATTCTCTTGTTTTATCAGTCATAATTCCTCAGCACATGCAGTAGAACGAAATCTGAAGCTTGGCAATTGCAAGAGACATAGTAACTGCTATAGTAAATTAAAGTAATAGTATATTAAGTCTAGAATCCTTATCTCCAAAAATGCAATAGTAGAAAAATTAACAGTTCTGCCACAAATCTTTGCATGCATTTTGTCGTCAATATTCACTAAAGTACTCTTGAATACTTAATCATGGTAATGCATTACCTTAGAACAATTGTCATGTCTGCTTGAAACAGTAAGTTGCTTATCACAAACAACATTTGATCACATTCAATGATCTCCCAAAAAACTGCTGCAGTACTGAAAACAGTATTCCTTTTTCATGACAAAGGCTTTATAATGGCAACATATTTTTATTGTATTTAACAATATATATTTTGTTGTTCACTGAACTGGTACATAACTTGTGTCATACTGATTCCACTGAGAATTAAAAAGGTGAGCCATAACAGCATAGCAATAAATCTGATAAAAGTTTACGGATAATTTGTATTTAAAATTTTTTAGTTCTCATTCTTAAAATGTGGAATATTTACAAAGTATTGTTTTTTTAATCTCTTAAATTCACTGATTTAAGTGACTCAGAACAGGACATTAAGATCAATGAATTTAGATGCATCCTAGACTAAAGGAAAAAATATTTCATTACTGAAGACAACGCTGATATTTTCAGTGACTTTAAGAGAGACAAGGTCTCATCCCAGACCAGGGATAGATGGGTGTCTGTAGCATAGCGTGGATTCCAGTACACCAATTCAGTACACTTCAGTACACTGATGTATGAATTGCCTCATTTGTCTAAAGAGGACTTCACAGAAAATTAAATACTGATCACAGTAAAAGACTAAAAGCCTTCATATTTTACTAACAAATTTCATGACAAATTTCATGATTAGTAAATCTTGCTGTTAAAATAATATCCAAAATATTTAGCCATCAATTCTTAATGCATTTTATAAGGGAAAATAATTTCTTACTTTTTTTTTGTTTCAACATTTACTTAGGTTTTATTATAAATCTATTAAAAATAGTATGAAACAGCATTTCTCAATTTGAAATGCTTTGAAGTGAGTTTTTCTGAATTTTGCCTCATCAATGATACTGAAAATGTTTTCAGTTCAGACTTACCCAAAAAGTATTTATTTCTTTAAATCATTTTGGTCAGTGAATCAAAATGTTGCCTTGTACAACTCTAACAGCAATCAGCTTATGTTTTTTTCTCTCTCTCTTTCTCTTTTTTTTTTTTTTTTTTTTTTTTTTTCCATTTGTACTTAGCAAAGAAATGTATTTATCTTTGCAACACATGAACAAAGATTGTATTGTCAGGGTAAGAACTTTCGCTTACGAGAAAACAAGAAAATTTATCCTGTGTTTTTCATGATATTGTGTCAAGTAAATTTATGGTGGTCTTGAACTAACTCATTTTTACTGTCTACTTCTGGAGCTGGCATGTTCTAGTGGGAGTGGGAGCTAACTTTCCAGGTTTAAAAGGAAGATCATATATGAGAAGACTCTAACAGCTCTTTAGTGAGATCACAACAGTATTGTCATGATTTGAGAGCCACCACACTGCTTGAAGCTGGTCTGTTATAGCAGCTTCAAATGGTTGCAACTGCTGAAGAAGGAAAAGCGTTATTGATCAATATGTGTACATTCATGACCACATTGTCTCCTAATAGTCCTAATGGCTGACAGTGTCAGTCTCAGAGGTTTCCCATTGTTGCCATCAGCAGCATTTTGTCTAGGAAATCATGCAGTAGAAACAAAGAAGGATGCATATAAAAAATGCCCCAGAATTTGTTTCCACAACAATTTTGAGTTCAGGAAAGTAATTAAGACCAACAAAAACTTTCAGGTGTTTGAATTGATCTGAAACCAAATAAATCTTAGCATCAAAAAGCTCACAGAGACAGTCATTACCATGATATAAAAGGGGAAAATATTGATTAGAGACATTTCTCAAAAATTAGCAATGGTAATTCACTGCAAAACTGTTAATGTTATTAGACTGTAATAGCCACTGCAAAATTACTTGTCTATATGGACCAATTTCCAGTTAACAAATATAAAAGACAGTAAAAGGGTTTTTGTTGTTGTTGTTATTGTTTGTTTGTTTTGTGTGTGGAGAAAATCTAGGAGAATTTACACTTTGCGTTGCCAGCTTCCGAGATTTTACTACAAATATACTGAAACTTGATATCAGTCTGAAATATACCTTGACGTATAAAGTAATCACAAGATTCCTGGGTATTAAGCTAATGATTTTTGAGCACCTGTGGAATGCAATATTAACTTATTAATTTGTTCTCAACATCAGAGCACTACATCACTTCCCATCGCACAAAGCTCTTCATAAATCTTCAGTACACTATTGTAAACTGAAACCCTAGCATTCAAGAATCACTCGCCTATACATAATTTACTTTATTTCACATGCTCTTGGAACCAAGGTTTCAACTGTTTTTTTTTTGTTTTGTTTTTTGTTTTTTTCTCATATAAAGAGGAGAGGACATTGTCATTTAGCTTTGTTTGAAGCCACTGAAGGCTTTCAAATTTATTGTAGTCCTGCAAAATATAGTTGGTATTTAATTTGGAAGGAATATTTTAAGTCCTCACTTGCCCTTCAAATATGAAATAGTAGGGATGAATAAACTACTTGAATGAATAAGTCATTCGACAAATGTTCTGGTTACTCCTGTCTGAGGATTTTTTTATAAGCAGTTCTCAATTTTCTCATACACATTAGTCATTCAAAATTGCTGCCTACTTTGTGCAAATACCCTGTGGTTTTCCAATGGTGCTCCAGCAGATCTTTCCAAACATATGAAATCTAAGCCACCCTAGATATTTCTGACCGGAGACAGAATAATGCTCATACAGTGTTACTTTGGCTCCTCATCTTTTGACCACAGCTTTAGAACCATGATTTCCCTCTACAGGGGAGCTTTAATAAAAGCAAAATTAATTTTCCATTAATACCTCCTTATATTCAGTGTTCCTGCAGAAACTATAACCAATAAATTCATTCACTAGAATATTCAGACATTAAGCAGAGACAGAGGAAAAGCAGGAGGAATAAACTGCTGTGAACATACCATTTTCTTTTGTTAATAGGAACAAGCATCCTGATTCAGTAGACTTTTTGAAGGAAGCTTAAACTGTTCTTGACACATACCACAGAGTTTCAGCATGATTAAATGATCAAAATAAGAGTTGTGTTATTATGAAGTTTTAATGTACAGGGAAGAACACACACCACAGTAAAACTAAAGTAATCATGGTAGAATTAAACATAGTTTATGAATAATGATCATAATTTATTATGCTGTTATGAACTGCAATTATTGTTTTGTTTTAATTGTTGCTGAGATATTATCCTATTGCTTGGAACAATATATCCCATTTACGGTACAAGTTGCCATCTAGACTAAAGTTGTGAGTTCATCTTCTGTGTAGCCTGTGCAGATAACTGAAGGAATACATTCCTGGAGAAGTCTAATTTAACCAGGAAGACAGTTTACATGACTAATTTTGACTGCAGACTTAACAGATGGTGAATGGAGATTGTGAAAGTTAGGAGATCAAAGTAATCATGGGCAATTTTCTGATGTTCTTAAATAATAAGCTTCTGTTGGGCAGTAAAATCCACAACTGGACTATGTGCTATGATATTTTGAAGCAGCCTGCATGAAAAAATTGTTAATGATTTTACACAGATATGATGTAAGTGGTTGATAATGCATGGGAACTGTAATAAATATATTTTGTAATCTTAAGTTGTTCAAGATTTCTGTATAAAAGAAGAGCTTATGTACCGGACAATGTTATTTTTTTGTATTTTTCTTAGAACTGTACCATCTGATATATATTATTTTATTTCCCCACAGATAAACTTAAATAAGAAGAATGTTAATACACTTTGTTATGACATTTATTTACTTAAGTTAAAAATGAATGAATAAATTCTTAAATCTGAAGAAAAAAAATATGTTTTTTGTTTTATTTTTTTTTAAAGTAGAATTTTCTCTTTTTATTAAAAATCTCTTTTGTTTTTTAAAAAAATTGTTACTTCTCAAAAAAAAAAAAAGTAGGATGCTATCTTCATCAAGCTGCTGTTTCTCTTAGTCCTACCTTTTACATCAATTCTAAAAGATAAGAGAGAAATTCTCTGTGATGATAGTTCTTGGCCTGCAGTGAGATCTACAAGTCATAAATGTTCAGAATATAAAGATATAGGAAATCCCCTGCATTCAATCTGTATTCAATTAGTTAGGAATTTCATGATTTCATGGCAACTTTTTTCTTTTTTTTTCCTCCCCCACAAATTCAAAACAGAATTATCTTAAGAACAACCTTTCCAGTGCACCCAAAATTTATACTGATTCCATACTGATACTAGCTGGGCTGGCCAGAATAATGTCTCAAATGGTGGAAACTTAGACTTCCTTACATGTATATATATTTTTTTTCTAATCCATGCAAATTTACAAATCAAATAAATACAGTTTAATGCCAGATAATTTTTATCTTTTTATTTTATTTTATTTTTATTATTATTTCTAATGTGAAAGGCTACTCAAAAACAAACAGCTTTACCAACTGAAGAGTGTACCATTTGAATGAACAGTATAAAGAAATGTTGGTAAGATGTCACATCTCTTTTTATACAAAAAGAAATCAGATTCCACAAAGAATTTCCAAGAAAAATGTGTGATTCAGAAAACAGAGGGAGAACAAGGGTCAAGAGGACTGAATTTCAATTTTTTCTATTCAGTGCTTGTTGTGTGACTTTAGATATGTCACTGGCTCTCTGGCTTCAATATTGATCACTTGGGCCATGAGGTCTTTGGGATAGGATTTTACCTAGTTTCTGAATAGTTTTTTTACCTAGTTTTTTACACAGTGTCTGCATTATGTCTGGCAGAAGGAGACCTCTAGAGTAGCATAAAGTTTAATAATAACTAAAGAAAGATCTATTTAGTATATAAAACAGAAGTAGGCCACTAAGTATTGTTCAGATTCTAATTACAAAAAGAAATATCAATGAAAATTCTTTTAATCGCATGTGTATGACATAGATGAAAAAGATGAGGTAATTTTTTTCTAACTTCCTCCAGAAATTGAACTGAAATCAATGACATGAATAGACAGTGTAACATCTGCACATTACATCCACTGGTGTTTTTTCTCTCTACTAAACTGTCTCCCTTTTTGCTTTTTTTTTTTTTTTGGCTTTATTATTATTATAACAATTATTATTCTCATGTTGAAAGGAATAGAAGAGATTAAGGTTACCTCTTTCATAACCTAAGGTGTAAAAGCTGGTGGAGAGGGCAGATTCACTGCCTGTGTGGATGCTCAACCACACAATACATCTAGAAATGTAATAAGAAAGTGTAAATGCTTTCTACATCATGCAGTTCAACTGCATGGCAGATCTGGACGGTTCCCTAAAGTATACTTGCTAATGCATTGTCCAGTTAAGTTTTTTAATGTCCCTCAAATGTGCATGTAGTGCTCACAAAGTATTCCTGTATTGTAATATTCCTTCAGGGACTGGCCAAAGATCCAAACATCCTGTCTTAGTGTTTGTACCACCTAGGAAGAAATTTATGAAATGTTCTGGTCCTGCTGCTTTCCGGTTGTTTGGGCATCAGGGAAATATGAAACTAAGTCAGTTGGATGTTGTAAGTCTTTTTTTCCTGTTGACTCTGGCATAAAACTACATAGTTTAGGTCTGGAAAACTGAGATGTTCTCCCTGCTAACTCAGGTGGGTTAAATTTCATAACAGAATATCAGCCAATAGGGGAAAAAATATCCTTTTAATGAAAATAGTGGATAATTTTACGAGTGTGATGAGACCATGGATTCCATGAAGGACAATGGGAGGAAAGTAAAATTAGACACGTTTACTTGGGGTTTATGGACAAAGATCTGTGTTTGATCATGTGGGTAATAGTAATATATATCTAATTAATATATAATCCTTTTTTTCTTTAATACATGTCAATAATCCATGGTGCTTCTGCAGTTTTTATGTTTTTAAATATAACTTTTTTTAAAAAAAAAAAAATTAAAGTGTTTTTAATTACAGCATGTCACAATAAAATACTATATATACTGCATAACATAATGCAATAGTTCTTAATCTGAGGAACACACACTAGCTGAAATTATTAACCACCAACACAAGTCCAGAAGGTTGGCACCTGTTGGCACCAACAGCACTATCTGCCATTGTCAATGACAGACTTTAAAAAGTGCTGTTAGGTAATATACAATATATAAACATTTATAATAACAAAATAACATATATCATTCTTAAATATGATATTAATTCACAGATGTCATTCAGAAGCTATAAGTGGGAAATATTCTGTTAGAGGCTGGTGCCCAGACAGTGAAAAGTCCAGATGGGAAAAGCAATAATTGAACATTTTGGTTTCTTTGGTAATCAAAGGAGAAATAGAGGAATGCCTGACAAGTGTTTTTTTCCAAAACAGAGATAGTGAACACAAAACTGCTTGAATGCATGCCAGAACTGTACTGCTAGATTTTTACAACCAGTCATCATCAATGACTTTGAGAGGAAACCCCTGCTGGGACTGCAAGCCAAGTATGTGATGACCACTTCTTTCTGTGTATCCTGCTCCAGGTTCGCAGTTCTGGAGCAGATCTCTGTCAGTCAGCAGTGTGTGGTATTACAGCCTGGAGCAATTTTCTACTCAACAATGAAATGGAAGGAGCTGGAAGGATCTGGATCCAAGAGGAGAGCTTGCCTTCCTTTCTCAGGTCTTTGCCAGTGACCTCACAGCTTTAACACTCATTCATCAACTCCGTGACATTTGTGTATAACAGCACACTTTAGGAAAAAATAATTTTTCAATCATTCATATCCCCTATGCCAATTCCAGGCCATAGTCCATAGAAAGGATTATATGATCCTCATCTACATCACTGTGTTTTTCTTTTCATACTGGTGAATTCTCATCTGTCTGCAGCAGCATTCGTCACTTCTGTCTTTCCTTCTTGCCCTTTTCCAAGAGCTCTGCTCCTCACTGAAGAATGCCCTCTCATCTTACATTCATACTCTTCAGATTCCCATTTGGAGAATTGTTCATTTGGATGCCTAGTCAATTCTTTCTCGCCCAGCCCAACACTCCAGTTCAAGAATGTACACACCTTGTTCTCACAGGTATGTATGAGGTGGCTTTGGTCTTCATGAGAAAGATCTGTCCCAAAGTCCTGCTCATCTAAAGTGCCCTTTAATCAAAAATACAAAGAAAAATTTCTAATAAATGCCATGGACATAAATAAATAAATAAATAAATCTTCACCTCTATCCTCTCTCTGCATTTCCAGGTAAGAAGGGTTATAAATTCAAAAAAAAAAAAAAAAAAAGTAAAAAATAAACTCCGAAATACACCTTTAAGTACACATGGAGAATTAAAAAGACAAAATGCTTCTCAATATTGCATTTGTGAGCATTGGTGTTTGTTCCATATTTGCATGACGGAAGACTAAGATTTATATAATGCATTGTTTGTCATGGGCTGGAAAAGATGTATTTCTTCAGGCTTTACTCAGAGATCATGCAGTTCAATTAGCTGTATAAATCATCACTTGCAGATGATCAGTCTGCCACACAATGTATTAAATATTTTAAAACTACATGAATTTAAATATTTATTTCCTATGTAGTTGTGTTACTAGGTACAAAATAAATTCTAGGGCATAATTTATTCAAATTTATACAAATAGTAATATGGTTCTACTACAATAGTAGTACGGTTCTACTAAGGTACCATAACTGTAAGAATTATATAACACATAGTTTCCTGAAGCAAAATTCAGAAGTGGAAGACTCAAAGTCATCTGAAACAAGAGATTAAATATGTTCATGGAAATACATATATATATATATATATATTAATTGCCTGAATTCATTTTCACTATTCATAGATTTTGTTTTAAAATACAAACCATTGTGATAAAATAACTAGTGAATTAATATATATGTATTCAATCACTTATTGTATATAAGTTCTAGATTTGGCTCTGAATGTTTGTTTAAATATATATCTCTTCACTAGGTAGGAGACAGAATGCTTATTTAATGAAGCAAGTAATAACTTTAAGACAAACATGCTAGTGGTTGAGCTGTTAACTGCCTTTTGATGAAGAATCTTTCACAATATGATATAGGTCAATATTTAAATATTTAAAGCTGGCCTCTTTTAGGAACTTATATATATATATATATATATATATATATAAGATTAACATATGGTTAGTATATTATTTTTAAATGGTTGTTTTATATGTTTTATATGTTCTCAGTCTGAACATGGTGAGGATGCTGAGCTCTCCCCTCTTGTCAATCACCAGCTCACTACAATGACTAACAGGAATCAGTGAAAATGAAAGTCCTTCTTGTCCTCTGGTAAATCTATGTCTGACATTCCTTCACTGTTAGGAGTATTAATTTGCCAATGAGACAGACACAAAGTATTAGCATTGGCCCATACTCTGTTTTAGGTATGGGTGCTGAGATCTTATTTATTTCAAAATAAATCTGCTCAAAATTTGGTCTAGTTTATTAGTGCTTGAGAAGTTACATTATTTAGAACATTTATTTATTTATTTATTGGGGGGCAGGCTAGTCCTCCTACCACTTTTCATTCATTTCATTTTCTTTCATTTTTTATTCATTGCACTTTGATAACATTGCATTTACAGTTCTGACTACCTAATCTGTGTTGGATTAAAACACTTTCTACTGAAAGAAACAGAATAGAACAGATCTGAACAGTAGATAGAAAGGTCCTTGAGGAAAAAAATCAGCTTCTCTAAGCCTAGATACTGGGATGTACCTACCACAAAAGCTTATGGGAAGTGGGCAAACAAACAAGGGAAAGATGAAGGGTTTCAGGAGCGTTTGAGCTCTCAGAAAATGCATTGTGCAAATGCAGAAGTGCCATGAGCAAGCTGAACAGGAGGTCCCAACCATATGGGCACATGAATGCTTCAGAAACTCCCTAGCAGGCATGGAGTAACACATGCAGCTAGACCGCAGCATTCCATAGGTCTCCTACAGTCATCACGCTTATGGATTGTCACTTACATTGTAATGTTTTCAATCACATTTTCATTTCATAGAATCATTCCACAAGCCTCTTACAGTTTCTCATATTTGATTGGTGTGAGGACAGTTACAACCATGGCTTTAGAAATCTCTGCTTCACTGAGATGTCTACCTGCTTCTTTTTTTCAGAAAGCTTTGCTAAGTAAACCCTTTTGTAACACTGAGGTTTTAACTTTGGTTGTCTGTGAAAAGCTAATAACTTCTGCATGCACAGTAGGACAGGTCCACTTGGGACTATAATTTAAAGAGCTAATATTAACAGAATAAAACACACACGTGTTTATCTTCTTTAGTCTTTTCCCACACCATAGAAAAAGAGCTACCGTAGCTCTGAGTGATCATGCTAAATACCTCAAGGTTGAAAATTAAAATATTCTGCTTCTGTGCTGGTTTTACTGCTGTCTCTATATTGTTCTCTATATTGCTCAGCACAGTCAGGAAACTTTGAGAAAATGGCACATTTCTTTGCTGTTTGCAAGGACCTCTTTCTATTAGCTATAAACTGGACAATTCTTAAATTCTTCCCAGAGCGGCTGATAAGCACCCAAAGCCTCTGAATGGCTTGCATTTGCAAAGCTAGAAGGGAAATCTTGTAAAAAGTCTTTCCTGTAATCTCAGACAATTCCTGTTTAAGGTCAAGCCAGAAATTCTTCACAAATAGTTTCTCTCAGGATACAGAGGTATTTCCTTTTCAGGTTCTGGCTAAGATCCAAAGAACAAAAACATGACGAAAAAGAAATAATAATAATAACGAAAATCACAAAATTAATCAAATCCTTCCTATACCAAAAATATTTCCACTAATACTTGCACTACAATTTGGCAGACACTTAGTAAGAAGTGACACCATCATATCCTAATGGGTTCCCCACCTTGACACCCTCACAGGCAAGGCGCCCTCTGACTTCCAAATGTCTCTTTCCTATGTCTTTGCTATGGGGTAGTTTTCTATTTCCTCACCAAAAGCACATTCTTAATAACTGGAAAATTGTTTTCACTTCAGTCCATATTTGCAAACAATTGCACTGGATGTGCAGTGGAACTTCTTACTGACTAATGTGAGTGGTGTGTTTTTGCATTTTTCTCATGGCTCTAAATACAAGCATAAGCATCAACAGATCAAAAGGGATATTAAAGAACTGTTCTGAAAGTAGACATACTTTTCTTCTAATATTTGTTCTCACTCTCTGGCTACTTTCATTAATTTATTTTATAAACCTCTTGACATTATTTCATCTTTTTCTAATGTGGCAATGTATCTATGTACCCTCTTCATTTTATTTACCAGAAAATAGTAATCAAAAGCAGATGGACCATCTGGAACAAATGTTGAGTTCTCTAACATGTGAGCCCAAGAAATTTGAGCTCCGAACTATACTTTGACTGCAGTTCTGGTTTGGATTTCAGGTAAATAATTTAAAATCGGAAAACTGTGCCAACATAAATCAATTTCCTGTGTTATTTTTGTGTTTAATGTAACAGCAAGTGCCTCATTCCTGAGTGACATGATGAGACCACATCATAGCAAGGGCAGAAATACCCCCCAGTAAGGCTTTGGTTTGGCTTCCTGATTCGTTTCAAAATGAACCTTGCCAAAAGGCTCATCTATGGTTAAACAGAGCCCATCAAAGACCTCATCGTGGGTTAGGTATTGTGACTTGCAAATCTTCTTTTTCCTCCTGTTTCTAGTTATAGCAGGAGAGAAATGGAAATTACGGATTCAATATAACAATCTCCATCCACATTTCTGTCACCAAAATTTACTCTTACGGACCCCAAAGCATGTTTATTTAGGTTCAGTATTCTACTTCATTACAGCATCATTCTTTGCTGTTTAGTATAGGAGAAAACAGTATAAAGGGTAAAACAACACCTCCCTGTCAAAAGACACTGTGTTGGGCCTCATTCTCTGGTTGTGTAGATACTACTTCTGCTTAGTGGTTACCAGTATTGTTGAGTTACATGTGACATTCATTGGAACTCCACTCAGAAATTAAAACTCACTTTTGTAAATGCAGACACTTTTGGAAAGTAGCAAGAGCCCTGACCTGAGCTCTTTATATCACTTCTTCACTTCATGTTCATTGGGCAGTAATTGGCATCAGCAGTTACAAGTGTGCACACATCTGCAACATACTGTGCACAAGAAGTGTTTTTATCAAAGGATACATATTACATATTGTGCAAAAGAAATCAGTATGGATGGATTGTATGGTGAAACTTAAAGAAGAAAAGAAATATTTTTGATTTATACTTAATCAAAAATACATTCAGATTTTTCATTCTTCCTATTACACCCTCCATTCAGTTTGAATTTTAGAAATTGTAGAAGGAAACTTTATGCAAAAAGACTGTAAGTATTAAAGTATATTGTACAAGGCTTATTATGGTTTTGGCCTAACCTACGTTGTGGAAGAGAGCTGTGTCCCTGGACTATTTCTTCTGAATGCTATTGGTACGGCATATCACAGGTCTGGGATTTGCTTTTCCTAAGATAATTGGATTGATGAGGAGATTTTTACAGGTCACTGAAGAGGTAAAGAAATTACAGGATGATGGGGGCTGCAGAGAGGTGGGAAGAATTTATGAGATTTATGTTAGACTTCTGTTTTTGGATTAAACTACTCATTCTGTGGGAGCTCCCTGCTTGTCTCTGTCACATATTAAAGCAGTCTACAGAGAATGATTCTGAAACAGGGTCTACATTTTTGTGGTCCTGAATTAATTGAGTTTAATCCCAGTTTATATTTGAAATGAAGATATGCACACATGTACCAATTTGTGCAGGTGCATATACAATATATTTGCATATGCGTCTTCCTATCCTTTCTTTAGCTCCCTGGTTTTGTTTCTTTCCGTCATGAATACCATTATGTACAGAAACACTACTTTACTTTTTCCATTGGTGAAGAAATTGTGTGCTTGTTGCTAAGAGCTCAGTATTTACAGAGAATAATTACAGGCATATACATAGTTTTCGTTACATGTAGAGTAGGCAGATATATGTTGAACAACATTTATCATTGAAGAAAAAAGATGCCTGTATTACAGCTTGTTCTTTTGATTTGCCTGCTTGTCAATTACGCTGCATATTATCTTTCCCTGGCGTATCTAAACCATGAACAGGAGGAACCTTTCCTGCCACATCCAGAGCTGGAAGAGGGCAGCAAACGCCTCGCAGCAATCACACAGTGGGTGCCCTTTACTCACTCTGTCCTCCCAGGAAAACTGACCCTTGTATAGTCATCTCCTTTTCTGCTGAAAAACTGCTGAACACTAGTCACAAAGATAAACTAGATGACATGGTATCTTTAGCAGCCAGACTGAAAGGAGAAATGGAGCAGGAAACACCATTACTATTTTTATGTTTCTGGATTTAATCCACATATCTGGATTAAAATTTTCTGTTTTCAAGTTTCCTGCTTTTTTTTTTTTTTTTTTTAATGTAAAGGTCAAAATACTTTGTGTGAAACAGACATTAATCATAAGCACAATATTTATTTACTTAAAAATACACATCTAATATACCAAAGTTCATATCTGCTGCTCCAACAGTCTCCCATCACATGGTGGCAGGGAACTTAAAAAAGCAACACTCCTACATGAAATTTCACGTTGGGAAAAAAAAAAAAAAAAAAAAAAAAAAAAAAAAAAAAGAGTTTCCTTTCCTTTAAAAAGCTTTTTCTACCCTCAGAGACATATACTTTGGAACTATTTCTGCACATCCAAAGCACAGAATGAAGCAAAGTAATCCGTAACAGCTAAACATTACCACAAAGAAACAAAGAAATAGAAAACAAAACACTGAAAATATGCCAACTTAATGTGCTAGATTTCAAATGTCAGCTCTGATTTCTTTATCTGCTATTGATTTTTTTCTACTACTGCAGAAAATTCTTAAAAGTGTACACTAGACATAGCAGAATTTATCTGCTCTTCATAGGATGTAATATGACTATTCAATTAAGAAAATGTGTTCTGATGATGCACTGCTTTTTCTGGCTTTGGATTAGAAACTATAAAAGAAATGCAAACTAACGCAAATTCCTGCACAAAAAAAAAAAAAAAAAAAAAAAAAAAAAAAAGCTTATGATTTCATAGTCTCCATAAATTAATGTAAAGTCGTCATAGATTAATGTAAAACAGAATAAAGATTTGTGAGATATATATTTTAATAAATTAAGTAATTTGCAACTAGTTAAATAACCCACTCAACATTGTTTTACCCAGGATGATTGAAGTTTAAAAATAAATAAATAGCGAGAGTAAGAATTCATCACAATTTAGAATGGAAATAAATTTTGAACCTTTGAAAATCTATCTGGAAAAGGATAAACCCCCTTCTGCCCAGTAGGAGTTCCAAATGGCAATACAGTCAGGCCTTGAGTCACCTTGTGCCCAGGTATATTGACATAGCATATCAGTGCATATAGAGTTCCCATGTGCCTATGTACACACATACACATGCTGCTGTCCCCACTTCTCCATCCAGCCTCACAGACCAGTTGTGCTTCTTAGTTGTCTGGGGAGAAGGAGATGAGAAGAGACTTCTAAAAGTCATAGTTCCCTGATAATGCTTGTCGAAAGGATGAGTGGCCACTATTCCCTGCTTCTCAGCAGTCTTGCATACAAAAAGTATTTGCAGTGCCATTATCAGTTGTCTTAATCAGGTGTTTCTTTAGGTAACATATACCCAGAAGCACAGGTTAAACCTTGCTCCTAACTATTGCATTAAGCAGAGAAAGAAAATTTTCACTTCTTCCCAAGAACACCACCTTTGCAACTACATTCCCACCTTCTCTATCCTTGCAGTATCAAGAGATGTCCCTTGCCCCCTCTCTTCCACCCCACCCTTTACCCCAAGAGTTGTGTTCCAACATCCTTCATGACTTCTTCTTCATCACCAACCACATGCTTGTCCCATACTCTCACTCAAAGGAGCAGATCCCAGCCCCAAGTGCTATTTGCAAGCTGAGTAAGCACACACAGGAGCAAGCACTTATTGTGCTGGCAGATGTGTAAAATGCATGGGTCTTTGTGCATTCTTAGCAGCCACAGAAAAATCACCAGCCCATGGTTCAGAAAGCAAAAGCTGTCAATGTGCATCTGACAATTACTGTGTACCTGCCACAGTGATGTGCAGGACCTTGATGAGGGAAGAAGGAGGGTTTCCCTGCTGCACAAGAATTGTCCGGAGCTAAGGTTATCATCGTTAAGGTTATTATCTGGAAAATCATCTGGTATTCAATAGAAACTTTTTTATACTCTGTTTTCACTTTGGCCTCAATATTACTAAATTTGCCAAGAAGCATATGAAGCTGAACAAGCTTAAAGACCAGTGCAGCCAGCTGGTATTTTTCTGTCTATGATCAGTTCAACTTGAAGTGGATGTTTTGAGCGCTGACTTTAGGGCCCTCTGATTATGGACAGATGCACTCAAAGTTCTCTCAGTCAGCTCTTCTTCGAAATCCAAGAGGGCTCCCCCGGGGTGCTCTGCCTCTGAGTACTCTCCATGTGGCAGATCATGCCTCTCCATTTCATGGGGAACAGATGCAAAAACTTTCCAGGTTTGGTAGAGCAATGTGGGAGGAGCATGACTGAGATTTTTCATTCTCTGTTTCCGTCCAGGTCTGTTACCATAGACATAGCAATGTGGTTATGACTTAAAGCTTCTCAATTAATTCTGTACAAATTTTGCCTATGTTAATTCTGCAATAATGTTAAAATATACAAAGATGATGATGGTTTCAAAGAAGAAAGTTCTGCTTTTTTTATATAAAAACAAAACTACACCAGGCTTTCTAGGAGCAGATGAACAGAGAATTATCATAGAAATGGTTTCTCTCGTAGTTGCTTCAGGTTTATGTCAACAGACTACAGAGGCAGGGGAAACTGTTCAATAAATATAAAAAGGTTGTGGTTCTCTCTTATAATTACTGCATTCTTCTTTCTGACTCAGCTGTAATTTTCTGTTTGGTTGTGTGTCTTTTTGTTGTTGTTTTCTTAGTGTTTTACGTAGATATCTGTTATGTCATTATCACGTTTCCTGTTAAAAATGGATACAACCACTAAATGACGAGCTCCAGAAGTACCTTAAATTAGCTTCACCAAGGAGCATGATCATTTCCGTTCACATCAAATGACACACAACAGTTTATTTTCCAGTCACTGAAAGTTTACTCCATAATTCTATTATATTAAGAAATCCAAAACTAGAGATTTTATTTCAGCAGAACATTATGTTGCTATGAAGCAGTGATAATAATAATAATCTTCTGAGTACTTTACAGACAGTATCTGGTTGACCTTCACAACAGGTCTATGAAAAAGTGTGCATGGCATTGAAAAAAATAAATAAGAACTATGGGGAGGAATTTTATGCACTGCAGGAAAATGAGTTTACAAGGAGAAAATTTTATCTAACCACAGCCTCAATGCCACTCAAGGAATCTGAATCCAACACTCCATACTCCCTTGGCCAGTGGGCCATGAGTCTCAGTGTTCCCAACAGCTCCCCTGTTGCCTGTGCCAATAAATGACTTCAGTCTCTACTAAGCACAAGGTATCAAATAAATGCCTTTGGTTCTTCAAACCAGGTGTCCTCTAATCTTGTCTATGTGGTCTGACCCATGCAGAGTATTGGGCCTCATCCTAAGGAAGGAACGTAATCATAAAATATGTAGGTCATAAGGGAGATCCTCCAGGGAGATCTGCTGCTATCTGTGGAAACTCCCCGAGTGGTAAGTCTGGACCTGTAGTCACTTCTGTACCGTCAAGGACACCGATGTGCTTCAAGAAGGCCATAAATAACATCCATATAGTCCTCAATCTTAATGTCTACAAAAATGTTAACTGTTAACCCTTGAAGGTAAAGCTTTCTTCCTAAGAGGAGGAAACGTGCACATGAAAACACTGAATCTTTCTATTCTAATTTATTTTCATTATGAACTTCAGCTGAAGACTAGGTCCTTTCAAACAAACATGAGAAAATGCCTCCCCTTTTTCTATTTGATTTTTCAAGGAGCCACAGCTGTTTTGTGATAGAGATTTCTTTCTGTGTTTTAAAACCATACCTACAGGTAGGAATTCACCTCATAAAAAAAAAAAAAAAAAAAAAAAAAAAAACCTGTTGTGCCAATTGTAATTATATATTAAATTTAGAAAATCTTGATCACAATAACACAATGTGAGAAAATGAATGCTTATAACACAATATCCTATCGGCTCAAAATAGGCTTTCCATTTACAAGCGTCAACCTCTTGTCTAATTAGAATCATAGAATAGAATCATAGAATCATAGAATATCCTGAGTTGGAAGGGACCCTTAAGGATCATCAAGTCCAACTCTTGACACCGCACAGGTCTACCCAGAAGTTCAGACCATGTGACTAAGTGCACAGTCCAATCGCTTCTTAAACTCAGTCAGGCTCGGTGCAGTGACCACTTCCCTGGGGAGTCTGTTCCAGTGTGCAACCACTCTCTCAGTGAAGAACCCCCTCCTGATGTCAAGCCTAAACTTCCCCTGCCTCAGCTTAACCCCGTTCCCGCGGGTCCTGTCGCTGGTGTTAATGGAGAAAAGGTCTCATGCCTCTCGACACCCTCTTACGAGGAAGTTGTAGACTGCGATGAGGTCTCCCCTCAGCCTCCTCTTCTCCAGGCTGAACAGGCCCAGTGCCCTCAGCCGTTCCTCGTACGTCTTCCCCTCCAGGCCTTTCACCATCTTCGTAGCCCTCCTCTGGACACTCTCCAACAGTTTCACGTCCTTTTTATATTGTGGTGCCCAGAACTGCACACAGTACTCGAGGTGAGGTCGCACCAGCGCAGAGTAGAGCGGGACAATCACCTCCCTCGACCTACTAGCGATGCCGTGCTTGATGCACCCCAGGACACGGTTGGCCCTCCTGGCTGCCAGGGCACACTGCTGGCTCATATTCAACTTGCTGTCTACCAGGACCCCCAGATCCCTCTCTTCTAGGCTGCTCTCCAGCGTCTCATCGCCCAGTCTGTACGTGCAGCCAGGGTTTCCCCGTCCCAGGTGCAGGACCCGGCACTTACTCTTATTGAACTTCATGCGGTTGGTGATCGCCCAGCTCTCCAACCTATCCAGATCCCTCTGCAAGGCCTTTCCACCCTCATCCGAGTCCACAACTCCTCCAAGTTTGGTGTCATCAGCAAACTTGCTCAAAATACCTTCTATTCCTACATCCAGATCGTTTATAAAAATATTGAAAAGTACCGGCCCTAAAATGGAGCCTTGAGGGACCCCACTGGTGACCGCCCGCCAGCCTGACGCAGCCCCATTCACCATAACCCTTTGGGCCCTGCCCGTTAGCCAATTGCTCACCCATCGGATGATGTTTTTATTTAGCTGTATGGTGGACATTTTGTCCAGTAGGATCCTATGGGAAACCGTGTCAAATGCCTTGCTGAAGTCCAAAAAAATCACATCAGCTGGTTTCCCTTGGTCCACCATACGGGTGATCTTATCATAAAAGGAAATCAGGTTAGTTAGGCAGGACCTACCCTTCACAAACCCATGCTGGCTGGGACCAATGACTGCTTTGTCCCCCAGGTGCGCCTCAATAAGTTCGAGAACCATCTTCTCCATGATTTTACCAGGCACTGACGTGAGACTGACAGGCCTGTAATTGCTAGGGTCTTCTTTCTGACCCTTCTTGAAAATCGGCACAACATTTGCCAGCTTCCAGTCTACCGGGACCTCTCCAGACTCCCAGGATAGTTGAAAAATAATTGAGAGAGGTTCCGCGATGACGTCCGCCAGCTCCTTCAGCACCCGGGGATGAATCCCATCCGGACCCATGGACTTGTAGGGATCCAGGTGGAGTAGCAAATCCCGCACACGTTCAGGGTCAGTTGGGAGTTTGTCATCCCCACCGTCCCGGTCCTCCAGCTCAGGGCACCCTGGGTCCCGAAGCCCATCATCGGCATTGAAGACAGAGGCAAAGAAGGCGTTAAGCGTCTCTGCTTTGCCTATGTCATTGTCTGTGAGGAGACCTTCCCTATCAAGGAGCGGCCCTATGTATTCTTTAGTTCTCCTTTTTCCATTCACATATCTAAAAAAAACCTTTTTATTATCTCTCACAGACACAGCCAGCTTCAACTCTAGGTGTGCTTTAGCCACACGAATTTTCTTCCTACAAACACGAACAGCATCCCTGTATTCTTTCCATGTCACCTGGCCCTCCTTCCAGTAGCGAAAGACTCTCTGTTTCCACCTAATCTCCATTAGAATGTTCCTGGTCAGCCACGCCGGCCTCCTGCCCCGCCTGCCTGACTTGCGATATTTAGGAACTGCCTGTTCTTGTGCTTCTAGGAGGCATCGCTTAAAGAATGACCAGCACTGGTGGACATCGAGGCCTTCAAGAGCAGCTTCTCAGGGGACCTTGCTGACTATTTCCCTGAGCAGCCTGAAGTCCGCCTTCCCCATATCTAGGGATAAGGTTTTGGTGGCACTTTTCCTTCTGTCGCCGTAAATTTTGAACTCAACCACTTCATGGTCGCTATGACCGAGGCGGCCACCAATCACCACATCTCCCACCAGGCCCTCTCTGTTTTCTAGCAATAGGTCTAGGAGGGCACCTTTCCTAGTTGGCTCCGTTAGCACCTGCACCAAGAAGTTATCATCTAGGTGCTTCATGAACCTCCTGGACTTGCTCGTGTCAGCCGTGTGGCACTCCCAGTTAACGTCTGGCAAGTTGAAGTCCCCCATAAGGACAAGGGGAGTTAATCTCGAGGCCTCTCTTAGTTCTGTAAAGAATAATTTATCGGCGCTATCGTCCTGGCCAGGCGGTCTGTAATAGACTCCCACAACTACATCCCCTTTATTCGTTCGTCCCTTGATCCTTACCCAGAGGCTCTCAACTTTGCCATCGCCGACCTGAAGTTCCACACAGTCCAGCCCCTGCTTCACATACATCGCCACCCCACCACCTCGCCTTCCCTGCCTGTCCCTCCTGAAGAGCCTGTAACCATCTATCGCAACACCCCAGTCACAGGACTCATCCCACCAGGTTTCGCTTATGCCGATGATGTCGTAGTTGCGGGACTGGGCCAGTACTTCTAGCTCATCCATTTTATTCCTCATACTACGTGCATTCGTGTAGAAGCATTTCAGGTGTGTCTCCTTACACTCAGCACCTTGTGGATCTAACCGAAGGACCTCACTGGCACACAGCCCCTCTGATTCTAGCGTACCATCCCTTAGGTCTTCACCGGCGTGCCTGGTTTTAGCTCCTTCCCCCTTCAACTCTAGTTTAAAGCCCTATCTATCAGCCCTGCCAACTCCTGACCAAAGATCCTTACCCCTCTCCGAGAGAGGCGCATCCCATCCGGTGCCATCAGGCCCGGTGTAGCATAGACCTTCCCATGATCAAAGAACCCAAAGTTCTGCCGGTCACACCAGTCTCGAAGCCATGAGTTTAGGTGAACAGCACACCTTTCAGCTTCGATCCCCCCTATTGGAAGGACAGAGGCAAACACAACCTGCGCGCCTGATCCTCTAAGTAGTCGCCCCAAATCCCTAAAGTCTAATTATAAAAAACAATTTATTGTTGAACAGCTAATAGCCATGCTAACACAGACACATTGTATTTCTCTGAGAAATGAGAAAATGAAAAATAAATGTATATTGTACGTGCAATGATTTTCCTTGAAATTGCACTGAAGAGGAGGATATTATTATCTCCAAATCTATGTCTCCCTCTGTTAATTTCCTGGGATATTTCAGGTTCTGTATACAAGGAATGGAAAAAAATAAAATAAAATAAATAAAATAAATCAAAGGGAAGCATAAGATTCATGTTTAGCTGAGAGCCATATCTCATACATTTTAATTATTGTTATTGCATTTTTAATTTAATTGAACTTGTTTCTTATGGAAGTGTTGGTACTACATCATCATTCAACCTTCATTTATTTTCTGATCTGACAGCCCTAGATGCATTTGTGTTGATGGCTTAATTGTTTCTTTCCCTGAGCAACCCAAAGTGGGGAAAGATCACAGGATGCCAGGTTATTTTAACTACAAGGCAACTTGCAATAGTTTGTGACTAGCAAACAGACACATGTAAAAACATATTATCAATAAATAATAATAATAAAAAAAAAGTCTACAATGTCTTAAGAGTACATTTTTTCAAAAATGAAAAGTGAAAGCAGAAGCAGCAGTAAAGGATATTTGAAGACAAATTATTTCTTGCTTAACCAGAACAGGTCATTGCTTTACCATCTTTCGCTCTTATTTATTTATTTTTTATGTTTCCCTTTTATTCCTTCATTCCTTCTCCAGTAACAGATAAACTAATAAATAAAATAAAAAGTTTTAAATACAAGAAAATCTTCAGAATGACAATCTTCTTTGTCCCTTTTAAAGACCATTTCGGGGATAAAATTTTTAAATTAAATATTTATATATATATAATATTTATATAAATATTATATAATATAATATAAATACATATAAATATATAACATATAACATATATAATATTTATATATTTATATAAATATATAAATTAAATATTTTTAAATTAAATATTTTGCTTCATTTGCTTCATTTGTTTCCTATAAAATGTCCTCATTTTTGGGGCCATCAAATGGATTTAAAAGCAAAGAACCGTATCCTAGTTGTGCTTACATAGAGGCAGCCCACTGGTCTACGGTGGCCAAGCCAAGCTGTTTTCTCCAGTCTGGGACACTAGGGCAAATTGGAGATTCCTAAATTATCAAGGTTTTTTCATTAGCAGACTTTTTTGTTTTGTTGTGTTGTGTTTCTTTTTGTTGCTTTGAACATTAGTATTGCTGTGGGTTGTAAGATACTGCTAACCTATCTGATAAATGACAGCTTAGAGCTATTATGTCCTCAATCCTCAATCTCATCTGTAATAATTGACTGCACATGTTACTGGGCAATGGAGAATAAGGCCAGAATTTTCTTCAGAATTGGTAAGGGGAGAAGACATTGTTTTCTTAAAATATAACTACATTTCTAGATGTCTTAAGAAAGTGGAGTTGTGTCATTGAAAGACTGAATTAAGTCCAGGTCACCAAGATGCTTTACTTGTATGTCTTTGTTAGAAGCTAGTTAGGATTTGGCTGCCTATAATGAGCTAATATCACAGAGAGATTTATAGTTGTTGTAATGTGAGGAGAAATTATAATGGAGGCATTTTTTGTGCCTATCCTAATTAAAAATACTTGCAGCATTGTAGCACCACCTGCAGGAGGCCTTTTATTTTACTAGGGTATGCACTGTACAGTGCCTAGGGCAAGTCTGTGTGAGAACATTATTACCCAACACATTAGAAACCCAAAAGTCTTATAAAGGGATTAAACAGTAATAAAATAAAATAATTTTAAAAAATGGAGAGGAAACCATGTTAGCCCTGCTGCACACATGGCAAAACCATGCAAGATGTATACTGTTCCAGACAGATAATTTTTAGCTCTTGATTTTTAATTGCTTTCTTTTGACTGATTTGATGCAAGGAATTGTTTTTAAAATGAGTTTTCCATGTCATTGGTTAAAATGTAGAGTGGAATACCGCGAATTTTCAGACTGACATAGATGGAAAGATTAGAGGCACATTTAATAGATGAGGTGCACACACTGCCAAAAAAAATGAGTTCCAGAAACCTGGGCTCTTCTTATAGTCCAAAGCAAGTGGGAAACTGCCCTAAAATGGCAACAAATGACTTCCCATGCACAGGGGAGCTTCCTGAGGTCCAGGGTCTGCATGGCTGAGCCTGGGACACCAGCTCAGGTCGTGCCATAGGGATACTCCTCCCCACATGTGGATTGCTGGATACATGGAAAGGAGCCCTTCCCCTGCATAGACAATTAAGAGAAATTCCTAGAATGGCCTTTTTAAAAAATAAAAAATAATAATAAAAAATAACTAAAGGAATGTAATTCTGATACATTTAAGAATCTGGAGACCCGAGCATGTCAATGGACAACTCTCCACCCCTCAATGTTAAGGCTGCTGTTGAAAGTAACAGGGGCAGTCTGAAGGTCAGGGTTGAGTGCTGGGGACAAATAATGCATTAACATTGACTTCATTGGCAGTCTGTATGACTGAGCCTCAGTGACAGGACTGGTGTGGTCTGGGACTTTCACCACCTACATCCAGAAGGATCCAACACAAAAGGGACTGAAACCCCAGAGCGAGGCACTGCTCCATGCCTCGGGTTCAGGTGAGGAAAACCACTGACACACAACTCCAAGATCTGGTTGCTTCTGCAGTTTTCTGCATAGCAGAGATATGAAGCAGTGTCAAAGTCTCCATGAACAGGCAGCCTGTACTTTAGACAAGATATCAGCAAGAGCAACAGACTGTGGAAAATTAGTGGGAAAAGGCAAGAACAAGGACTGGTAATTTGCAATAGCTGGTTATGCTGTGCACATTTCTGGGTTATTTCATGCATGTGTGACTGCAGATACAAAAACACATGTATGTATATCAGCTTTGCTCCTCAGCTTGCCAGCTCTCGCATACTATAAAATCTTCAGTTTGCTGCTGACTTGACAGTTTTTCATTGTGTATCTCCCTTGCTCGGGGCAGGGGACGTGTGCAGGAGATGAGGAATCAGCAAAGGAAGGAGCAAAGACAAAATGATGCATGCTAAGGCAGAAAGGAAAGGCTGTGTGAGAATGCTGAGGGTGGGGAAAGGATAAGAGCCTGTCTCATGCTCTGCAGCCCCACATCCCCCAGAGCCATGCTGCTCCTCCCCAGGTCAGACTGTCTTCCATTGTCCCTGTGTTGAGGACATGAAGAAGGGTTTCAAGGAGACAAAAATGCCTCTGTCTGGACAAAGACTGTGAGAGCAGCACCCCATGAGACCTTGCCTCAGCTCTGAGAATATGTCTCTAACAGCTGATGCTTTTTGTGTGTTTGCTTTCTATTTGAGACGATTTTTAAACCAGTCACTCATGACAGCCACTTCAGTAATTCTGGGAGATACAAGGGCATGGCTGGTGAAGGAGTTTTGCCTTTCAGATAGGCGCTTAATTTTGTGAGGAAGAGTACTAACGAAGCTATTTCTGTTTCCTGGCAGCAAATCATCTGGGCGTTATTATTTCCAAGCAGCTTAAAGGAAGGAAAACAGGGTTTGAAATGTAGATTTATTTTTGAAAGTGTTTTTATTTTTCACATTCCCTCTCTTGCACATGTTTTTCCCCTCTACTCACCTTCACTCTCCTGCTCTGCCTCCCTCTTACTCTACATGTACACATATGTGTTATGTGTATGCATATATGAATATGTGTGTGTGTGCATGTGTCTTTCCTTTTTTTTTTTTTTTTTGTCTCCTGGAGAGGCAAGCTTCAGTAAATTACTGTACAGTCCTGTCTCATAGCAGCTTGCCTGTTACCTCCCCTAGGCAATTTGGTGCCAACTGGATTATATCAGAGCAGTTGCTTTCCCCACAAGAACAGGAGAAGGTGCAGGAGATTAAAATAAAGATCAGCCAACCCTGTGGCACAGCAAATTAGCTCAGGCCATTAAGCATAATGGCCTTCCAGAGGCCACGGAGGTCAGCTATTAGTTCAAAATAATGACCTTCAACCCAGGCAGGAGGAAATACACAGGCAGTCGCCTGTCGTTCTCCTGATTCAGTTTTTTTAAAGATCTACCTCAGTCCACATTTTGTACAGTTAAAGTGTTCAATACATTTAATGGGAGCTGATCCTTTTTTTTCCCCCCTTTGGATTGACACAAGAGTTTGAAGTTAACCATGTGGAAGCTGCTAAAAGATCCCAGGCAGAGTGATTCCAATTAACAACATGGAAACACAGTTTGCTTAATTTCCAACCTACTTCAACATCAAAGGTTCAAAAGTTCACTGCAAATGTTCCTGGATTATATTATTGGGGGGGGGAGGTTGGGGGAGGGGGGGGGGAATAAAAAAATTCCAAAGCTATGCAGTATGGACTGCATATCATATGAAATATGAACTGGTTAGGGAAGATGTTGAAAGCGCTGGACTGGGATTCGGGGGATGTAGATTAAATTCCTTGTCTCTGCTGCAGACTTCCTGTGTGGCCTGGAGCAAACTGCATTACTGGCTCTCTGTTTTAGTTTCAGACACGCGTGGGGTGCAGCTAATGAGTCCTTTCTCCTGCCCTTTGTCTCCTTTCTCTGCTTGGAGATGCTCTTCAGAAAAAGGTCTGCAGAGTTTCTCTTATGGAGTGTATATACAGAGATGAATGCACAATAGAGGCTTCAACTCAACTTTGAATACCGAAGGCCTAAAAAATCAATAATTAAAAACAGTAGGTTGGCTTTCAGGAAATTCTTGGCTCTGTCACAAATTTCCTGTGTGACCTTCACCAAGTCATTTAATCTCTCTCCAATTCAGCTCCACAGCCATAAAAGTACTTGTCGGTAATGCAGTGTGTAATACATCCATTCATATTTGTAAGGCATGCAGAAGCTACAATAGGAGGCCCAAAACACAGCTAGGTTCGTTTCTTTGGTGAGTAAAAGCCAGAGAGCTTAATCTCATATCACAGACATGTCTTCTAAGGAGGCTGTCCTTGAACTCTGAGCAGGCACAGCACACAGCCCAGTGATGGAAGCGAAGGCACAGCAAGCCACATTACATTGTACGTGGCCTCCATATGTGTCACATGTGTCACGTATCTCATATGTGTCAAATTGAATCTGAAGCATCATCTCCCATTCATAATTCATGGTATAAGTTTTTGCTTAGTTAAGGAAGAAAAAAAAAAAAACAATGCCCAAGCATATCTGTTTGTTTAAATTGGGGTGGAGGAAAAAAAAAAATCAAAACAAAAAAGGATTAGAGGGAAAAGAACAGTGAACTCAACATGTGTTTTGAACCCCAATAAGCAGGAGGAAAAGTTCTCAAATCCTTGAACCCCATTGCTGACATGCCTTGCTCCAACATGGAGAAGTTTGCCTAAATTTACGACTGTTTACAGTATGAGAGCTACACAGTGTTTCTGCAAGTATAAAAGCTGTTGTTGAGAATCATAAAAAGAATTAAATCACTGAACTGTTTTCACAGAAGGTTGAAAGGTCTGACATAAATCTTCAAAGGGTAAGCGGAAACTGTGTCCTTAATCTGCCCTGTTATGCCGAGGTACTGCAGGCAACACATATGGTATATAATGTTACCCAGTGCTGAGAGATTTTTATAAAGCCTATAGGCAGAAAAAGAAAAAAAAAAAAAAAAAAAAAAAAAAGCTGATAAGGGTGAAACTGCATCATTAGGCTAACACTAGATTTTTCTGCTTTCATGAGTAGACCTCAAACTATAAAGCTTTTTATTTAAAACTAATATTATTTTTAAAAAAAAAATACACTAATGTAATTTGGAGGTCCTCACTTCCTTTGGTGGTTTTGTAAGTGCACGTTTTAGAGAGGGAAAAGCATGTGTAAGGGGAGGGTTCATATTTGCAATGGTCTCTCTCCTCTCAGTGATACCTATTAAGAAAGCTTTCTAACAGTGAGTTGAATTTCACCCCATCTGCTTTCACTGTGCTGGTGTGAAGGCAACAGCTGCTGAACAGGGACATGGGTCCAAACTACAAAATGCCTGACAGCAGTTTTGAGGGAGCTTCAGTGGGATCTGGTCTTTAAAATTACCTCTCAGGGTAATATTTTTTCTCAAATACTACAATAGGGCATTGCAGAAAATGAGCTCATGTCTCACAAAATTCAAAGTAGAGCTTTTGAAATATTTTTAAGCTATGCAAGTGTGAAAAACAGCCAGAAGATCATTTGTATCCCAAGTACCTTGTCGGGATACCATTTTAAGTTTAACAACGATTAAAGATGAAAGCACTCATTAATTTACATTAATCAAATGCTGATAAGCAAAACAAACAAATAAGTAAAGATAAAAATAAAAATAAATATTTAAAATATCATTAAAGAAAAATTATCTCCC
Source organism: Heteronetta atricapilla (assembly GCA_011075105.1). NCBI lineage: Eukaryota > Metazoa > Chordata > Aves > Anseriformes > Anatidae > Heteronetta > Heteronetta atricapilla. The sequence goes on from CM021733.1 coordinate 69,273,814, forward strand.
AGGCCAATACTAATGCCAGTCTTTTCTTGACTGGATTGAATTTTATATTGGAATTATAATATAAACCTCTGAAAAGAGCATTTACAGTGGAAACACTGACAAACTGAACTGGAGCATGCTACGGGTGCCTTTATAAATATACCAGGCATGATGGTTTTGAGCCAAAAAAAGTGCTTCTTAAAAAATGTATTAAAAATTAATTTATTCCTTATGCATGTCTAAGTTAAAATTTCTCAGCTTGAGCTTTATTAATTCCCTCAGGGCTCTTCTCTATCCATTGCAGACAACAAAAATCTATTCTATATAAGACATACTGGAATAGCCCAGCCCTCCATGGGATAAGTGGTATGCTTTGCTGGTAGATATCAGCACCTTACCCCAATCTCTGTATGAAAAAACATACCCAGAATACAACTACAGATCAGCCAGTCTTAAGGAAACAGTATTGTGCCTCATCTTTTCAGGTTCACAGCACAGCCAACCAGGCAGTGCACACCAAAGAGCATATGGCACCCGATGGCCCTCTGCCCAGCCTCATGTGCACGTGTGGGCATCCACTGTGGTGCAGCCCCAGGGGTGCAGGGAGGGACACCCAGCACAAAAGGATGTGTGTGCTCTGCTCCAGGCCCTCTTCCCCACAGCAGGGACACTACAAGGTCAGCAAAGTCTTTCCTTCTCAAGCATGGACCCCTCCCACCAGTCAGGGAGCAAGCAGGGTTTGGCCACTTCTTCAAATGAATAAGAAACAATTTGAAAATTGGACACGGTCTGCAAATGAAATTCGACGTGCAAACAGCTATGAATTTGGGTGATCTGCGATATCCAGTCCCACATCTGGACCCAATTTGCACAAAGGATTCCTGTCATTTTCCAGAGCTAAAACAAAGCCCCGATTCAGCAAGCCCCAGAACACTGTACTCTTGAAATTTTCAGCAGAATTTTGTAGCCTGGTTCTCCCTCAAATGGAAACATTTCTTGCAGTCATTCTCCAATTCCCATCTTCCAAATGCTGAACATGTTTTCAGCTTCAGCCTCACAAGACTGAAGATAAGCCTGGGGCAACATCAAGAAGCTGCAACGTTTCTTTAAGAAGCAAGTATTAATATATTTCCTGTTAGATGCAGAAAATAGGATTAGAGGTGATATTATGACAAAAGCCCTCCTGTGAAATGAGGAATAAATGTCATTCATACCTCCTAATGGGCAAACTGGTCTCCCATCTGCATGTGTGTATCAGGCCTCTATTAGATTGTCATATATAATTGATAGTGAAATAAGACCACTTTCCACTGAATGGGAATAAAAGCGTATGCTGTGGATTGACAGATTCATTTGCAAACAGATTGATCAAATCACAGATTGAAAAAATGACTCCAAATTGATTTAATTTCATGAATTGTAGGATCATGTCATAAATAACTTTTATATATAGCAAGAAAAAAAAAAAAAAAAAAGCCAATGGAAGAAAATGTTTTCTCACTCTGAAAGGACCATATACCATTTATTCTTCCTACCACTTCTATAGCTGATAATGCAATATAAATAGTGTCTTAACAGTAATGTCTCTTAAAATAGTTTTCTACATGTGACATTTACTAAAGAGTGACATCTATTGGGGAACAGTACTTCAAGAAATTGATAAACAGGAGTCCATTCAGACTTGGCCAACTAGAGCATTTGAAATTGCCCATCAGAGGAAACAATTCTGAATTAGAAGAGATGGATGAGATGACATTATAGATCTATTCCTAGACCATGTTATTAGGTGACAAACTTCAGCAGTTGGTGTGGGGGGTATGGTGGTGTAGGGATTGTAATGTCAGTGCAATTTTAAACAAAATGCTGGCTGCAAGTATTTCCCCTGGGCCTCCAGTGGTGTGCATGTAGTGGGGAAAATAATAATAAAAAGGCACAGAGATGCATGTTCTCCACGGTGAGCAACTTTGAAAGACGGGGTCCAGGTTAGGCACTGTGTGTCTTTTGCTGCTCCCTGAGTAGTGCTCTCCCCTTCCCCAGAGGGAGGAGAAGTGTCCTGTCTTCCCATCCACACAAAGTGTCCTGCCCTTTCTAGGACTGTCAAAATGAAAACTCTGACAAACGACAGAACCACCAGTGTGCTGGATTTTGTTTTTGAAATAGCATTAAAATGTTGTAGAGTAGACTACATAACACCAAAATTGGAAGATTGGAGATAAATTCAGGCTGGACCGGACCCCACAGGTCCCGGGCCTAGCCCTACTGCACCAGGCTCAGTGCTGTGTCCAGGCCTGGCTGCTCAGGGCTACACCCAGTAGGGCTGGAAAACCCCCAGGGCCAGAGCCAGCACAGCCTCTCCTGCTGTTCCAATGGGGAAAAGCTTTCTCCTCATGCTCTCCTCTGATCCCAAACTCTCCTGTTTCAGCACTGTGTAGAGCCTGACTCCAGCTATACAGAAAACTTCCTTAGGTTGGGACAGCCCTGGTCCTTCAGCCTCTCCTTGCACAACCAAACTCTCCCTGCTCCCACCTCGACCAGCTCAGGGGGTCCTGCTGCAGTTGCACCCATTTGTCCATGTCTTGAGCAGACCCAGCTTCCCCCAGCCCACATTCTTGCGGGGTTGTCTCCACACTTCTCCAGGAGTCCACGCTGGCCCTTGTTGAATGTCACATGATTGCTCTTCGGCACATCCCCCAGCCCAGATGGGTTCTGAGGTGGAGAGCCGTGCTGTTGGTGCTTCTGAAATAATTTTACTAATCTTGTACATGGCTTGGAAGCCCTTCAGTGCATTTCTGAAAGCAGCTCCAGGGTCAGATGATTTTCAGAAGTGAAGCTGGCAAGCAGGGGCTAAGAGGGAAGCCAGGCTATTTCCCACAGAAGTTCAGTTACAGTGCTTTTGATTTATATTTTTATTTTGTAAATGACATTAAAATAAAAATAAATAAACACCAAGTTAAGTAATGTAGCCCAGTACATACTTAGCAGAAAGATTAAATGAATGTTGAGAACCTGCGTACTTAATTTCTGTTGCATGGCCCCAGTCTCAGGTTGACCTGGAGTTTTTCAAAAGAAAATACAAATATACAGCAATGATTTTTTATTTTTTTTCTAATGAAAATATATGTTTTTTTAGTAATGAGCTCCAGAATGGAATTTCTAGTCTGAACCAGAACAAAAGAGCTGTACCTCTGAATATTCCCTGGCTAGGGCCCACTTTGGCGGAGGACAGACCCAGGTCCTACTCTGCTCAGCTCAGAGCAAGGACCTCCTGCCTCCCCTTGGGTCCCTAATGGATTTCTCTGCTCAGTTTCCAAAACAGTTTTTGAAAAACTTTGATTTTATTCCAACACAAAATGAAAATAAGTTTCAAAACCTCAACAATTTTTGTTAAACTGAATTTTCCCAGCCAAACCTACATACATTATTACTGTTACAAATTCCCCAAGCACTTCCAGAATAATCAGAAAAGAGTGCTGCATCCAGAATAAATCCCAAATCGAAACCAAAGGGTAGAAAGAAGAGATAACAGCACATCAGGAGGTCAGTGTTTGTGTGGCCACCCCATGCTGGCATTATCTTGCAGGGATGGAGAAGATGATTATGGCTTAAGGCTCCAAAGGGGTAATCCAACCTGGACTGTCTGGAGGGAGCAGGTCTGAATTGTGCAACCTCCCACATGCTGTTCCCCACACACAGGCTGGTGCCTGTGCACACAGCCATCTGTCTCCACATCCGCTTCCCTGCCTTGGCAGCCACCTCCTTCTCTCCGTAAATGTAGCAGCCCTCCTCAAACATCGATGTGGCAGGAGCTGCTGCAGCCACAACTACCCATTCTGCTTGATTGCTGGGAGGACTGGAGAGACAGGTAAGCAGGGAGGATGGAGAGGAGATAAATTTACGCATGTACAGCCCAGCCCTGCTTGCCTCAGTTGGTCATGAAGCAGAGAGGGGATGGGCTCATACCCTGCATGACTCTCCATTCCTCATCTCCCAGGGCTGACCAGGCACGTGCCACAGCCTCTTTGACCTACAGACAGTTAGGACTATGTTACATGTGGCCATAAAAACATCTTGTAGCCCTATTTCACCTGGATTCTTTATCTAGGTGAGGGATTCTCAGGCTGAGTGTGTTTGTGTATCACTGGTACAGAAGATGAGAGCAGAAGTTCCAGGTCCACACACATCTCAGGTTGGCAAATCCTCTTTTGCCTTAATTTTCCATCTGCAATACAGGAAAAATATATACATTTCCCTGTTTTCCAGGATAAACACATTGCAAGATTGTGAAGGTCTGGATAGGGACCAGAAGCATCAAGAATAAATGTTTCTCTTTTATTTTTAAACTGCATGGAATTTTTATGGGAAAAAAAGGTGAAACCTTTACTTTCTGTAACAGAATAATAATTTCAGCCTAGGGAAAAAAAAAAAAAAAAAAAAAAAAAAAAAAAAAAAAAA